>CM076572.1:767379205-767918886 GCA_034641835.2 Pinus albicaulis
AAATATTTTTTTATAATTTAATTATTTAATTTATAATAAGAAGTTAACGTGAAGTTTAGTATATTACTCTACCTCTTGTACGTGAAACTATAATATTATATGAAAAAAATAGATACACTTTTTTTAATGTAGAGAAACATTTTTAACTATTATATTTAAAATATATTATATTTTTGGAAGTTAAAAATACATTTTTTAATATAAAATGTATACTTTTGAAATGAGATGAAATAAATTCTAAATATCTAATTAAGTAATTATATTGTAAACCTTATAATGATTTATATTTATATTTTAAAAATAATAAGTAGAGTTTTGTATTGAAATAAGGTATGGTCAAAACATATAGTTTAAAATTTTTTAATCTATCAAAATTTACTCGGATATAAACCATTTTAATTCTAGGGTATTGTTAAAAAAAATAAACTATAATTCAACGACTTTTTACATGTCACAATTCTTCTTGAATCTGAATGGATTCTTCTTGAATCTTGAATTTATGCCTTAGGACATTTCCTTTCCAACATGTGGTGCAATTGCTAGTGTATTATATTATATAATTACATTTAGTTCTAGTTTTCATTGAGTTTAATGGTTAAAAACATGTATAATAGTATATATTTTAACAATCAAATTGTTTTCTACACTAATTTTATATTTTATTATAGGTTCCAATATAGAGAAGATTATAATATGTACACTTATCTTATAAACAAGATTATATATACCAATTTAATATTTTAATTTAATAACAACTTTAAAATTAAATTATTAAATTTTTTGTTGTTGACCAAAGCACTTTCATTAATTTATCAAAAAGAGATAACTTACAATCAAGGTACCCCTTGCTCTTCCAACTTCACTTCGACCGGATTTGTTAGCCAGGACAGCAATGCAAAAACAAGTTAGATATTGCAATTTTTTACATGAGTTCCAGAAACAAAAAAACCATACAACCCAAAATACCAATAAGACTAACAAACAATCAACATATACCATTTCAAGGAGGAGAGGGAGGTGCATGACCAACACCCGGAGCACTTCGAGGGCTATGGTATTTGTGGATGTGGAAGTCAATATGCGCCAGCTAATCTTCTATCTCGTCCAACCATTCATTGGAGCAATGCTGGCTACACGAATGGAAATTAACATGTCCACTATATCACCTTGATTGAATTGGTCATCATTAATGTATGCAATTGTTTCTTTATGGTCTACTGGTGGATAACCTCTTAGCTTGTTGAGATGTCTCGCAACTTCTCAACAACGGAGGCAAGGGTGGGCGGTTGTGCTACATGGCCTGATGACTGGGCACGAGCCTGAACAAATTCACCCTTTATGCTTACACCCCATGCTGCGTCCTCCTCCATATCCTTCGGACAATCGACTCTCCCCGGGGGTTGGCTCTGAGGGCCTGCACCATGCCTAGTCCACCCACATTATCTCAGCATATCCACCACCGTGCCACAACACTAGAACTTCCAAGAAGAGATGACACCTAGTCTACGCCCACAACTCTAGCCTCTCTAGCCTGTTGGGGGAGACTCAAGCACCACAGAGATGTTGTAACCACCATCACGACCAAAACACTGAGCACAAGTCCAATTGCCATCAACCCTCGTAGAGGGATCCTTTTTTGAACCGACAGTGGATAGAGCCAACACACTGCAACCTTCCCGACCTCCAAAAATAGAAATTTGACCGAGAACTACACACTCCCACGAAAGGAACAAAGGCAAAACAACCAAACCCATACCATGAAAGAAATACTAGGGATAATTAAAACTTGTAGAAAGACCTTTGCTTAAGCCCGAACACTTCAACGTGACTGTTCACTGCCACAACTTCATTCTATAACACAAGTGCATCCAAAATGCTCCCCCAAACCCACTCTCCAGGATCTCACACAACCCTAACTTTCACTCGAACTAAGACCACACTACAAGCATACCCACCCCTGCCAATTCCCCTCGTTCCAGAGTTAACCAAGCCCATGGCCATGCACATGTGACAAGCATGTGCATACTCATTTAGATTGAGACCGTGCACCCTCCCTCCCATACCAAAAAGCATCATAATACCAAATCTGACGTGTTGGGTAGATATAAGGAATATTACCTTCTTAAGTTTTCTATCCAAATAGTGCCACTTGGTGTGGTCGCCCTCGCAATCTCGTGTCATCTCTCACAATTTCATTTACCAAAAATGAGAGCCCGTACCTCTTGTTCTCCCACCCCATTAGGGTTGTTCTTATTTTTATTGTTATTATTATTATTATTATTATTAAAAATTAAAAATTAAGAAAAAAATACCTTAAATTTTGAAAAAATCATACCTCCATAATTTAAATTTATAAATTCATTTGAATTATCTAACGTTATTACTTGAGTGGTGTGGGGGGGGGGCTTTCTTTCATTTTTTTGCATGGAAATCCTTTGTCATCGTGGCGCATCTTCCTCATTAAAAAAAAGTGATAAACAACGTATATTTAAATACAGCTGCCGCTTTTACCTAGGATTGAACCTTCCCGCGTTGAGAGAATCAAATGCAGAGAAGATGTTCTTAATTCAATTCTGTAATGAAAACAAAATTTTATAAAAGAAGATGTTCTTTTATTTGCTTTTGGTAAGTAGGCATCATTTTCATTCTTTTTAATATATATATATATATATATATATATATATATATATATATATATATATATATATTTTGAGATCTGTATTTGTTGATAATTGTTGTTTGATTTTTTATTTAAAATTTTAGATTTTGTATTAATGATTTTAGAGTAATTTTTTAAATACTAATATCTATTAATTATTAATAATAATTTATTTATTTATTTATCTCTAAATTTTTTATAAATAATTTACTATTCATTAATATTATTAATTTTTTCTAATAAATCAAAATTTAATATTTTTAATTTAAAAAAAAAAATTATGTAATATATATTTTTTTAAACTTTTAAATAAATTTGATTAAATATTAAACAACAAAATATAGAATTTTAAAAATTAGCCTTTTTTAATAATAATAATTATTTTTTTAATTGAAGCGGTTATATTTTATTTAGTAGTAAAAACAGGTTGGGCTGAGGCCAAATCAACCATCGATACAAGACAACAAATAAGCTTCTTATTACATGATGAGCAATCTTTTAAGGAATGCAGATTTGTGAAGGATTTCCATCATTTATGCTAAGGTCACCTTGCAGGAGAAGGCAACCTTTGTTTGCATAGTTATCAGCTTCTTTGTTTGAGCCTCTGAGAATGTGGAAGAATTGGATAGAAGAGAAGTACATCAAGATGAACTTCAGTCCCTGGAGGATCTTGTTTAGGACTGAATCGTTGAATTGATCTTTCGAGTGTAGCTTTTTTATCATGATTTCAGAGTCTCCAAAGGCTTGCAAATCTCTAATGCCTTTCTCACGAGAAATTTGGAAAGATTTTAACAAACCAAGGATTTCTGCTTGGTTATTTGTTCACTGCCCTAGACCCCAGTTGAAACTTTTTCTTCTTGTGCCGTCCAAAGAGTAAAGTACTCCTCCTACTCTTGTTGTCCCGGGGTTTCCTTTGGAGGCTCCATCGAAGAAGATCATTGTGTTACCCTGCTTTCTCCACCAACCTTGAAATATTTCATCCGAGTCCCTTAACCACCAACCTATATTGGTTGATGGTTTAGCTGCAGTTTGATTTTTGTCCCAAAAGACAAATGTCCCCATCCATTTCCTTTCCTCTGGGAGTAGAGAGTTATCGGGTTTGAGGGCTTGGTTTCTCATAGTTTCAAAGAGGAGGGCTTTGGCTTTGGCAGCTACTGAAGAGGGAGGCCAAGACGAGTTGTTGAAGATCTGATCATTCCTAGCAATCCAAATTTTCTAGCAGACATACTTGGGGATGGTGTGCTAAACACGAGACCAAAGGACCTTGTTGGAGATAGCCTGAGGGTAACACTCCTTCCATGTGGAGTAAAGATCCACAACAGAGATTTGGGATGGAGCAACAACATTGATACCATGAAGGGTAAGGTTCCACACTTCCTTGGCAAAAGAACAGTCCACAAAGAGATGGTTCGAGGTCTCAAGAGCATTCCTAGAGAGAGCACATCTATGAGGGCTTGCATTACTTCTTTTCAAAAAAAATTCCCCTATAAATATCTTCTTGTGCATTAGCGTCCAGAAGAAATTTTTTATTTTGGGGAGGCCCATGGGATCCCACACCAGGAGCCAGAAGCTAGCTGGAAGGGTCCTTTCACGCTGAGATTGAAGAAGATGAAAACCACTTGCAGCAGTATAGGTACTAGAGGAGCCCCAACCCCATGAATTAGCATCAAGCTTATGAACTGGAGCTGCATCCCTTAACTCTGTTTTGAGGATTTCAAGTTGTTGTTGCAGGTGCTCCAGGATTCTGGGAAAGACCCAAGAATTCCAATTTCCTATCTCATCCCACGCAGAAATGTCCTCTAGTGTATGGATTCCACATTGAGTCATCCATTCCCGGATCTCATTGAGAGTAGTAGTGTTGGCAAGGGGCGAATGGTCCATGATACAGTATTTCCACAATTTGACTTTTTTCCCATTGCCAGGGATATGATATAGATGTTTTTGAAAAAATTCGATGCCTCTCCTGCAAATATTCCAAATCATCGTTCCTCTCGTGTTGCTGTCTGCCTGCAATTTCCCGAGGGAGGTTCCTTTAACATATTTTTACTTGAGCATTCGGCTTATTGGGCGATTTGGATCAGCGTGGAACTTCCATAGGATTTTGCAATCGAGAGAGATGTTGGCGTGAGCAAGATCCCAAATTTGGAGTCCACCATCATGAATTGAACATTTCACAATATCCCAGCTGACTAAGTGGAATTTTCGCTAGTTCCCTTTACCACCTTGCCAGAGAAAATCACGAAGCATCTTGGAGATCTGTTCAGTGATAGACTTGGGCACCAGCAGGTAAGAAGCTTGGTATATAGGAAGAGCTGAAATCACATATTTAATGAGGGTGAGTTTCCCACCATTCTTGAGCCATTGGCCACCCCAGAAATCGATTTTAGATTTGATTTTGTTGATCACTTCGCCCCACAGAGAACCCCTGTTAATTTCGAGAGTAATTGGAAATCCCATGTATTTGATTTTGTCCCATCGAGCATAGCTTGTGAAGCCCAAGACTTGCACAACTTTCTGTATTTCATGCTCTTCAGAATTCCAACCATAGACAACACTCTTGCTGCCATTTATGAGGGCGCCAAAGACGCTACAGTATCCGCGAAGATTGGCTTTGAAGGTATTAACTATTTTGTTGGAGACTCCACCAAGCAGCAAGGAGGCATCAGCGAAGAGTGCGTGATTGATAGGCTCTAGCCCATTCGAGATTATAAGATCAAGAGCGGTCCCAGTAGCCTTTTCAATTTCCAACTTCCTACTGAGGGTATTAGCCATGAGGATATACAGAAAAGGGGAGAGAGGGAAGCCTTGCCTTAATCCCCTCATGGCTTGGAAATAACAAGTTGGTCTCCCATTGACAAGCAGTGCAATCCATGGCTTATCTGTACAAGATTTGATCAAATTGACGAATTCTGGGGAAAATACATAGGATAGAAGGACCCTGTAGAGCAAGGACAGGTTGACCCTATCAAAGGCATTAGCCATGTCCAACTTGACCATCATTCCTTTCTCCTTCCTTTGATTGCTAGAATGCATAGTTTCTTGCACTTGGATGACATTGTCCAAAATATGTCTACCTTTAACACTGTTACCGATGAAATAGGTAACTGCACTGGTACCTACTTTTTGAGGTAGCAAGAAAAACACCCGATTTAGAAAAATGTTGATGCAGAATCAATTTTTATTTTATTTTATTTTATTTATTTATTTTTATTTTTTGTGATGCTTTTTATGTCGATTTTGAATAGTGGTGGTGTATCATCACCAACGTTTTTTTAGATGATTCATTTTTACACCATACATTTTCTAATGTCTTCTTCTTCCGTGAGATGTTTATTTTTAAGTGCATTTATGTACTTGTGTTTTAAAAAGGAAAAATAAAATAAAAAAAATTGTAATGATATCTTCACTTTTTCACATAGATAAAAAATGAAAAAAGGGTCAATATTATGAAGTTTATATTTTCTACATGTTTATGTATTATTAATTATTTTTTCAATGCACATCAAATAATTGTCACTAAAAAACCAATATTTTGAATCATATGACAAAAAAATACAAATTTTCAATATAAGTAGAATGCAAAAAATACACTTTTAGAGACTTTTTGTTAAAAAAAAACATGTTAAATAAACTAATTTTTTGGGAAAATCTTAACAAAAAAGCTTAAGAAAATAGCATTTTTATTGAATTTTATGTCAAAAAATAATAGTAATCACATATTTTTTGAAAAAATAAGGATTCTTCTCACAAAATATCAAAGTCTAAACATTACAAGTAAAATTGATTAATTGTTGGCGAGAAAGAAGGTCTCTAAGCAAGACCTAGGTTCAGGATTGAGGCCAACAAGGTTTCCGCAATGGTCTAGCACAACACCGACATTTTCACTCTACACTGAAGAGCAAAGAGTCTCACCCGAGGCATGTCGTGACCTTAATGAGGTTAGGAAAATATCAGATATCGACTAATCACAACCATAGAGTGAAACAAACAGAGCTAAGTATTTCGAACAGGTGTAGCTACCTTGCAGAAGATACTACTCATGAACATATTCAGGATGAAAAATCAAAATTTAAAGTGGCAAATACATTCATCATAACCAGATGCTCATCATAGAATTTAGGACATCAAACCCAGATAGGAGTATATTTCATTAAAAATAGCAAAGAGTTACATTAAACACTGTTACCGATGAAATAGGTAACCGCACTGTTACCTACTTTTTTTTGGTAGCATAAAAAGCACCCGATTTTGAAAAGTGGTGATGCAGAATCACCTTTTTTATTTTGAGCACATTTTTGACACTCTAATATTTTTATTTATGAAGTATGAATATTTGTTTTAAAATGTTAGTGATTTTCATGCTAATTTTGAAACGTATTGATGCAGCATCAACTTTTTTTTTTTTAGAGCGGTGATATTCATGCTAATTTTGAAACATATTGATGCAGCATCAACCTTTTTTTTTAGAGTGGTGATTTCATGTTGGTAATAAAACACAAAACTTAGAGATATATATATATATATAAACAAAAAAAAACCAATAAAAATCTTAAAAAATAAAAAATTAACTTGTAAAAATAAAAAATTTAAACAAAAATAAATTAAAAAAAAAACAAAAATATTCGAAAATGATATCAAACGAAATGACAAAATTTGAAAAAAAAAACACATAATTTAAAGAAAAAAAACAAAAATTAACCCAAAAAAAAAAAAAAAACGTCAAAAACATTTTTTTCTAATTTATTAAAAAAACCATATAATTAAAAAAAAAAAATTAAAATAGAAAATTTAAAAATAATTTAAATTACAAAATTAAAATTTAGATAAAAAAATAAAATACAAAAAGAAAAAATTAAATTAAAAAAATTAAAACAATAAGAAAAAAAAAATACAAATTTTAAAATTAACAAAAAAAACACAAATTAAAAAAAAAAAACAAAATTGAAAATTGAAAATAAAAATAAAAAAGAATAAAAATAAAAAAAACTATCATTAAAAAACAAAAAAAATGAAAAAAACCACGTGCAAATAATTAAAAAACAAATATCCATAAATTTCCTGTTTTTTTTTTAAAATGAAACAATTTATAAATTTTAATAATGAAAAACTGAATAAACTAAAAGATTAAAAAAAAAAATTAAAATTAAAATTTAATAAATAAATTTTAAATTTAAAAAAATAATTAATCTAAAATATTAAATTAAAAAAAAAAAACAAAACAAAAAAAATTAAAACAAATTAAATTTAAAATAAAAAATTTGAATTAAAAAAAATAATTTTAAACTTTTTGAATTAAAAAAAAAAATATTAAAAATAAAAAATATTAAAAATAAAAAATAAATAAATATTTTTTTTTTTTTATCGTGGTGGCGCCACCAATCGGGCCGATTCCGGGAATCGCCCTGAGGCCGAGTCCGAGAATCGCCCTCGGCCTCAGGCATATTTCGAGAATTGCCCTTCCACGGCGGGAGGCCGATTCTGGGAATCGCCCTCCCACGGCGGGGAGGCTGATTCTAGGAATCGCCCTCCCGTGGTAGGAGGTCGATTCCGGGAATCACCCTCTCGCGGCGAAAGGCCGATTTCGGGAACCGCCCTCCCGCCGCAGGAGGCCGATTTCGGGAATCGCCCTCCCGCAGCGGGAGGCCGATTCCGGGAATCGCCCTGAGGCCGATTCCGGGAATCGCCCTGAGGCCGATTCCGGGAATCGCCCTCCTGTGGCAGGGAGGCCGATTCCGGGAACTGCCCTCCCGCGACAGGAGGCTAATTCCGGGAATCGCCCTCTCGCGGCGGAAGGCCGATTCCGGAAATCGCCCTCCCACCGCGGGAGGGCGATTCCCGGAATCGACCTCCCGCGGCGGGAGGGTGATTCCCGGAATCGGCGTCAGGGCGATTCCCAGAATCGGCCTCCCGTCGCGGGCAGGCGATTCCCGAAATCAGCCTCAGGGCGATTCCCAGAATTAGCCTCTCGTCGCGGTAGGGCGATTCCCAGAATTAGCCTTCCGTCGCGGGAGGGCGATTCCCGGAATCGGCCTCAGGGCAATTCTCGGAATCGGCCTCCCACCGCGGGAGGGCGATTCCCAGAATCGGCCTCCCGTCGTGGGAGGGCGATTCCCACAATCGACCTCCCACCGCGGGAAGCCGATTCTCGAAATCGGCCTCCCGCCCAGCGGCCGGCCTTCGCCGCCACCTGGGCGGGAGGCCGATTGGTGGCGCCACCACGATAAAAAAATTCTTTTTTTTTTTTAATTCAAAAAATTATTATTATTATTATTTTTTTTAAATTTAATTTTTATATTTCAAATTTAATTTGTTTTAATTTTTTTTTTTTTTAAATTTTATTCATTTTTTAGTTTTTATTTTTATTTTTCTAAATTTTGTTAATAATTTTTATTAAATTTTGTACTTTTTTATTTAATTGATTTTTTTTTCTTTATTATTAAATTTTATGTTTATTTTTTTCATTAAATTTTTTAAAATTTAGTAAATTTTGTATTTTTTTTAAATTTATTTGAAGTTAATACTTTTTTTAAAATTTTTATTTTTTTATTATTATTTTTTTAATGACATAAAATTTTTATATTTTTTTTATTTCAATTAAAATTGCATATTTAAAATTAGATTTTTTTTTTTAATAATTAAACTTAATATTTTCAAATTAATTTGTTTTTTATTTTATTTTTTATTTAATATATATTTTTTTAATTTATTTTTTTCAATTTTTCAATTTTAATTGATTTTTAAAGTTTTTTAACTTTTTATTTTAACAATGTTTTTATTTTTTATTATTTCAAAATTTATTTGTTTATTCATTTATTTATTAAAATTTAATTTGTTATTTTAATATTAACTTTTTTTTTTTTAAATTTAATAAAATCTAATATATATATTTTTAATTTAAGTTTATATATATATATATATATATATATATTTTAATTTAAGTTTATATATATATATATATATATATATATATATATATATTTTATTTTTTATAATTTAAATTTAATTTATTTTTTAAAATCTATTTGTTTTTCTAATATATATATTTTTAAATTTAATATTTTTATTGTATTTTATTTTTCATTTTTTATTTTTAATTAATTTTTCATTTTTTTACTTTTAATTTCAATAATGTTTTTTTTTTTAAATTTTTATTTTAAAGTTTTAAATTTATTAAAATTTAATATATTTCTTTAAATTTAATTTTTTATTTTAAATATTTTTTTTTTTTAATTTAATAAACATTTTCTTTTTCTTTTTTAAATTTAATTTCTATATTTTTTTTTTAATAATTTCTTTCCTTTTTTAACTTTTTTTTTAAATTTAATATTTTGTTTTTGTTTTTGTTTTTATGTTTTTATTTCTTTATATTTTGAAATTTTAATCTTTAATTTTTTTTATTTTTTTTAAAGGTTTTTTTTAATGTTTGAATTAAAATTTTTATTTTGTTTTTATTTTTATTTTTTTATTCGTATATATTTTTAAATTTTAAGCTTTAAAATGTTTTTATTTTTTAAATTTATTTTTTTCTTAAATTTTAGGTTTTTTTTAATGTTTGAATTTAAAAAATAAAAAAAATTTATTTCTATTTTTAAAAATGTCAAAAATATGACACAATTTTTTTTTTTTTATTCCAGCATCAACTGGTTTTGTTTTGAGGGTGTTTTTTCAATCCTTTCTTCAAGAAACAATTTTGTTTTTAGCATAATTTGATAGAATGTTGAAATTTGACCTTAAAAAAAAACCAAGTGTGTTATGGAATACACTTTTTTTTGTTTTTGGGGTGTTTTTTCATGTTTTTTGAGTCTTTTTGGGCTAGAGTTCCCGTTTTGAGGTCAGGTTACCTATTTCATCGGTAATAATGTTATTACTCCTCAGAGTGATCACAGCAGGACTGATTACAATATTACCAAATAGAACATAACAGAATGAACAGAACGAACAGAGCTGTCCTACGGCTCTCTTCCTCTGCTCTCCACTACACCAACCTTTTGTCTATGTTGACCGACTGCCTATTTGTTCCTTTGCCAACGTGACTGTCATTTTTCCATTCTTTTGCACTCTGCCGTTTGCCACATCTCCCTAATCACTGGGAGTTCTGTTGCCTATCCTTGTCGCTCCTTCCTTCCATCTATGCTAGCTTCCACAACTGTCGTGCCACTTGCTCTCCAGCTCTTCGCAACCATGACAAATCCTTGTCTACTGTGGTTGCGCTTCGCCACCTATTATCCGTGACTCAAAACTGTTTCATTTTCAAAACAAGGGCCCCAACAGGCCCTGACCACATGCTATTGACTCGTCCCGAGTCAATCCTTTTTCGCTACCTCGATCTCCATTGGTCCACTTGCCTCTATGGCGGGCCTTGTCTTTTCCATTTCCTCTCCTTGTCCAAACAAGGGCCCCAACTCGGGGACCTTTGCCAACGCTAATGATTTGAGTTCGGCGAAGTCGACAATGGCCTGTTGCCATCCCTTCATGAGCAAGTCTGTTTTTGTGGTGATTTGTTCTGCTTCCTTTTCTCTTGAAACGACCGACAACTTGCTGAATACTTCCTTAATTTTGATATCGGCCTCAGAAGCCATTTGATGTATTGTTTGTGCAGTAAGCTTCACTGGTTGCCTCAATTCTTGGAGGACCTATTTGGTTGCAGTTGAATGTTCTTCAATCTTCTGTATCTTAGTCTCCATCTCCTCCGCTTGGTTGTACAACTGGTTAAGGCCAACGGGGTCAGTGGCCCCCTGAATTTCTTGTGAGACTTGCTATAGCTGTGTTGAGATTGGCTGAGCCTTCATAGTCAGTGAGGTTGAACACTCGTGCAAGTTTTTCAGAAGGTTGTAAGCTTCCTTTACTGTGGTGCCTAGGGTTTCCTGCATCCCTGTTACTTGTTTATGCTTCTTGGCGACTCTCTCAGCATATATGACAACAGGATCTGGTAGTGTCGGTCTGGTCGCGAGTGTCTCCTCTAGCTCCTAGTTCTCCTTGCTGAGATTTCCATAAGCCGTCTTCACATGGATAGACCTTTCAACTATGGTGCAAACCATTATGTTCGCTGGTGTCTGGTTATCCTGAGATATCACAGTTGGCCAGAGATCCCTAAACACATCCATCACCTTCTCTAATTACTCCTGCAAGCTTTCCTTTTCTCCTTTCAATTGGTCGTGCTCTTTAGTAAGCACATTAATTTGTAGCTATTGTTGTTCAAACTGCTGCTGGAGGTTGTTGTGGAGTCCTTCGGCCTGCTGTGCTGCATGCTGGATGAAATTGTGCAGTTGTTCTGTGCCCCAGGTCTGCATACTCTCATCTCCCGAGATATCTTGATTCAGCAGCCTTTCTCTGAGTGGTTGACCAATAGCTATTGACCTGGTTGAGTGTTCCTATGGTGACGTCGGTTGGTTCTGTTGCAGGAGCTAATTCTTGGGTGTATTCATGCTTGTTGTGGGATGAACCTATTGCAATATCAAATTTGCTTGCTGAAACGGGTTCAACTCCTTGGGCGAGGGCGTTGTATATGTGGTAAAAGATCCCCCTTGAATTAAAAGGTCCTGGAAATTGCTCTGTTCAACCAGGGGTTGGTTAACCTTGGGTACCAATGTTGTACTCAAGTTAACCTCTGCCTATTTGTCTCCATTTGTTTTACTTTTTTCCCTGACTTGGTCTGAAAAGGTTGCTGATGTGGATGGAGTTCGGGTGGAATGGTATTTGGAAGTGAATGACGTGTGAGGCGCTGAATGGTGAGTGTGAAGCGGAGATGTATGAATATTTAAAAATGAGTATGCATTAAACATAGGTAGATCAGAAGTTACCTAGGTGGCCACCTTTGGATCCTCTTAAATTGGTGCCCTTGTGTCCATAGGCTGCGTTTGATCATCCCCAGTGAAATTGACCACCTGCTTGGGCACCATGACCCTAGCTTTCTTGGCCTTAGGAGCAGCTATAGGTGGCTTAGGTGCCTTACTCTTTTTTACTGGAACTACTATTGTGACTGGGGGTGAGTTAAACATTGTGGGAGGTAGGGCAGTGAGTATGGGTGCAATTATGGAGGGTGATGCAAAATTGGAGGCCTGAAACTCTGAAAAAGTAGGGAACAGGGAAGAAGTGCTAGTGAGAGTTTGCATTACCCGATTGAAGCATTTTACTATCATATCTAGCTCCTCCAGTACTGGTGTTAGTTGCAACCATGACACTCTATTTAGTGTCTCATCTGGTGTCTCCCCTAGTAATGGTTTCAACAACATCCCCTCGAACGAGTAATGATGGAATCTGCTTCTAATTTCCATTCCCGCTCCCGGCCAAGAGCAGACCTCAGTGTGGAATGATTTTTCATCCACTTGAAACTTCAACGACCTCATTCTAAATGTTTTTTCGTCCACATAGGTAGGCCTTATATAGGTTTGTTTGTGAGTGACCCCGAACCATATTTGAGACGAATACCTGTCCAGTAAACTCCTCTGGACCCTTTGTTGCCTCGCTACTATGTTCACCATCTGTCTGTACCAGAATGTGAATGCCTCCTCATTCACCTCTTTTGTGCTTGGGTCTCCCAAGAACTTCCATGGCATAAACTTCATTGCCAACGATTGACCACTTGTGATTTCTATAGGTTGTCTGACTCCCGGGAAAGTCCATCTCCATATTGCGAATGCCATGATCAGGTAGCCATAGATGAACCCAGTGGCTCTTTTATAGTTATCCTCACAGTCTTCAAATAATTCATTTAGTAGAAGAGCACACCAATTCAGCTGGGTTCCCTGGAGGCAGTGCTCCGCAACTGAGATGGTGTCCAGGGTGCATTCACCCTTTGTATAGTGTCTCATGGTTTTGACTGCAATCAGGTAACAGGAAAACTTAATTGTCGGGTTGTTTATGAGGTCTTTATTTTCCCCCTTTCCCCCTCTTTTGGTGTCATATTTCTTGTAATAGTCGCAATCTCCTGCCTTCTTTCTCTTTTGGAGATTGTCTGGAACGCTGTGGAGACATCCCTCCCTTCTGCTGAGAACCCCATCAGCTTGTGAATATCTTCTGCATGCATTGGTATCTCCCTCCCTATCCATAGTGACTCGTTCTAGAGTTTTCTTAGCAGGAATTTCGTACACTGCATTGCGGCTCCTGTGGTTCCAAACACAGGGAGGTTCCTAAGGTTTAGAATTGTGGACTGCTCGATGCCTTTGAACTCTGGAAGTAACCTTGCTTCTTCTTCTCCTCCTTCAGTAGCATAATTTTCTATATAAACCTGCCTTTTCATTGCTGGGAATTGGTAAGAATCCGTGAAGTCGGTGTCGACCAACAACGCATTGTCATATTTTCCCACCAGCGACTCCATTCTCTGAATTCTCTCATCGAGCTTGGGCTCGATGACTGCTGGTGCTACATTGGTCATTTTTTCTCTTCTTTGGTATACTTGCAAAGTTACCCCTACTCTTTCTCTGTAAATTCCTGCCTCTGGATTCTCTCTCTGGACTTCTTCTGATGAGATTTCTCTTGCTGCTATTGTTTCTTGTTTTCTCTCGGAATTCTCCAGCATTCTCGTGCTTTCTTCTTTCATGTAGGTTATGTAAGTAACTGGCACGAATGAGGTTGATAAGACCGCATAACTAATTAATTTTTCCTACTTCCCCCGTGGCTATAATATTGTGATTAGTTACCGTGATGAGGTGGGTTCTGACATAGCTGACTGTGACTTCGGGATTTTGGCAAACATGATGGGTAATGATTATGGCCTAATATGGAAAATTTATTGCGGTATGGATGATACTAATTATAGAAATTACTTCTCAAATCTAGGTAATCCTACAGACTAACATGGGAATGATGGGTCATGATGATGGAATGATATTCGACACGTTTGGCTCTCTGACATGGATGACACGCTGGACACTACACTCCCCCCGACCACAATCGGTTGTGATGTGGTCTCCACATCGCAACTGTGAGTTTCTTCTGTTATTGTGGTTTTTCTTTGTTGGGAATCCTATCTATTCTCTTCTCGGTTGCGAGAGTGTTATTGAATTATACCTACTCTAATCTACCCTACTGACTCCTCTCGGTTGTGAGAGTTATTGGAAAATGAAATAATGTAACTTACTCATGATAGGGCTTCAGGCGTGTGCCATTCACCCATCCTAGTAATACCTAGCCGTCTATTTGAGCTAAACGAACTGCTCTTGAATCCCAGATTTCAATTACATGGTACGGTCCTAGCCAATGCGTTCTTAGTTTCACTAGGAACTTTTGGAACTTGTTGTGATACAATAAAACTTTTCCTCCAACCACAAACGTTTTGTGCTTAATGTGGCAGTCATGCCAAGATTTTTGTCTTTCTTTCTGGATAGCCTGATGAAACACTGCTAGAAACCTGTCCTCTTCAAGTTCTTGTAGCTCTTGTAATTACTCTTTCAACGATTCTTCGTTTGATAAATGTAGTGATGATGTGATTAGCAGGCTCGGTGTGACAAATTCGGCCGATACCACTACTTCCCTCCAGTACACCAGCTGGAACGGGGTTTGGTTGTTCAGTATTTTGACATTTTTTCTGTACTCCCACAATGTTGCTGGTATACGCTCATCCCAATCGTCTCGATCAGCATTTCAAATATTTGTTAGCCTGTTTTCCAGAATCTTATTGAATGCTTCTACTGTACCATTTTCTTGTGGATGGTAGGGACTGCTTTTATGATGTTGTACCATGAAATTTTCCAACAGAGATCTGATCATTGCATTGATAAAATGTGTACCTTGATTGTTGGTCAGAATTCTGGGGCAGCCAAACCTACTGATGATATTTTCAAATATGAATCGAGCTATTGTTTCGACTATGCAATCCTTCACTGGTACCACTTCTGCCCACCTGTTCAGATAGTCTGTTGCGGTAATGATGTACCTGGCCTGTGAATGACTTGCAATAGGTGCTATCGGTCCTATAAAATCAACAGCCCACTTCTCAAATGCCTGTAATGCTTTTACAAGGTGAAGTGGTAGCTCGTCTTTGTGTGATGGGCGTCCCGTCCTCTGGCACACATCGCATTTTTTTACAAATGCCTTACTGTCCATGTGTACTATGGGCCACCATAAGCCTGCCTATAGTATCTTCCTCATAGTGGGTTTTGTACCAACATGTCCTCTCGCAACCCCACAATGGCATTCCCACAATATATCTTCCCTCTCATGATCCAGGACACATCTCCGCAAGACTTGGTATAACCAAATCTTATACAGGTGTCCCACTATTAGTTGATACTCTGTTGCTATGACTACTAGATGCCTTTTCTGGGCTGCTGTATAGTCATCCAGGCACTGTCTTGTTGTCAGATAGGTTGCTATCTGGTCTAAGTATTCTGGGATGGCTTCTACTCTAAAAAGATCAGCATCTGGCAGCTGATCATCTAGGGACCCTCCATTTTCTCCAATTTCTAGCCTTTACAAGTGGTCAGGACCCACATTCAGTCTCTTGGGCTTTACTATCACCTCAAAGGTGAACTCCTAAAATAGTAGGAGCCCTCTACAGATCCTTCCTTCTAGGACTGGTTTGTTAACTAGGTACTTTAAAGCTGAATGGTCTGTAAAAATTTAAACGTACCTCTTAATAGGTAGTGGAGAAACTTTCTAAGGGAATACACCATTTCTAAAGCTTCTCATTCTGTTGTGGTGTAGTTCCTTTCAGTTGTTGATAGCTTCCAACTTGAAAAATAAATTGGGTGATCAACTGAAGTATCTCCTGGTTGAGCTAGAATTGCTCCAAGTGAAATGCTAGAAGCATCAATGTGGACATGAAATTTTTGTCCCAATTAGGATGAACTAATATGGGTGCGCTTGCCAATTTTTCTTTCAGGGTATTCAAGGTAGTAGTACAGTCATCTGTCCAAATGAATTGCTATGATTTCCGCAACAACTTCTCCAATGGGGCTGTTATCTTCGCATAGTTGCGGATGAATCACCTATAGTAGTTGGTGTGGCCTAGCAATGACCTTAACTTCTTCACAGTTTCTAGTGCCTCTATGTTGATTATAACTTCCACCTTTGCTGGATCAACACAAGCCCCTTGCTTGCATAGAACCTGTCCTAGCAGCATCCCAAAGGGTACTGCAAAGATGCACTTATTGAGGTTTAATGAAATTTGGAGTTGCCTACATCTGTCAAGCCTTATCCTTAATAACGTTGCATGGTTATTTAATAGGATGTAAACTATCCAGTAATCCATATAGACTTCCAGGAATTTATGGATATATTCTCGAAATGCTACTATAAAAATCCTTGAAAATACCACTGGTGCATTTTTCAACCCGAATGGCATTACATGATATGCAAATGAGCCCCATTTGGTTGTGAAAGTTGTCTTCTTCTTATCTTCTTCAGCTATACTTACTTTGTGGTATACTGAAAATGCATCCGTAAATGAATAAGCTTCATTCCCTGTAACATTTTCGAGAACCTCGTCACTGAACGGAGTGGGGAATGGGTCATGTATGCATGCATTTTTCAGGCTCCTGTTGTCAACATAGACTCGAATTTCAGACTTTTCCTTCTTATTTTGTATGACTATAGGACTTACCCACTCTGATTCTTCCACCGGGAATATTAACCCTGCCTTTAGCATCTTATCAATCTCTACCTTGAATTTTTCTTTCACTCTTGGATTTAGACGATATGGTCTGTGTTTTACTGGTCTTGCGTTGGGCTTCAAAATTATACGCATTTCCCCCATGTCTCCTTTTATTCCTTTCAACTATGATACTGAGGATGGGAACAAGTCTTTGTATTCCTGTAGTAGATTAAATATCTCCATAGTTGTTTCTACATCCTAGTAGTCACCAATTGACACAAGTTTGGGCGTTTTTGGTGTTCTGATGTTCAAATTCTTGGTCTTCAATGATAGCAAATGAATTCCTTTTGTTGTTGGTTCTTCTTGAATATCCCGCTCCCCTTCCTTTTCTTCCAAATATAGATATCTAAGATCTTCTAGATCATCATCATCC
This sequence comes from Pinus albicaulis, assembly GCA_034641835.2. Classification (NCBI taxonomy): domain Eukaryota; kingdom Viridiplantae; phylum Streptophyta; class Pinopsida; order Pinales; family Pinaceae; genus Pinus; species Pinus albicaulis. The sequence goes on from CM076572.1 coordinate 767,396,831, forward strand.
ATCTGATTTTTTATCTTTTTGCATGCTACCGACTGTCTAATGTTTTGGTTTGGGAGCGGTTGTTCTTCATCATCCTAAATCTCTGGAAAGAACCGTATCCTTTTAATGGCATGCAATGCTTGTGTGACTAGTTATGTTTTTCCTTCAAATGAAAATCATTTGCGTAAATTGATCCGCAACTATTTTCCAAGTACTGGTTCCTCTTTTCTTTTCTTCAGTGCAGTACCAAGCCCGTGGAATTGAATCTAATGAATGTACAAACATGTGTACCCACAGTTCTTCCAGGTACCTTTCTTTCTTCCATTAGTCCTTGCAATATTGTAAATGTTTTCTGGGGTCGGAGTCCCATTGGTACTTTTCAATGAATTGTGGTCCTTCCTCTTCCTTGAATCTGGCCCTCAATGCTGCTGCAACCCCATCCCACCGCGACAAAGAGTTGCAGTGGTTTCTCCACCACCTTGCTGATGTGGATTGTAAAGCCACATCCATGAGTGGGACCCTATGGTCCATTGGTACTTTATCTTCTATCCTGACAATAAAGGTATTTACAGTATCCATATTTGAAAAAGTAGGATATTCTCTTACCTCAGTTCCGATCCAATTGATTTTTCTAATATCAGCGCATCTTCTTGTATTTGTCTCATATCCCCCTGCTGCTAATCATCCTAGGCTATTTCCAAGCTTAATTCTGAGCTTTGAACACTTTTCCAACTCACAGTCCCCCCTATTGTTGGGTTGATATAATCTTCCCTTTTCCCTGTTGTCATTTGATAAAGATGATCAAGAATATGAGCATCCTCTCTATTGTCGACAGACTCTGTATATCAGGGTCCTTGATATGGGTCAAGTGGTTATGTGACCCTGACTTCCCCGTATTCAAAGATCATTAGTTCCTTCTTCAAATCTATTATTGCATAGTTCTCGAAAGCCCAGTCGATCCCCAATAATGATGGATAGGGATCCTTATCCCCCATAATGTCTATCACCTCGAAGACTGTATATGTCTTAACCCCTGCAACATCGACATTGACCTCCTCCAGCCTGCCTATGGGCACAATGCAGTACTAGTTTTTCATGTGGATTTGGATTGGTGAATATGTCAGCTTCAGCCTTCCCAATGCTTCCCATGTCTTCATTGGAAAAATGTTGACAGCTGACCCTAGGTCAAGCATTGTGTCCTTAATTTGGAATCCTGCGACTTGAGTGTTTACATGGAATGATTTCCCTGTTCTTATCTTATTCCATTTGACTCTCTGTATGTATTTCTGTGTTTTGTCATTTGATTCGTCTGGTTCTATGGTCTCCTGCACCACCATCTCCATATTCTGCTTCAATTGTTCCAGCATTTGTGCATTGGTAACAATTTTTAGAAATATCCGGAACCATTCTTCAATCATAGTGCTTGTGCTAGTTTGTTTCTCCATGTCTACCTTGGACTGCGGTAAATCAATGCCTTTAGTTTCCTCAAGTTGGGAAAATGTTTCCACTGCTTCTTTAAAGTATTGCTTCTATCTTTCTAGCCTGAACACTGGCTTTGGAGATGCTAGCCTTATTAGCTTTATCGAGTCTGTAGTATGTGCATCTTCCTCAATTATCTTTCCTCCTTGTGTCACTATGGCTATGTTCTTCATAGCCTGAGCCTCTACTATTCTTGGCTCTGTGATGCAGGGCTAGCCTGCAATACCCAGAATCTTTATATCTCTGTGCATATACAAATGCACCATCATAACCGCCTAATAAAATTTCAAATCAGAGACAATTTTCACCCACTGGCAATCTCAACTATTATGCGGAAGCTTATCTTTCAATTCCTGGCAAATTCACAAGTTATCATTTGAATGCGGAAACATTTAAATCATATGTTTCAAAACCCAATAATTTAAACTCTTTCAAGCTTGCAATGTAATCTCAACACACTCAATACAACATCAGTCCCACATGTCGAATAGCATTGAAATTCACCTCTGTATTCGAGACCAAATGCAATAACCTTTGAGCAGTCAGTTTATAGTTTATGATAGCCATATTCATTTCTCTATGATCAATCATTAGACTTATCAAACAATCCAATAACTCTCATTATATATGGCCAGATTCAATTAAAGATTGCGCCCTTACTTTTATATTCAACCTGGAAACTTATATAATTTTAACCCCAATGCTTAATTCCCACACGTTTTCCAATTAACTTTAAACACATTACTTTTGGTTTAAAATCTCAAACATCAAACTTCTCACTCAGTTTTCATTTCATTTATTCCCAACCTGCAAATACGGATTTTCAAACAAATCTCCATAAACAAATGCGCCCATGTGTGAAGACTGAGTCTGGAAATTTAATACGACCATATATAATCTTTATGCAAACACCAGCATATCTTACCTGTTCTAATTTCGGCAATATATCAATCTCTGGACCGCCTTCAAATTCTAGACTTCACCTGCAATCGAACCATTCAATTCCACTGTGCTTTCATGAGACCATACAGTCCTCTTTCTTGACTGATTAACTCAGCATTAACTTTCACCAAAGCATTTGTACTCTGCTATCAATTTTTTGACCTTACTGTGGCTAACTTCAAAGTGACCAATATGAATATTTTCCAAATCAAAGGATTCAACAAATTATTATGTGTGCCCTGGGTTTTAAACAAGCTTAACCAAGTAATACCACTCATCTCCAACTAAATGAACGCAGACTTCAGATTTCAGCATTGATATCAATCAACAGAATTTCATTCGCTACTATTTGGTTTAATTCCACTTCAGAACATGGAAATCGGTTGAATCCAACTTCTGCAGACTCTGTTCACTTACAGGTCAGCGTTCCAGGTGCCTCTCCGATGTCAGCATTTATCCATCGCTTTTCAATTGACTGCGTTAAGACCTTTCAATCGATTTCATTTCATCATGCCTGATCCATATAATCCTGTGCTCACTCAACCACACATCGATTTGTATAACTTCCATTCTTTCGTTTTTCCAATTCCAATTTTCTTCAATATCTGAACCTGCAGCTTAAATAACTCAACACGATTTCAAACATTTTTCACAACAGTTCAATTCAATGCTCATTAAACAATTACGCCTTCTATAAAGTCGACTCTCCAAGTCGATGTGCCAATGCTATTCAATTGACACTCATATAATCCTCCTCACGAGGATCGATTCCTCTCCATGCGTTCTTAATACACATTCAATTCACAGTATTATATGGGTTGTGATACTAGATATCCAATATCAAGGTCGATTTCAGTATTTCTTTGAAGTTCCGCCTACAATGTTTCCATCATACAATTAATCCATGCGCCAACCACTTTTTCCACAAGAATTAACGCACTAATTACTAGAAAATTAAATACCAGCAAATTCACCATTTCAACATAGAAATTGAACCATACTCGAATTGACCAAGTTAAGGTGCATAACTCAAAACCAACACTTTCATAAAAGTGAATTTACTTACAGCAACATTACTCCCTGGCTTGATTTACAATTCATTGGCCCTTACAACCTGCCCGAAGGCTTACAGCCTTGGCTGTTCAAAACCTGCTCTCCACCACTCTCACTATTCAAGTGTCTCATTTGCCTTTGAGGCCTTCTAATTTATACAAATTAAAAATGCACTAAATTGAGTTATATCCCTTTAAAATCTCAACAAATCCCTAAATCTCTCATCATCCCTAAAACTTAGAAACTAATTCCAACTTAGGCTCCATCATTAATTCTAAATTATCTTGAAACTAATTTCTCTCATGTTTCCAGTTGTTTGGAAACATTTACAAATTCTCACAAATAATTAATTAAAATATAATTAATCACTCAAAATAATATTAATATTTACATGAAATTTAATATTTCTTCAAAACATGAAACCCCTAGCTTAAATAAAATACAAGGTGTTTTTCGGAGCTAATGCTCCTGCATCAGACTCCCCATGTAAGAAAATTCATGACCACCTGGTCATAAGTCTGGATAATTATTTCCTCCTGGATCCCAAATTTTATTTTGTAATCTTCCCTTGCTTGTCAATTTCTTTACTGCTGTTGTCCTCCAGGTTTCCATATTTTGTGCTGTAATGCTCCACTTGCTATGCTCTCGCAATCTTTCGTTGTCTTTCTATTGTTGTCGCTTCTTTTCTTTCTTGCTACTGTCTTTCTCTGAGACATTTTTATCATTAACTTCCTTATCAACTCAATTTCTCTGTCCAGTATATCCTCTGTCTGCTGATTGTTTCCATATCTTGATTGCTGAACTCTCATTCTTGCTTGTTCTTCACTTGTTTTGATTGCTTCCTTTTCACCCTTACTGCTGTTTTGCACCTTTTCTGCTGCTGCTACTATAAATGTCGCGACCTCCCAAACTTCCTGTCCCTCTGCAACATTCCTTTGCTCGTCACTTGCAATTTCATCTACAACTTCTTTCTCTATTTCAAATGTTTCCAGCAAACATTTCAGCATTTCATCAACATGCTGCAAATTAACTCCAGCATAACCTCCATCTTCCCCTTCGACAATCTTCAGTAATTGTCCATTATCATCTTGATTGATTCTGGCAATCAAATCAAGTTCTTCCAACACTGTAGCAGCTCCAAAATTTTGTCCACCAGTCTTCTCTTGGCTATACAGACAAGCCAACTCTTTATTGTCACCCACAGTAACAAGCCTCTGCTTATGAGACATGACTGTCTCACCTTCTACTTGCAACAGTTCTTCTTTTCTCGAGACAATTCCAAGTAATGAACTGTCTTCTATGTCACCTGTAAACACAATCAAATTGTCAGCATCAAAATCACAAGACCCAACGGTCTCACTTGTTGATTCAGTCATCCGCAGCTCCAAGTCTTCTTCAGGACTCAAAAAATCTTCACTGGCTTTCTCCTCAGCTTTCTCTGGCAACACTCCAGTATGTGGCTCTGAGTTCCTTTCCAATTCCTTTGTCAGCACATCAGTATGCTGATTTGCATTCACCATGAGACTATCAGCTAGTCTCGCCTTCTTACCATCCTCTGCTCCAGGACTGTCATTCATGAAAACTTTCCTGCCTTGCTTCCTCAACAAATTATCCTGCACATAAGTCCTCTGTCTCTCCAATTCTCTTCTCTGGAGATCTAGTTTCCTATACAATTCAACAATTTCATTAGGAGTAGAACTCGGAAACTTCACACAATTTTCCATACCTTCACCAGCTCTTGACCAATCATCAGCTGGTCCTTCTCTCTCTGCACCAACATTCTGATTAGACTCCTTCGTCTTCATTCCCTCCTGAGATCTTTCTATCTCAGCATCGATCTGAACAGCGTTCAGATTCAATTCTCTCTCCTGAAAAAACTGTAAAGCTTGCTCATCTCCCTGTACTGTACCTACAAACATACACAACTCATTAGTTTTAAAACCACAAGACTTTTCAGTCTCGACTGCTTCCTCCAATAATTTTCTCTGAACAAATCTGCGTGTGGAATCTTTAAATTCCATCTTTGGCTCAAGAACTCTAAGTCCTTTCTTCAATAAGGCAATCACACTTTGCCTCAACTTCTTCTGCAATTGTCGCCAAATCACTCTCTTTCCCTTCAGTGGAAAGATCCATCCTCTATTCTGATTTTCCTGCTCTTGCAGCCATTCTTCTAGTACCTGCAATTGTACCTTCATTACTGCAATTTCTCTTTCTCGGACTTCTGCAGTCATCTCACCTCTATGGCATTTCTCTGAACCTCTTCTCTGATCCTCCATGATCATCTTATCCATGAGTTCCTCACTCATCATGAGTTGCACTAGCCTCTGCAACAACAATCTCTCCTGCTGCCGCCACTTACCTCACCAAGCTCTCCTCACTCAGTCTTTTGGTAAGTACTTGGTTCACTGCCTCTGGAACCTCTTGAGAACTCTCCTCTGCTCTCTCTCTAGGCTATCTCTTCAACTCACTTCCTTTTCAGAACACTGCAATTGTCCTCCCTGTCCAGCCTTTAGCTGAATATCAGGTTTGCTGCCATCATCTTCTCTGCAACCATAAACTTTAATCACAAATTCCAAATCAAAAAATTATCTCACCTTTAAGATCCTGTATGATCTTGTCTTCATTCACTTCTCCATCCTGTTCACTGCATTTGTGTAGTTTGCATATCAAATTTAAAAATATGATCTTCCTTTCAATCATTCATCATACATTCAAAAATACATTTCAGTTCAACAAAACCTTCTTGCATTCATTCAGAAACAAACATTCTTCAATTTCAACAGAGCCAAGCTCTGATACCAAAAATGATGCAGGGCTAGCCTGCAATACCCAGAATCTTTATATCTCTGTGCATATACAAATGCACCATCATAACCGCCCAATAAAATTTCAAATTAGAGACAACTTTCACCCACTGGCAATCTAAACTATTATGCGGAAGCTTATCTTTCAATTCCTGGAAAATTCACAAGTTATCATTTGAATGCGGAAACATTTAAATCATATGTTTCAAAACCCAATAATTTAAACTCTTTCAAGCTTGCAATGTAATCTCAACACACTCAATACAACATCAGTCCCACATGTCGAATAGCATTGAAATTCACCTCACACATTCAAACCAAATGCCAATAACCTTTGAACAGTCACTTTATGGTTTATGATAACCATATTCATTTCTCTATGATCAATCATTTGGAAGCTTATCAAACAATCCAATAACTCTCATTATATATGGCTGGATTCAATTAAAGATTGCGCCCTTACTTTTATATTCAACCTGGCAACTTATATAATTTTAACCCCAATGCTTAATTCCCACACGTTTGCCAATTAACTTTAAACACATTACTTTTGGTTTAAAATCTCAAACATCAAACTTCTCACTCAGTTTTCATTTCATTTATTCCCAACCTGCAAATACGGATTTTCAAACAAATCTCCATAAACAAATGCGCCCATGTGTGAAGACTGAGTCTGGCAATTTAATACGACCATATATCATCTTTATGCAAACACCATCATATCTTACCTGTTCGAATTTCGGCAATATATCAATCTCTGGACCGCCTTCAAATTCTGGACTTCACCAGAAATCGAACCATTCAATTCCACTGCGCTTTCATGAGACCATACAGTCCTCTTTCTTGACTGATTAACTCAGCATTAACTTTCACCAAAGCATTTGTACTCTGCTATCGAGTTTTTGACCTTACTGTGGCTAACTTCAAAGTGACCAATATGAATATTTGCCAAATCAAAGGATTCAACAAATTATTATGTGCGCCCTGGGTTTTAAACATGCTTAACCAAGTAATACCACTCACCTCCAACTAAATGAACGCAGACTTCAGATTTCAGCATTGATATCAATCAATAGAATTTCATTCGCTACTGTTTGGTTTAATTCCACTTCAATGGAAATCGGTTGAATCCAACATCTGCAGACTCTGTTCACTTACAGGTCAGCGTTCCAGGTGCCTCTCTGATGTCAGCATTTATCCATCGCTTTTCAATTGACTGCGTTAAGACCTTTCAATCGATTGCATTTCGTCATGCCTGATCCATATAATCCTGCGCTCACTCAACCACACATCGATTTGTATAACTTCCATTCTTTCGTTTTTCCAATTCCAATTTTCTTCAATCTTTGAACCTGCAGCTTAAATAACTCAACATGATTTCAAACATTTTTCACAACAATTCAATTCAATGCTCATTAAACAATTACGCCTTCTATAAAGTCGACTCTCCAAGTCAATGTTCCAACGCTATTCAATTGACACTCATCTAATCCTCCTCACGAGGATCGATTCCTCTCCATGCGTTCTTAATACACATTCAATTCACAGTATTATATGGGTTGTGATACTAGATATCCAATATCAAGGTCGATTTCAGTATTTCTTTGAAGTTCCGCCTACAATGTTTCCATCATACAAATAATCCATGCGCCAACCACTTTTTCCACAGGAATTAACGCACTAATTACTAGCAAATTAAATACCAGCAATTTCACCATTTCAACATAGAAATTGAACCATACTCGAATTGACCAAGTTAAGGTGCATAACTCAAAACCAACACTTTCATAAAAGTGAATTTACTTACAGCAACATTACTCCCTGGCCTGATTTACAATTCATTGGCCCTTACAACCTGCCCGAAGGCTTATAGCCTTGGCTGTTCAAAACCTGCTCTCCACCACTCTCACTATTCAAGTGTCTCATTTGCCTTTGAGGCCTTCTAATTTATACAAATTAAAAATGCACTAAATTGAGTTCTATCCCTTTAAAATCTCAAAAAATCCCTAAATCTCTCATCATCCCTAAAACTTAGAAACTAATTCCAACTTAGGCTCCATCATTAATTCTAAATTATCTTGAAACTAATTTCTCTCATGTTTCCAGTTGTTTGGAAACATTTACAAATTCTCACAAATAATTAATTAAAATATAATTAATCACTCAAAATAATATTAATATTTACATGAAATTTAATATTTCTTCAAAACATGAAACCCCCTAGCTTAAATAAAATACAAGGTGTTTTTCGGAGCTAATGCTCCTGCATCACTCTGCATTTACCAGATTTTCTCCTCTTTTTCTGGCTCTTTCTTCCCATCTTTTAATTAGCTCTGGGCAGTCTTCTATTGTGTGCATGTTAACTCTGCACTGAGAGCACCATGGTCTTCTAGGAAGTGGACATTCCCTGGCTACATGGCCCTCTTGGTCACAGTTGTAACATCTTACGGGTCTTCTTCCTCCAGCTCGGCCTCCTCTCATGCTTCCTCCTTGTCCTCTTGGAGCCTCATTCACTCTATATGATGGCATGTCCAATCATTTCGCTAATGCATCTAGAGCTCTACACTACTTTGTGTTGTGTGTTGTGGAAGCACATAACTCATAGTATATGTTATTTGGAACGTTGGAGTATTTTTTTAAGATTGGGCATAGGCGGGGCAGATGACCAATGCTTTTGCATATCTCGCAGTATTCAGTTGCGGCCTGATTATGTTGTGCGGGGAACCCTGGGTAATGGGGTTGCGATGGATATAGCCCTTGAGCAGGGAAAATTTTAAGAACCCCCCGAAATTTATATGTATAATAAATGGGTGAATCCCCATGATACATAGGAAAAATGGAAGGTGATTTTACTGATAATATAATATGTATATATAATTTTTTGGCGAATCTCTCACGAGATTATATTATCTTGTAAAATCATGGTGAATCACCAGTACAAATGGAAAATCACTAGTACAAATTGGTGAATCGTTGTCTAGTGGAGTTCGGTGTGTTGGTTCCAACGAAGATATGGTAGTTGAACCAGGAGTTGAAGGAAGCGAACCACCGAGACCAAGCATGGCACATGGTGACTCGTGAGGGACGTAGTTCTTGTGCAGTTTGGAAAATGTGTTCTAGTTCTGCTAAGCGTAGTATTGTTGCTCATGCTACTACTAGCACCGATATTGAGGTTGGAGAGGAGTTTGAGGAAACATGGAAGGTTGAGTGTTTTTTTCTTCAAGCACTCAAAAAGGAAGAAGATATATTGATTGATTGAAGAAGATAACAAGGAAAGTCAACTCAAAAAATAAGAAATAATTGATATGGCCAAATAGGGAGACACGTTAAATGTGGACGCTACGGTTCAACAAGAAATTTCCACCATTCATCAGAAAGGAAAGGATCATAAGGACTCTTTACATTGGATGGAATTAGGGGCTCAAAGAGAGCTCATGTCTCTAAGAGCTTGGATTCTAACAAAGGATTCCCACAAGTGGGACGTGAATTGACTTTGGTTCTTGTTGAACCAAATCCCAAGGGTTGGAAAAAAGTGCAAAAAAGGAAAAAAAATGAAAATATTAGCTCTAGTTGTCATACTTTATTTTCTTTGTTTCTTTTGATGTTATTTTCCCTGCAATTCTTAGTCATAAAAAAAATCTTTATTTTTCCTTCTATTCTTTTTAGCTTCATCATGTACTTTATGATCCTATATGCACACACATTATGTGTGTCTAAAAAATATAATTTTTATACCATTAACAAAATTCAAGGTTTTTTTTTTTCGAGGGAAAAAAATAAAAATAAAAAAGAAAAGAAAAAAAAGAGAGTTGAAGATGAAAAACACTTTATATTAAAATATTTTGTGTACACCCATATTACATCACAATTTCAAAATATTTGTCACAATACCAACATTCTTAACTTTCTAATTTATCAAAATTATATGAATCTTAGAATGTTTTTTTTACTATTTAACAAAAAAAACTGAATAATTCCTTATCTTTCTTAATATCTAATGAATAAAATATAGTTCCAATAAATATTAACTACCATCATCAAACCATAACCATATTATAATAAAATTTATAAAATAATAAAATTACTAAAATAGAATTATATGATAATATTAGTAAAAAGAAGTCCACAAAAACAACATAATTAATTTCAATGGATGTTTAAATAAAACAGTCATCATCATCCTAAAATATTTAAACCATAATCCCCACATACCACCATAACATAATAGAATTTACTAAAATAAAATATTACATAAAAGATAGTCTAAGCTGTTTGTCATTATCATAACTGGTCTAACATTCTTTATAAAAGCCTAATGGTCGCATAACTAGACCCCCTTATGACAAGTTTTCTCAATTTTATAATTGTTATTTAGTGATTAAATATCATTTTGAAAGGGTAACAACCTCCCACGTATCCTTTACTAGCAAGCGAATCTTTGTTACAATGTCATGGTCTATCGCACAATTATAAATACTATTTGTACATTCCTCTGGTTAGGAAGTTTATAATTTATTTGTCAACCGCCATTTTAAACAAATTTATAATTTATTTATCAATCGTTGTCACAAACACTGAGACTATGCTCAACAAATCATCTTATTCATTCTAATTATTTTATTGGAGAAAATGCCATTCAAATCGAAATGTCAAAAACAAACAGTCAACAATTTATAGTGGGAGTTAGAGGTGGAGAACACATCTCAAGCAATTGCCTACCAACAAAAATTGAAAAGCTTTGTTGATCTCTGAAAATGGAAACTCATGGGTAATAACTCCTCCACTATGATCTCCTGCAACCACATGTACATATTCAGAAAACAATGCAAGAGAAAACCATGATTAATTGGTCATCAAATGGAATTGAGAGTTATTTTCTAATACCTTATTCATAAACATTTCTACCAGGCATGGCAGTTTGAGTTTTAAACATTTCTTATTCATAAACATTTCTACCTTATTCGTGGAATTGTAAGTTTGAGTTTTATAATCTACACAATTCAAGTGCCCCATAGCTTTTCAGGGCACTGAATCTATTTATACATTCAAAAACACATTTTAAACAACAAAAATTCACAATCTCCCAAACAAAAAAATATCACGGATTCCAACCAAAAAGTAATAACATGAAATGGTTAATATCACGAATTCCAACCAAAAAGGTAATAACGTGAAATGATTAAGATATACCCCATCGAAAACATTGTTGCAAACATCCCAATTTTATCACTATTTTTTGGCCTATGTGGTGGTATCTTCATTTTGCCAATTTTTACCAATTTTTTCTCAAGTTTTATGTTTTTTTACCAATATTTTCTCGATTTTTATGTTTTTTTTTTTTTGTTTTCTAAAATGATTACTGATTTTATCCAAATGTTTGCAACATTGACCGAAAGCATAAGATATAGTTAAAAATTGGAGAATACCTATGCTAATTAAACTAGAGATTTGAAAAATTAAGAGGAGAAATAGAAGTCCCAAGATGAGGGAAGCCAATAGATACAATGGGACAAATAATACATCAGAATTACAAGCGACAGGAGGAACCCCAAAAGGAAATTGTGCTATACAATGGATGCAAACAATGATCTGGGTCTACTCGTATTGGAAGATGAGCAAATATTTCCATAATGAAGAACAACATAGGTAGTTGCATTACAATTTGAAGAAAATGTCTTCTCAAAGAACTGGTTATCAAAATCAAACCACCTAAAAGCCCAAAAATTAGAACACAATAAAAGAATTAGAAAATTAGCCAAGGATAAGCTGAAAGAAAGTGAGCTCCCAGCCAACTCAAGGAAGACTCAAACAAGATTTGTGGGTTATGTCACTTACAAGAAACTGAGGTAGAAATGTGTCTCATAATAAAAAACCCTTTTAACAATGAGATCAAATGTCATTGTTATTGTCTTTTACAGGATTCAGGGGATCCCTATCCACTTTCTTTGCTATCCTGACCAAATGTGCCTTGCTTTATTCGTGAAATATGGTACTCAGAGACAAATCCCAATCTTTTCTCATCCCATATTGGCCCGAGGCTCCCTATCCACTTTATTTTGCTATCCTGACCAAAGATGCTTTACTCTATATTTGAAAGAAGCACTCAGAGACAAATCTCAATCTTTACTCATCCCATCTTATTGGCCTAAGAATTTTAGGGGTATCATTTCATAGTCCCAGGTCATCCCCTCTGATCAGGTCAAAAAGTGAAAGGAAAAGACCCAAAATACTTCAGACCATAGATTGGTTGGGCCTTGGGTCTCTTCTCAACCTACCTCCTCAATGGTCGACTGTTATGATCCATGCCTATGAAAAACTGGCACTCAATGCCACATATTATGCACCACCAAACACAAACAAACCAGTTTTCGAGACACAATTTGGACCAAGTCTTGGAATCCAACACATTGGCCCAAGGTCACATCCTTCATGTATACTGACATGACAAAACCTATGCATAAGTAGGATACATTGGGCCTTTGAGATGCAAACTCTACTAGATCGCTTAGGGAAATATCAAGAATCAACCACTTTTTTCTTCATTGTGACATCTTTGGATGTTTCTGAGAGTCGAGACACGGTTCCAAAGATGAGAAGCATTAGGAAAATATATGAGATCTAAATTTTCATTAGGCGCTAGCCCAAGGAGCTTTTAGACCTGAAATTATGAGCATGCCATGGGGACATAGCACTTGGTTTCATAATATGGAATACATGCAAGGGGCATAACAAGACAAGTATACCATAGAATCGAAAGAAATATAAAGGTGACCATTGAAGTAAAACCTTGGGGAGAGCAGAGTTGCAGATCTCACCTGCGCATGGAAAAAAATTGGCAGAATGGGGCATCTTGGTTAAGGACTCAGTATAGATCAGCAAGGAAAAGATAAACATGAAGGAAACATAGAATCCCCCTCCATTCATCCTCCCTCAAATTCAACTTTGACACCATCTCCAAAGGCAATCCCAACAGACCTGGAATTGAGGCTTCATCAGGAATCATGAGGTGAACTTTTTCCATATGTACACCCATATCATTGGCATAATCACAAAAAACATGGCCGCAATTCTGACTGTCATGAAAGACATCCATACTAGAATAAATTTAGGGATCAAACATGTGACTGTAAAAGGAGTTTCTAACATAATAATCAATATGCCGCATAACTAAAATCCATGGGAGTACCTGATCCATAAATGACTTTTGGTTACTCCTCTTGCAAAGACAACTAGATTAAAAGACTATCTGCAAGAAGTGGATTTCAATCATTATCTATGGGCTGAAAATAAGGCTGCAAATATATTGGAAAACATCAATGCAGACTCTAAATGGGGTGATAAACCCCTATCTTCCATTAGGGTGATCTAGAGGAAGGAAAGAGAAAGGGAATGAGCTTCATTTCTTGATTGATGATAATAGGAAGCTTCATGTAAGCAATGGTAGTTCCATTCAGCGTAGCTTGGCTCCACCACGTGAATTCCACCTCATCATGAATGAGGTGCTGACACAGAGTAGAGAAGCTTATTGATGGGTAGAGAATGACCTAATAGCAGAGAACCTGGGAAGCAAACCTCAGGCTGGGATGGCCAGAGTTGACAGTATTAACATTGCTTGAAAGGGAAAGATGAGACACTATACTGAAAAGCTTTACATCCCAAGGAAATTAATTAAGCATCCTAGAATAGGAAAACCTTCTAGTACTTTTCCTTTTGTAACCCAAAATGGGAATTTATTCCTTGAAATCCCTACCATGAAATCCCAAGGATCATCCCTTGCCCACACCCCTAACATGATTTCCCAAGGATTGCCACTTGCCCACTACCATGACTTTCCCAAGGATCACCCCTTGCCCCTTTTATTATTTTCTTTTAAAGTATCTATCAATTCAACCTCTCTGGTCGCAGGCCATTAAGAAATCACCATCACATTTATTAGTAGTTCATTTATATCACATAGGATTTCCCACTGTAGCCTCTCAGCCCTAAGCTAGAATTTTATACTGAGAATTTCTTGAAGATTTCTCATGGTCTCTTTATCCATCCTGACCACATACAACACTGTTATCATGGCCTCAGGTCTCCCCTCAGTTGATAATGCACTTGCACCATCTACAGATAAAGACAGTCACAAGATTCTACACAGGACAGGATTTGTTGGTTTTTCTCCCTCTCAGAGGTGAAGACAGGCACATTTATTTTGAATAGGTTAGTATAGCTCATGTTAAGAAAGCCATTTTCCTCCAGATACTCCATATAGCAGGATTATAGTAGATTGAGGACTATTTTTTTTTTCCCCATCTTCTTTGAGTTGTGGTCTTTATGAAGATATTACTTTTATGAAACTCAGTCCCTCCCCTATGATAGTCAATGTCACAAGACTTCATTATGTTAATTTTTTATATGGCCTGTGCAGGGTGAAGAATTTATGGGACACGAGAAAAGTTAAATTTCCCAAGGGATAAATGTATGGTTGTAATTGTATGGCCTACAGTAATATATTGAAAATATTATTGTTTACCACAAATAAAGAAAATAAAGTCAATTTTTTATATTACAAGGGCAGTGACTGAATGAATCATTTTCAATTGGCAGATACAAGGAAATCTTTGACTATATAATACGAACTGAATATTACTCAATCAATTGCAAGATATTGAGCCAATAGACATGTTAACACATGTCACCAGTGCAGAAGCCAATATAAATACAGATCCACATCGACTGGACTAGTGCCTCTTTGGCATTCACAACTATTATTGCCATTTTATAAACAAGTTGTTTATGTAAGTAGAAAAACTCTGTTAGTATAGAAGCTACAACCAGGACAACATAATTTTTTTTTTTTAAATTGATAATACAAAGGTTTATTATTGAATGACAAGTTCATAAGCTTCATTTGGAAATTGCAAATGATATGTGATTACAGGCCCTGGGGGCCCTGCCAAGGTTTGAAAATTGATAATACAAGGATTTATTATTGAATGGCAAGGTCATAAGCTTCATTGTGAATGGAAATTGCAAATGATATGTGATTACAGGCCCTGCGAAGGTAGAACTATAGCAGACATTTTGATCAAGTGCATTCTCTTTCTGCTAATAGGAATAGTTTATTTGTTTACTAAGTTTGATTTTACCATATTGCAGACAATAATAACTATTTTGGTAAAAATATTCGTGGCTATTGACATTTGGAAGTTTTAAGAAGTTGTTCGGTCATATGGAACATGTTTCATGGTGGCATCATATCATATATCAAATTGTTTGATGATATCATTATATCATGACACATGTTTGATTTTGCCATCGGATCATGTAAATAACATTTATAATTTTAGCCACAATTGTAGATTTGTGTCAAAAAAACAGATGGGAAACTGTCAATCAACTTAGAAACAAATACAGAGTGGTCACAATTATTGACCTTCACGCTGCAGAAACATCACAGATCCAGGGTGTTATTATCACATCCACTTAATACACTATTATTTTACATAAAGCACTTGACTCCATTAGTAAATAGAATTCAAAGTGAAGCCCTTTACCACTTCTCATTTAGAAATTCCTATTAGCAATGTCATTAATTGTTCATTTATCTTTGTAAATTTTACAGATTTACTCAATTAAAAGATAAACCACAACGTAATGTCCCCAACAAATTATCAACACCTTGTTCAAACTAAATGCACACTAGTTTATTTATCACATAAAACAAAACCATTCACATGTGAATTCACATCTTAAGCAGATCAAAACACATGAATACAACAACTTGGGTAAATTGTTTTTTTCTACTATTTAATTATAAGTTAGAAACTTGCAATATTAAAATATACTTCCTCTTAAAGTTAGAGTGGCTGAGAATCAGCCGAGCTGTGGTCTATCGGCTACATGGAGTTGTTGAAATCCTGACAGGCATGCTCCCTCCTTGCGTTTGGTTTGTGTATGTTATTGATATTGATGTCGCCTTCATGCAATTATCAAGATTAAAAAATGTAACATTATTCATTCAAGTATAGGAAGGTGAGACAAATTATTCCTAGGTCTACCATTTATCCAAAAGATGGATTCCCACTATAAAAAATTAAAACTAGCTGAAGGAAAATAATTTTGACTTTGAGCTTGCAAAGCTTAAGGCTTATGCATAAGTCCATGATTATTTGGTACCAACATTATTGCTAGGGATTGAAAGGTTAGCATCACATTTTTTATCAAGATTCAACCACTTAAAATATTGCTCACAGCTGGGTTCTAGTGATCTAGGGTAATTTCCAAACATTCTATCTTACAAGTTAAGAGATACATGAAAGTTCTGAACATACCACAAAAACTGCAAGGGCATTTTCCAGTGTTTCCTAAAAAATAAGATGAAAATCCAAATTGGATGCTAACACTGGCTGATAAGCCATGTTTGGAAAAAATGAACAAAATTAGTTGGACTAGTGTCTCTTTGGAAGACATGGCTATAAATGTGATTAGTAATTTTGACTAATTGATGGATATTTCAAGCACAATAGTTACAAACCAAGTAGTCACTCTAATCGGATGGTTAGCAGTAGCAACAATTTAAAAGGCCAATGAATAAGTAAAATATGTTATTTATAATAGGTGTGAGGTCATTAGAACAATCAAACAAGCATGGGTTCATGATGAGAAACAAACCTTTCCTCATGCATTAGGCAATCACATTGGAAGCTGCAAGCATATTAAATTGCTAGGGGATTACTCCATATTGAGGAACGCTATTAACCAATATAATCCAAGCTATCAAGATGTGCAGAAAATTTAATATCAAAGAATCCATGAGTCAAACAAAGATATCCAGAGGTGAGAATATTAGATATCATCTACTAGCAACATACTCTACATGTACATTATTGCTGCTACCATACACCATTATTTCTTCTGCAACTATTGCCGCCATTCACAATTGCAGTTGCCACCACCACTGCTCCAAATGTCCATAGTCACTGCTCCTACACTCCTCCTACACTTCACTGCCTAAAAACATTATGCTGATTAGCCTATCTGATTTCTATTGCTCAACTCATCAATCTCTCTTAGTCATTAAAGTCAAAGTTACTATCTTATTTATTATTGTCATCATCACTCTCAGTGGTTCCTCTAACGTCTCTGTTCAAACAAACTTAAAGTCTCTGGTCAAGTTATAGTAGCTAGTGTCATACATTGATCAAATGCATCTGAAGCAACCTGCCTACTATTCTCTGTATTGCATGTGTCAATGAGAATTATAACTTAAGTGTGATGATGTCTTTTTGTTCTGAAGCTTCTTGCTATCAATAGTATACCACAAGGTTTAGGCTTGTTGATGCCTTTAGGATCCCTTCAGGTTGTTGGCCTTGTTCTGAAAACCACTCATTCAAGATAGTGTCAATGACTATAATATCATGCCAACAAACTCTAGAAGATCTTTGTGCTTACCGAAACTGTATGATCTTCAGAACTTACTCACCGCAGGTATACTTCAGCTAGGCCCACAAGAGGACTATCATGAAGACTTTAGGATTATTTTCATACAAAAGGTTATTGTCACAAGGGTGTTGTATAAAAAAACTGCAATGATAGTCATTTAATCATGCATTGGAAGATCATATCGTGGATGCTCTATGCACTCTACTTGAATTACTACCATATCCTGCCCATTTTGCTTTTAATTCCTTTAGAATACATGGCAGAAGCTTTTTTATTTTTCTGAGAATTGTAGTAATGAAATTGTAGATACTTTTTAGCCTGCTAGCATTGACGTGAGGCCAAATTTCTCTTTTGAACATAGATAATGTGGATATTGTTAAGATTTTGAGTTCATGGTAACAGTTCACCGCAGACATATATGAAACCTTGAAAGATGACATGGAATACTTAGAGAGAACTCTCAAAAATGTATGCTATAACCTGCAATACATCATATAAAAAATATAAAGGACAAGATCTAACCATCAAACCCGCTACTATCTTCACACCATGTCTGAAAGAAAACTCTGCTACGACCACTACAGAAAATCACTTTATTCACAGAAGCTGCAAAACTGACCCAACTAAACTACTCCCTAGTCTTACTTTTATGACAAAATCAGAGTGCAAAAGTTTACGATCAAAGTGGACCTAATAAAATAATTAGATGCCTATGAGAATGCACCTTGCTTGCATGAGGAGGAATGCCTAGATTATCATTAAAGCACCTAAAGGAAAGCATGCACCACCCTTCATGGGAGAGATGACCAAGTCTAATAATGGCCAACCTATGCACACTGCCTCCTTTAATTTTCATTCTTGACTTAGTCTCGCCGGAAGAGTAAATATGCTAAAATAAGCAATCAAAGAGAAATATAACTTCTGTTCTAAAAATAAGAAGAGATATTATGGGAAAAATTTAGATCTAATGCATGCATGCTCTTCTAGTTTTCTGAAAGACAACCAATTTGCCTCTAAGAGGCTTAGTAGTGCACCCTAAATAGGCGATATATGAAACCCTGAAAGCTAACATGGAATACTTAGAAAAATCTCAAAAATGTATGCTATAACCTGCAAAACATCATATAAAAAAATACAAAGGGCAAGATCTAACTGTCAAACCTGCTATTGTGTTCATACCATGTCTGAATCAGAGTAGGAGAACCATAATCCGCAGCAGCGGGATTATTAGAAGCAGTGGTGGCAGTGACGGTGGCCCAAGGTCTTGAAACCCATGGTCCAGGCCCCCATCCAGCAGGAGGAGGAGGAAAGTAGGATCCAGGAACCATGGGCCAAGAAAAACCGGGCCAACCAGGGGAAAGAGAAGCAGCAGTGGTATTCCATGTTGGGTTTCGAAAGTCCCACCCATATGACTAGGCACCTCCAAAAAAATGCAGCCCATTCACCCCATTTGCCCAATTCGGTGGTGGATCCATCTGTGGCTGAGGGGCTGCTGGATTGATATGACTTTGAGTGATTTCCAAGTCTCATCAAGGATATCTAGTAGGTCATCGAGCCTTTAGAAAAAGTGGAAATGAAAGGAGACTTGATTCTTTTGTTCAAAGATGTCCATGCACATGGTGGCTCGGGACCAAAAATGGAAGTTCTGGTCCTATATAGTATCAAAAGGGTGTAATAAGGTAAAGACTATTACAATTCCGGATTTCATGACAAGAGAGATAGTAGAAAAAAAAAAAAAATATATGGACAACCATCTAATTTGGAGATTTAATAGGTAGTCAATCTTGAGTTTCAGCAAATGAACTAAAAGACCAATTTTTTAAATGGGCTGAAGCATGTAAGGTTTTATTCCATGCTCCAAATTTTATTTATTTTTCCTTTTGAATCTTTGAAGTCATAAGAGACACTGATATGGGAAGGTTCATGGCTCTATGGTAATGATGGATTAGCAATAAAGTTGTGGTTTCATTGATTTAATCTGGAACCCATGACCCATGCGCCATGAAACCACTAATATGGGAAGGGTCATGGTTCTATGGTATTGTTGGATTAGCAAGGCAGTGGTTTCATGGTTTAATCCAGTGGAAATGGAGTTATTTTTCAGTCCCGAGTCCTAGTTATAGTGTTGCTCCCAAATCTCCTTTTAGCTTCTAGGAGTTGCTTTGGCACTCCCACAGTATGTGACTATTGGATGGTATTTTTTAGTCCCATTGACCTAATTTGTTTGGTCATTCGTAGACATTAATAACATTATATTAGTAATTACCATACATAATGGGAAAGGAAAAGATATTGGGAACCCTGGAGTCTATTGGTAGCTTTTTCTCTGTAATATTGTTAACGTAGTGGTATGGAGCCTTTTAGTAGAAATGTTTCTACAAGTGGGTTTTATTGTTGTTAATACATCTACATATTTATCTAATTCAACTTATATGAGAGCGAAGTTGCTATAGATCGCAAAATATACTTATATGAGCTCATCACAACTACACAATATTTCCTATATTCATTAAACAAATTGTTGCAACCTAGACTTATAAAAACATTTTCTTAATCCTTTCTAACATGGTATCACTCAACTCAATACATACCTTAAAGAATCTCTCTATTTTCACTTCACCTAAAAATAATATGGATTTTATACAAGATGGGAATCTTCTCTCAGAGATAATAAGAAAGCACAATGCTTAGATGGTCTTAACAAGAAAAAAATATCAGGTGTTTTGTAGATGTTTTGAATCAATTTCATCCCACCTTGTTAGCATCAACACATAGAAGTGTTTGAAGCCAATTAATTTCTCTTGTACTAGTCGATAAGAAAATGACATCATGGATGTGAATCAAATCTTTAAGCTACATACAATCCTTCCTAATATTCGATAGTTCGTCTCTTGTCACAAAATTTCCAAGCATTGGAATGGTTATAGAAACACCCTCTACTTCGTGCTGAGTAAGTTTTGAAACAAATTTTTTTAGCAAAATACAGTCATGTGGATCTCAAAATAAGGAAAAAATAAATCAAGCCAGTAAAGGATATAGAAACTACCATACCAAGAAAAATGTGCTGCAAATTCTCTATTGCTGCATTTCCTTTTAGTTGACCTCCATTCAAACAATCATTATGAGTATATAAATGTTGGCACAGAGGATTCGACATAGCCACATGATCATGGTAAATTAACGTAATATTTCTAACACCCCAAGCCTACATATCGAAAAAAAAAACACATTATCTTCAAAGACAAGTAGTGACTGTAAAAGTGCCTTCTTAGATTAATCTAACCTTATTTACCTTCATTAAAATCATCATTAATTATTTTAAAATGCATGTCAACTAATGATGCATCTACCATTAGGTTCTTTTGCACAATAGCTTTGCTTGTAAACAATATATATTTTAGATATCTCATTTCTTCAATATCAATTTTTGATATTGGCTAGAAGTGGATCCAAGTGAGAAACATTGAATGGTTCTTTTAAGCGACCTAGACACCAAACTTGCTCTAGTGAATCAAAGAGCATAATCTCAACTAACTTTGTATTAAAGCTCCAATGTTTAACATAATTCCTGTTAATCTCATTCTCTTTAAGTAGTGAAGGCCACTCTCTTTATGCAAGTAACTGTGATATTTGTATATAGGGTTACCTAATCATCCTAAGAAGGGATCCAAGATACAAATGCACCACTTATAACTAGGGAATTTGCAAATAAACACTCATTTATGAAGGGACACTTTCAACATAGAAATCAAGGATAGCATGTACTGTACTAGCTCTACAATTTTTCTTTCTTGAGAGTAATGCCACTCTGCATGAACAGAGATGCCTTAAAAATTCCCTTAAATATCTCAACATATGCTTATGAAGGAAGAAGTGGCCTTCCGCTCAAGGATTCCTTGTCCTCATAAGAAATATCCTTTTGGGCATTTTTATATTGATAACAGCTGACTAAGAACATGTAAATGCAGATATTGATCGCACTCAGAGAGGATAGAAGCCAATAAAAGTAGTCTAAATGAGCTTTGTTCAAGTTGTTTGTGAACCAACAACCCCCCTTTCTTTTGCAACTAACCTTATTAGTAACTGAAATAAGGAAGTTGCTAATGAAACTAGAAACTCCTACAACAATCAGATTCACAGCAATACCCAGGCTTTTCATAGTGTCTAGCATATGATCATAAAAGTATTCTTGCATTCCTACCATTGCAAATACATCCGCTATTCCAAATAGCACATATTGTGGAAGCAACAGAAAAATGCTCAAGGGAATTATTGCATTGGGCAGGCATATCAGTCCATTGTCCTTTACTAACTCGATTCTTCTAATCTCTATCAATGCGGCAACAATCATTGATATAATGGAGAAAAACATGCCATTGCCTATCCTTTGCAACATAGTAATCCCCCGTTCATTCCCTGTCAAGCGCCTTGCAAATGGAAAAAATATGCCGTCATAAACACGCACCAACAGGAGAATAGATAGGCTAGTAAAACACTATAAGCTTGCAGCAGGGATCTCAAAATGTGTTCCAATCTTTCTATCCATTGTGCTCCCCTATTTTGTGAAATTTTTTGAAGATTGTGCAAAGACAACCCCATACATCAAACATGCCATCCAAATTGGTAATAGTTCAAGAACATCTTTCACCTCTTCAACCTCTTGGACTGTGCATAGTTGCCAATTGAAGGTTGTTTTACACTCATCGTCCAACTCATCTTCAACCGTAGCTTTGTCAAGAAACCTGAAAAATGAGAATGAGGATATGCATCACAAATATCTCATTTCATATAAAATTGAATATGCTCTTTGCTACCAAGGAGATGGAAGCAATATGCTTCATATGTATGGGTTTGTTGATAATGAAAAATCGACCGGTGCATATCTATTTACATTTTTTGGAGTTGTGAATTCGGTGTAAGAGACAATAAGTGGATGCTCGTTCCTAATCGAAGTAAAGTAAATTGCAACGTCAAAGACTTCCAAGCACATTTTTTTTTTGTCACAATTATGCACAGATATTGGACTTTGAACATGGACCCATCCCTACTTGTTACAATTATAATGCAATTACCTTGGGAAATAATCACAAGTTGTATCCATGGAAAAATCATATCACGCTGAAATTATACTATTTTAGAGAGGTTTAATTGAGTCTAGTGAGGTATCAATAATCAAGGCTAGGACTTAAGGTAATGAAATATGTTCTTCAACTAAAGCAATGGATAGGAGGAAATTTTATTGGTGTAGGGGTAAGTTGGGTATTCAACCTTGAACAATGTATTGCCAAGTGGGAAATTGTTAGGGTATTCCCAATTGCATAACATGTCACTGGAAGATTCTATTTGTAAACAGAATGTGAAAAGAAAGTTTTGGATTGCATTCTTGTATTTTAGAAGCGAAGTTGTTTCCAAATTGCATTTAGAATTTTAGAAGCAACATCATTTCTGTGTTTGCACAATCTTTATAAAAGAAGACAAATAAAAAAGGTGAGCAATAATTTGTTCCTGATGAGAAAAAAATCTTTGTTTTTGTATGTGCTTCTTTGCTATGGTTGTTATATTCATTAAATTTCATCTTTATGTTGAAGATATTTACATTGTAAATTATTTTTCCATTTGTTATAGGTTTCACTCAAAGTTTAATAATCATAACTCATAATCATCCTTTCAGCCCAAGTGAAACCTAGCAATAGTGCATGTTACTCCGGTTATGGAGACCAAAGACCCAGGTAAAACACAATAAATACTAATAGATAATGAGCATGTTGACAAAATCGATAAATGAGAGTTATATATTATAGTTGTTTAAATTGAACAAGCTCATGGCTATTATTTAACCATGCGATTTAACTCACCCAATCGAAACCAACTAAGATGGTGCTTTCATAACAAACACAAGTATCCATGTGAAGAGTGCCTTCTTAGATTAACCTAACCTTCTTTACCTTCATTAAAATCATCATTAATTATTTTAAAATGCATGTCAACTAATGATGCATCTACCATTAGGTTCTTTTGCATAATAGCTTCGCTTGTAACAATATATATTGTAGATATCTCATTTCTCAATATCAATTTTTGATATGGGTTAGAAGTGGAGCCAAGTGAGAAACGTTGAATGGTTCTTTTAAGAGAGCTAGACACCAAACTTGCTCTAGTGAATCAAAGAGCATAATATCAACTAACTTTGTATTAAAGCTCTAATGCTTAACATAATTCCTGTTCATCTCATTCTCTTTAAGTAGTGAAGGCCACTCTCTTTACGCAAGTAACTCTGATATTTGTATATAGGGTTACCTAATCATCCTAAGAAGGGCTCCAAGATACAAATGCACCAATTATAACTAAGGAATTTGTAAATAAACACTCATTTATGATGGGACACTTTCAACGTAGAAATCAAGGATAGCATGTAATGTACCTAGCTCTAAAAATTTTCTTTCCTGAGAGTAATGCCACTCTTCTTGAACAGAGATACCTTAAAAATTCCCTTAAATATCTCAACATATGCTCATGAAGGAATAAGTGGCCTTCCTCTCAAGGATTCAAAATCCTCATAAGAAATATCCTTTTGGGAATTTTTATACTGATAGCATCTGGCTAAGAACATGTAAATGCAGAGATGGATCGAACTCAGAGAAGATAGAAGCCAATAAAAGTAGTCTAAATGAGCTTTGTTCAAGTTGTTTGTGAACCAGAAACCCCCCTTGCTTCTGCAACTAACCTTCTTAGTAACTGAAATAAGGAAGTTGCTAATGAAACTAGAAAATCCTACAACACTCAGATTCACAGCAATACCTAGGATTTTCATAGTGTCTAGCATATGATCATAAAAGTATTCTTGCATTCCTACCATTGCAAATACATCCGCCATACCAAATAGCACATATTGTGGAAGCAGCAGAAAAATTCTCAAGGGAATTGTTGCATTGGGCAGGTGTATCAGTCCATTGTCCTTTGCTACCTCGATTCTAATTTCTTCTAATCTCTATCAATGTGGCAAAAATCATTGATATAATGGAGAAAAACATGCCAGCGCCTATCCTTTGCAGCATAGTAATCCCCCGTTCATTCCCTGTCAAGCGACTTGCGATTGGAACAAAGATGCGGTCATAAACAGGCACCAATAGGAGAATATATAGGCTAGTAAAACACTGTAAGCTTGCAGCAGGGATCTCAAAATGTGTTCCAATATTTCTATCCATTGTGCTCCCCTGTTTTGTGAAAAATGTTGAAGATTGTGCAAAGACAACCCCATACATCAAACATGCCATCCAAATTGGTAACAGCCCAAGAACATCTTTCACCTCTTCAACCTCTTGGATTGTGCATAGTCGCCAATTGAAGGTTGTTTTACACTCATCGTCCAACTCATATTCAACTGTAGCTTTGTCAAGAAACCTGAAAAATGAGAATGAGGATATACATCACAAATATATCAGTTCATCTAAAATTGAATATTCTCTTTGCTACCAAGGAGATGGAAGCAAGATGCTTCATATGTATGGGTTTGTTGATAATGGAAACTTGACTAGTGCATATCTATTTACATTGTTTGGAGTTGTGAATTCGGAGTAAGAGACAATAAGTGGATGCCCGTTCCTAATCGAAATAAAGTACATTGCAACGTCAAAGACTTCCAAGCACATTTTTTTTTGTCATAATTATGCACAGATATTGGACTTTGGACATGGACCCATCCCTACTTGTTACAATTAGAATGCAATTACCTTGGGAAAGAATCAAAAGTTGTATCCATGGAAAAATGATATCACGATGAAATTATACTATTTTAGAGAGGTTTAATTGAGTCTAGTGAGGTATCAATACTCAAGGCTAGGACTTAAGGTAATGAAATACGTTCTTCAACTAGAGCAATGGATAGGAGGAAATTTTCTTGGTGTAGGGGTAAGTTGGGTATTCAACCTTGAACAATGTATTTCCAAGTGGGAAATTGTTAGGGTATTCCCAATTGCATAACATGTCACTGGAAGATTCTATTTGTAAACATAATGTGCAAAGAAAGTTTTGGATTGCATTCTTGTATTTTAGAAGCGAAGTTGTTTCCAAATTGCGTTCAGAATTTTAGAAGCAACATCATTTCTGTGTTTGCACATTCTTTATAAAAGAAGACAAATCAACAAGGTGAGCAATAATTTGTTCCTGATGAGAAAAAAATCTTGGTTGTTGTATGTGCTTCTTTGCTATGGTTGTTATATTAATTAAATTTCATCTTTATGTTGAAGATATTTACATTGTAAATTATTTGTCCATTTGTTATAGGTTGCACTCAAAGTTTAACAATCATAACTCATAATCATCCTTTCAGCCCAAGTGAAACCTAGCAATAGTGCATGTTACTCCGGTTATGGAGACCAAAGACCCAGGTATAACACAATAAATACTAATAGATAATGAGCATGTTGACAAAATTGATAAATGAGAGTTATATATTGTAGTTCTTTAAATTGAACAAGCTCCTTGCTATTATTGAACCATGAGATTTAACTCACCCAATCAGAACCAACTAAGATGGTTCTTTCATAACTAACACAAGTACCCATGTGAAGAGTGCCTTCTTAGATTAACCTAACCTTCTTTACCTTCATTAAAATCATCATTAGTTATTTTAAAATGCATGTCAACTAATGATGCATCTCTACCATTAGGTTCTTTTGCACAATAGCTTTGCTTGTAACAATATATATAGATATCTCATTTATTCAATATCTGTTTTTGATACAGGCTAGAAGTGAATCCAAGTGAGAAACGTTGAATGGTTCTTTTAAGTGAGCTAGACACCAAACTTGCTCTAGTGAATCAAAGAGCATAATCTCAACTAACTTTGTATTAAAGCTCTAATGTTCAACAAAATTCCTGTTAATCTCATTCTCTTTAAATAGTGAAGGTCACTCTCTTTACGCAAGTAACTATGATATTTGTATATAGGGTTACCTAATCATCCTAAGAAGGGCTCCAAGATACAAATGCACCACTTATAACTAAGGCATTTGCAAATAAACACTCATTTATGATGGGACACTTTCAACATAGAAATCGAGGATAGCATGTACTGTACCTAGCTCTACAATTTGTCTTGCCTGAGAGTAATGCCACACTGCCTGAACAGAGATACCTTAACAATTCCCTTAAATATCTCAACATATGCTCATGAAGGAAGAAGTGGCCTTCCGCTCAAGGATTCCTCGTCCTCATAAGAAATATCCTTTTGGGCATTTTTATACTGATAGCAGCTGGCTAAGAACATGCAAATGCAGAGATTGATCGTAGTGTTGCACTCAAAGAGGCTAGAAGCCAATAAAAGTAGTCTAAATGGGCTCTGTTCAAGTTTTTTGTGAACCAACAACCCCCCTTGCTTCTGCAACTAACCTTCTCAGTAACTGAAATAAGGAAGCTGCTAATGAAACTAGAAACTCCTACAACACTCAGATTCACAGTAATACCCAGGCTTTTCATAGTTTCTGGCATCTGATCTTAAAAGTATTCTTGCATTCCTACCATTACAAATACATCCGCTCTGCCAAATAGCACATATTGTGGAAGCAGCAGAAAAATGCTCAAGGGAATTGTTGCATTGGGCAGGTCTATCAGTCCATTGTCCTTTGCTACCTCGATTCTTCTAATCTCTATCAATGCAGCAACAATCATTGATATAATGGAGAAAAAAATGCCAGTGCCTATCCTTTGCAACATAGTAATCCCCCGTTCATTCCCTGTCAAGTGCCTTGTGATTGGAACAAAGATGCGGTCATAAACAGGCACCAATAGGAGAATCGATAGGCTAGTAAAACACTGTAAGCTTACAGTAGGGATCTCAAAATGTGTTCCAATATTTCTATCCATTGTGCTCCCCTGTTTTGTGAAAAATGTTGAAGATTGTGCAAAGAGAACCCCATACATCAAACATGCCATCCAAATTGGTAACAACCCAAGAACATCTTTCACCTCTTCAACCTCTTGGACTGTGCATAGTCGCCAATTGAAGGTTATTTTACACTCATCGTCCAACTCATCTCAACTATAGCTTTGTCAATAAACCTGAAAAATCAGAATGAGGATATGCATCACAAATATCTCAGTTCATCTAAAATTGAACATAACAGAGTGAAACCCACAAGAAGCAACAAGGACAAGACTGAAATAAAATAGAAATATGACTTAAGGATAGACTATACCTTACCCATGGTCAGGAAGTAGCTATATCCTATACTATATCCTTAAAACTAAATTTTCAGTCCACCCTCTTCCTACAAAATATTATTTCAATTACCAAGAATTTCAATATTTTCCATGTCAAATGGAAAAACCACTGTGACTCCAACAAATTGAGTCATGACATTGGCCACTTTTAGCAATGTACGACAAATTTTGTGGTAATTATTTCCCATAGGTTTGTACTAATAAATGCAATATAACTAGATGTAAATTGAGCAAGACCAGAGAGGAATTACCTAAACTGATCAGTACACAATTGCTGTCTTCTTGGTCCAAAAATCGAAACTTCTTTTTCTTCAATACGATTTACGTTCTTTTCTTCCTGATAGGTGGAAACGTTCCATTTATAAAATGTTGCAACAAAGACATGGACAATTCAAGTAAGAGGACTACCACCAGGTAGTTTATGCCGGTAAAACTTTGTCCCACACAAGAAGATAAGCAATGCTATTGCCATAGTCACAGCAGGAATTCCAAATCCTAGGCCCCATCCTATGTCGTCCTGAATATATGTGAGTACAGCGAATCCTGTAAGAGTACTAGGGAAAATTTTAAGGATGGAAAATTATCTTGAAGTTTAAAAAATTGGTGAATCTCACTAGTCCCTAATATGCAAACTATAAAATGTTTATTGATTTATTTGTAAAATTATTCAAATTTATAATGATACTATATATATTCTCTATACAATGTTGGCGAATTTTAACACAAAATAATTTTATATTGTAAATATTGGGCGAATCATTTTTATAAAAAATGGAAATTGGCGAATCTTTTTTTTGGAAAAATCATGGAAAATTAGCCCACTTGCGAATATTAGCCCCTCAAATTTTCCATGAAGAGTACCAATGCAAATACTAAAATACCACCAATTAAAGAATTAACTCTTCTACTTATTCTCTTCCGGGTCGTCCTCATCAAACTGATCGACACCAAATGCTTTTAAACAGGGTTTGAAGCCTCCTTGCCCCAAAGCAACCAAATAGATCGAGATGAAGAAAATCCCAGCCTACTTCAAACTCTTCAAAGAGGCAGACAAAGTGACCAAAATAGATCCCTGTAACAATCCATTTCATGTAGTGTTTATTAGTAGGATTCCATGCACAAGATTAAAGCAGAAAAGGAACAATCATTTTCAAACCCTATTGTCCTTTTAAACATGGGTTCAATTCACCCAAATATATAGCAAAATCTTCCTGTGTCCATCGAAATTTGCATGAATCCACTGGAAAACAATTATAAAGATACTAAATTACCCATTGTTTAATGCTGGAACACCAAAAAAAATATAAACCAATGGGATGTCATCAAGCCATAAAATCGTGCTCAAGCTGGTAAAATCCTGATCAACCCTAGTGGTTACAAAGGGCTTGTACTTCAAGGTATATTTTTCGAAAGTAAGGTCCTCATTGCCTTTAATGTGACTTAAACAGTCCTGAAGCAATCAGGTAAGGTTCTGTGCCATCAATATTAGGTGTAAAAATTACTGACTGTTTAACTATCCAAGATTGTCCCATTCTTGTGTGCTCTGCCCTCGCCGTATGGCATGAGTTTCAAAGGGATAAGGTTCGGTGAAAATCCTCGATGGTTTTCATGTAACAGAGATTTCTCAAACCTGGCACCTAAACACAACGAAGTTCAATTGTTGCAGTCTAATTTCTTGGGGTATGCGGCTCCCAACCAGTGAAAAAATGGGCAAATCACTCCAACCCCTCCTTCTAACCTAGTAAATCTAGGCGAATGCCATTGAAGTCTGCTCCAAACAAAGAAAATCGAGAGCGAATTCTATTTTTTCATTTTTATCGGCATTTAATTTGGTAGGCTAATATTTAATAATTAATTATTTTTAAAATAATTATAGGGCTAACTTTATAAAACTATAGAAAATGGGTTTTATATAAAAAATTCGCCCTATCAAAATTTAAAACCCCTTAAAATTCGCCTTTGGGCTAAAATTCGCCCCTAAAATTTTCTTTGCCCTTGAGTGTTTATCTGTGCAACTCCCCCTACCAGTGGAGCTCCTTGTGTCCATGCTGCTGAAGTCCCCGCATTCTTCCCTTGCAATCTTGGACATTCGGTGACCACGTGCCCCTCCATCAGACAGTGAGTACACCATACATTAGGTCTTGCAGGCTGTGTTGGTTGAATGTCCTTCAAATTTTCCGTCAAACTATCTATCTAATGTTGTAACCCCAATATGGAAGGGTCTTGAGCTATGGCCACTCCTTTGAACTCCTACGGATACCCCGCCATGGCCTCTATCTTCATAGCTTGCTCCATTGCGTCTTGTAATGTATCAATATTCTATTGCGTTAATGGAGTTCTTGTCAGCGGAAGAAGGGCCTTAATGAACCAGTCTCTCTGATGATTCATATCGATTGGGTAACTCAGTTTTCCAACCGCATCCTTGAACCTTCTCCTCAGATCCCATGCCATTTCCCCTTCTCACTGTTTAATCTCCCACATCTATGACAAACCTTGTTGATCTGTCTGAGGTAACTTGAATTATTTAACAAATTATTTCTTTGCATCATCTATCGTTGGGTTCAGACGAGCCCTGAACCATTTAATAAACTAGCGTAGAGCTCTCTCCCTGAGAGTAGTTTGAAACTCGATCAACTTAACTACCTCTGGTGTCTGCAGAGCCCTCCATATGGCTTTGCAGAGATACCAGTGCTGCTCCACATCATCATTACCCCTCCCAGATAACTCTGGGTATCGGGTAAATGATCCCGCCATGCTTCTTTGTGTGGGTGATACTAGAATGAAACCCCTATTTCCTGGCTGTGAAATTATATTACTAGCACTGCTGGTAGTATGTATTACTGATGTATACTGAACACTAGTCAACTTACTCAATTCTCGTAACTTAACAAAAATTTCACCTACTGGCTGATAGAGTACCAGGGGAAGGTCAGGACTAGAGCTACTTTAACTTTGGGGAATCGAGTTACCTTGAGTTATGGGTGCCGACCCCTCTTGGAATAGTTGCTCCATCGCAACATGCAACTCCACATTGGACATCTCCTCGGGGCACACATCCTCCACATTGGACTTTTCTCCCTTTTCTCTTTGGGCTGGGCTCCTATACACTTGTATGAATTCCTTAACAATCCCTCCTTAATGGTCCCTCCTATTCCTTGGGATTCTTTCTGACCTTCTAGCTCCTTTGTCATCTGTGGCGCCTTCTCCTTGTTCTGTTGACTACTTTCCTACTTCTCCAACTCCTTCATCACTCTCTCCCGCCACTTCTCAGCTATTTGTGCTCTCTGATGTGCTCATCGCTCTCTCAACCTAATGGAGGTCTCAACATCCATATCCCTACTCCCCCTTCCAACTTACTTGTAGAATCTCTCCCTCATCTCCTTCCCCCAGTACTGGAGGTTTAGGTCTCCATCTCAAATTTTTAAAACTCCATTAATCCCTCGTCTACCATTAAATATTTGATCCACAAGGGAATATACTTCAACAAATCTCCTCGTAATCTGGATCTAAACACGTCTTCTTCTTTTGAAAAGGACTGGTAACACTCAGCTGAAAATTCCACTATGTATCCTTCCAAGTTAGATTGCACCCAGAAATCTACAGCTCGAGTCAAATCGGTATATAACTGATGGAGGGCTACCAGATCCACGTGCAACCACTTGCGACAAATCTTCTGCAAGCTTCCTTAGATTTTCTTGACTTGTAGTCTCCTCAACCAATTATAGAGTTCCTATGGAAAATTTCCCCTTGAATATTTCATAGATATCACTCGCAGATTTAGAGAAGAGAACCCGATCCTTAACAATTTTCTCCCTCTACTGTCTCAACTCAGCTTGTTGTGCTATGAACTGATCTAAGTGGTTATCCCACCAGCTTTGTATTTCCCTTTCAAAGATTCATGATACCATGATCTAGCTCCTAAATGAAATTTGAGGTCTCGGCAACGGAACCATTTGTTGGCGAGAAAGAAGGTCTCTGAGAAAGACCTAGGTTCAGGATTGAGGCCAACAGGGTTTCCGCAATAGTCTAGCACAACACCGACATTTTCACTCTACTCCGAAGAGCAGAGAGTCCCACCCGAGGTGTGTTGTCACCTTAATGAGGTTAGGAACAGATTAGATATTGACTAATCACAACCACAGAGTGAAACAAACAGAGCTAAGTATTCTGAACAGGTGTAGTTACCTTGCACAAGATACTACTCATGAACATATTCAGCATGAAAAATAAAAATTTAAAGTGGCCAATACATTCATCATAATCAGAGGCTCATCACAGAATTCAGGACATCAAACCCAGATAAGAGTATATTTCATTAACAAAAGCGAACATTTACATTACTCCTCAGAGTGATCACAATAGGACTGATTACAATATTACCAAATAGAACAGAACAGAATGAATAGAATGGACAGAATGAACAGAACGAAAAGAGCTCTCCTACGGTCCTCTTCCTCCGCTCTCCACTACACCAACCTTTTTTCTACGCTGGCCGATTGCCTATTTTTTCCTTTGCCAATGCGACTATCAGTTTTCCCTTATTTTCCGCTCTGCCGTTTGCCGCATCTCCTTGATCACTGGGAGTTTTGCTGCCTATCCTTGTCGCTCCTTCCTGTCATCTGTGCTAGCTTCCGAAACTGTCGTGCCACATGCTCTCCAGCTCTCCACAACCGTGACAACTCCTTGTCTACCGTGGTTGCGCTCCGCCACCTGTTATCCGCGACTCAAAACCGTTTAATTTTCAAAACAAGGGCCCCAACATTAATATATCTCAAAAATGAGATTTATTTGCAAGCATAACTTAAATATCATCAACAATATCAACTAATACATGTTAAACATCATCTAGAACATCATTGATGGCTTCTTTTGCAACATTTTTTGCTTCATTTTGGTCATTGTCATCTTCTAATGGATCTTTCATGTCTACAAATATTCCAAAGTGTCCCTTTCCAATCATTCCATATAATGGTGGTTGAGGTTCCTTTGCTTTTTTTTCCACATGTGATTCATTAAAATCCCCTTTCCTCAAACCAACTTCTTGCTTCGCATCTGGAAGGAATTCAAGATCGTTAATTCTTTATTAAATAATTTGCATTGAATTGGGTCTTTTTCAATGGCAATGCAATTTCTTCCTTTTGGTAGTCAACATGCTAGTGTTGTACCTAATCATCAAGCACAAAAGAAATAAGTAAGAAAATTAGTATAAAGACATAAAAAGTAAAAAATAAAATTTTTAAATTTAAATTTCTATAATAAAACTTACCTGAACCTGAAAATAGATCCAAAACCCAATCTCCTTCATTTTAACATAGATCTATAAGACAGTTAATAAATGCTTGCGGTTTTTGATAAATGTTAAATATATCTCCTTTTGCATATTTTGTTGAGATTCAACAAGATGATGAGCTTAGTGAAAAGAGTTGCCTTCACTAAGTGGGCCCGCAGGCTATTTTTGGCGCAAGTCTATTTTTAGACTAAGTCTATTTTTAGACAATGTCTATTTTTAGACATGATGATGATATTTCAGAAGTTTCAGGATGCTATTTGTGGATGGTTGATCAAGTTTGAAAAATAGATGAAATTCTATTTTTATAATATTGGGCGAAGTTTATTTATAGATCGTCAATCTAAAAATAGATGCATGTCGATTATTATTATCTCTTAATAATAATCAAACTCTAAACAACAACTTATTCTCTTGGAGCACTTCAGTTCAGTGCACAGATGTGGCACATCATCTGATAGAAGGAATTACACTATTCCTAAGGGTTTACTGGAGCTAATGCATGGAGGACTCAGTTAGAACTCAAGTGGCAGAGTTATGACACAGTTGGAAGAAGTAGTTATGGAGTTGTATTTAGTTTAACTTAGTCAGACTCAGTTGAGCTAGTTGTATCTAGTCTAATTGATTGATACACTAGTGAGAGTGGAGTAAATTAATTTTTTAATTAATTCACAAATAATAACTCATTAATAAACTGAAAAATACAGCAGTTAACTACAATGCATGGCAGTTTCAGTGGAGACCAATGGAGAGATAGGTGAAAGGGCAAGATAGACTATCTGTTGTGACTATAGTGATGCATAGATTGCATCACACACTCAGTGGAGATGCCAATGAGGATTGCGCAGTCAAGGATGGAGTAATTAGAATTCATTCAAATCTATTCTTCAGTAGAGATTGCGCAGTGGAGGTAGGCTAGTAGGTGGCAAAGATCGGTGCATGGATTTGCAAGATTGGGCCTGATTAGTGTATGACGATTGTACTGTACTGAGAGCTTGTGATAAGCTTTGTATGTTTGTATGAGATTTTCATATGATCTCCATGTTACATAATATATAGTTGGGGTTTTCATCATCAAGCTTTCCCGGTTAAAAAATGTGTTATGCGTGATTGAATATTTTTGTTTATACTTCATATGTGTGTGTAATTAATTTTTCTGCAAAAGATTAACAAGTGGAATAGATTCAGTATCTTGCATAAATTTAAATAGTGTGAGATCAGGTGGATCTTGGAAATATGCATGCTTAGTGCATATAATTTCTACATGGTATCGGAGCATTGTTGATTGAAGATTGCAATTGTGAAGTGAGTTTGTGCTGGTGGAAAATTCGAATTTGCTACAGAAGATTCTTGGTGCAGAAATCGAGTATACATTGAAATGTATTTCAATGGGTTGAGATTGGAGTATGCCCTTGATGGGAGCTCGAATTACATAGCCTGGAAGGACAGGATGGAGGCTGTGCTGGAGGATATTGGGCTGAAGGAGTTCATTGATAGCGATGTTCCTAAGCTGGGATCTAGCGATGCTGCATTACTTGATGCATGGCAAAAGAAGACTGAAAAGACGAGGAGGATTATGTTGAAAGGTGTGAAGGACCATATTGTGTCCAACCTTCACAGAAAATCCACTCCATTCTTAATGTGGAAGGCTTTGACAGAATTTTTCCAAAGCAGAAGTGACTAGAGGAAGTTGGCGCTTAAAGACAAGCTCAGAAAAATAAAAATGGAGAAAGGCAAAAGTATTCCAAAGTACCTCACGAAGTTTGTCCACTGCAAGGATGAACTGGGAAGTGTGGGGGTTACTGTTGATGAAGAATACTTGGTGAGCTTGGCTCTCCTTGGGCTTTCGAAGAGTTGGCATAGCTACAAAGACTTTGTCAATGGACGGGAGAAATTGCTGAGATGGGAGTGACTTTGGTCGGATCTTGTGCAGGAGGAGATAAGGAGGGGTACCAGGGATGGATCTTCATCAAAGAATGAATATGAAGAGAATTGTGCTTTGGCTACCAAAGCGAGGAAACAGAAGGGGAAGAAATCTTCTTCAAAATCCGGTGCTAAAGGAAAGAAGCAGGACTTGTCCAAAGTGAAGTGTTTTCACTGTCACGAGCATGGACATTTCGCCACTAACTATCCACAGAAGAAGAAGAATAAGTAGGCTGCTGGATTTGCAGCTGGAGAGGCCTTAGCATCACAATTTGAGCTAGATTTTTCCTTGATCGCATGCTTGGTTTCGAGCTGCATGGGATCGATGTGGTATCTTGATAGTGGTGCGTCCTTCCATATGACAGGAGACAAAGAGTTGTTTAGTGACTTGTAGGAGAAGGACCTCCAGATGCATATAGAGATGGGCGATGATGGTCGGTACAGTGCGACTGGCATTGGGACCATTACCTTTGAGAGGGAGTTCGGTAATCCATTCTTGTTGAAGAATGTCATGCATGTTACAGGTTTGAAGAAGAACTTGGTCTTGGTCGCAATGCTGGAAGACAGAGGTTATGATGTTGTTTTCAGTGAGGGAAAAGCCTTCCTTCGACATAAAACAACAGGTCAAACCAAGAAGATATGGGTTCAAATTAAGAATTTCTACAAGCTGGAGGTAGATGGTTGCGCTGCAATGGTGGGCAAAGCAGAAGAAGTGGTGAGCCGGGATGAGGGCGAATTATGGCACAAGAGATTGGGCCATCTTCACCATGGCGCTTTGAAGATTTTGCTGCAAATTTCTACTGGACTTCCCAAGGGTATTCTTGTGCAGTCAGATCAGTGCAAAGGATGTACAATGGGTAAGTTTGTGAAGAACACCTTTCATGAGAAGGAGAACCGTGCTTCGGTGATCCTGGAGAGAATTCACACAGATGTGTGTGGACCATTCTCGGTTGCTTCAACATCATAACATAGGTACTATGTGATATTTGTTGATGACTTTTCTCGTAGATGTTGGATCTTATTCATGCAAAAGAAGAGTGAAACGTTCTCAAAGTTTTGTGAGTTCAAGGCATTGGTGGAGAAGGAGTCGAGGAAGTAGGTGAAAGCTCTATGGAGCGATAATGGTGGTGAATACATCTCGGGCGAATTCAAAGACTTATGTAGCAAAGAAGGAATTCGAAGAGAACTCATAGCGCCTCATAACCCACAGTAGAATGGGGTCGCGAAGAGAAAGAACAAAACGATCGTGGGTGCTGCACGAGCGATGCTGCATGACCAGGGCCTACCGATGCACTTGTGGGCGGAAGCATGCAACACTGCAATTTATGTGCAAAACCGTTGTCCTCATAGAGTACTTGGAATGAGTACACCCGAGGAAGCTTTTACTGGTAAGAAGCCTGATATTTCTCATTTGAAGATTTTTGGCTCACCTGTTTACATTCATGTGACGAAGGACACTAGGAAGAAGTTGGGGCTGACTGCAGAAGTTGGGATATTTGTGGCGTACACAGAAAAACCCCATAACTATTGTGTGTATTTGCCAAATAGTCGAATGAATGTTATGCAACGGGATATAAAATTCAATGAGATGAAAGCCATGAAGTTGTCGCTTGAGAGAGAGATACACTTACATGCGGAGGAAGAACTTCTTGTTCCCAAAGATGAGCCTCTAGATATGGATCAGCCACAGGAGGAGATTCATGGAGTGGAGGAGTCCACTCATGCAGAACAAAACATCAGACAAGGCAGAAAGCGTACCACATAATATGAGAGATTGAAGGTGGATGCAGCACAGAATGTAGGAGTCCCTACATCACAGCGCAGACAGAGACAGTCACCTGACTGATATACTGGATACATGGCTCTTATGAGCAAGTGTATCGTGACAGAGCCATCTTCTTTTGAAGAAGCAGTGCAAGAGCCCACATGGGTAGATGCCATGGTGGAGGAGTATGACTCCATTGTCAGAAACAGTGCTTGGGAGATTGTTCCAAGGCCGGTGGGAAAATCAGTTGTAGGATCAAGATGGATCTACAAGGTAAAGCAAGCTGCCGATGGGAGCATCGATAAGTATAGGCAAGATTTTTTTCCCGGGGCTTCTCACATATTGAGGGGATTGACTATGAAGAAACCTTTGCACCTGTCGCATGGTATTCTTCCATACGGACCATCCTGGCTCTCTTAGCGCAGATGGGTTGGCACATTCATCAGATGGATGTGAAGACTGCATTCCTTAATGGGATCATTGAGGAAGAGGTGCACATTGAGTAGCCTGAAGGATTTGAGATCTTCAGCAGTGAGTCGCATGTGTGCAGGCTCAAAAGAGCAATGTATGGGCTGAAACAAGCACCCCGTGCTTGGTACACTCGGATCGACAGCTATTTCACTAGACTTGGCTTCACCAAGAGTGAGGCAGATGCAAACCTGTACCAAATTGTGGTTGAGGGTAAGCTTTTAATCATTGTACTTTATGTTGATGATTTAATACTAACAGGTGATGAGCAGTTGATACACTCATGCAAGGAAGATCTTGCAAAGGAGTTTGAGATGACGGATTTGGGCCTCCTTCATTATTTCCTTGGATTGAAAATATGGCAGCGGGAAGGTGAACTGTTTGTGTCTCAAGGAAAGTATGCCCAGGAGATACTGGAGAAGTTTCACAGGCAAGGCTGCAAGCCTATCAACACTCCTCTTCCAGGAAATTGGAAGAAAGAGGATGCTACATCGGCAGAGGTAGTGGATTCCACTGTTTATCGACAGTTGGTAGGTTCGCTCATGTATTTAGTCAATACAAGGCTGGACATATGCTATGCGGTGAACCAACTTTCACAAGCGATGGTTAAGCCTACCAAGCTCTTTTGGAAGGCGAGCAAGCATGTCCTGAGATATCTCAGGGGCACATCTGAGTGTGGTTTATGGTACAGAAAAACGGATGAGGTGAAGTTGCATGGCTTCACGGATGCAGATTGGGCAAGAAGCCCAACAGACAGAAAGAGCACATCATGAGGGATTTTCAATATCATATCTACGACAGTTTCTTGGTACAACAGGAAACAAAGATCCGTGGCACTCAGTTCAGCAGAAGCAGAATACATGGCAGCAATTTTAGCTTCATGTGAGACTATCTGGATGAGGAAGATTCTGGTAGGTTTGTTCGGTTCACATTTAGATCCCACAGTGATTCATTGTGATAAGCAGAGTTGCATTAAACTCTCGGTTAATCCTGTGTTTCATGATAGATCTAAACATATTGATATCTGGTATCATCATATCAGATATTGTGTGCAGCGGAAGATCATGTTGCTTCAGTACATTCCTACCGAGGATCAGGATGTAGATATTCTGACGAAGGCGCTCACCAGGAGCAAATTCGAATACCATAAAGGCAAGATTGGGGTGAAGGATAATCCCTATATTGTTGAGAGGAAGTGTTGAGATTCAACAAGATGATGAGCTTAGTGAAAAGAGTCGCCTTAATTAAGTGGGCCCGCAGGCTATTTTTGGCGCAAGTCTATTTTTAGACATGATGATCATATTTCAGAAGTTGCAGGATGCTATTTGTGGATAGTTGATCAAGTTGGAAAAATAGATGAAATTATATTTTTAGAATATTTGGCGAAGTCTATTTATGGATCGTCAATCTAAAAATAGATGCATGTCGATTATTATTAGCTCTTAATAATAATCAGATTCTAAACAACAACTTATTCTCTTGGAGCACTTCAGTTCAGTGCACAGATGTCGCACATCAACTGACAGAAGGAATTACACTATTCCTAAGGGTTTAATTGAGCTAATGCATGGAGGACTTAGTTAGAACTCAAGTGGCAGAGTTATGACACAGTTGGAAGAAGTAGTTATGGAGTTGTATTTAGTTTAACTCAGTTAGATTCAGTTGAGCTAGTTGTATCTAGTATAACTGATTGATACACTAGTGAGAGTGAAGTGAATTAATTAGTTAATTAATTCACAAATAATAACTCATTAATCAACTGAACAATACAACAATTAACTACAGTGCATGGCAGTTTTAGTGGAAACCAGTGGAGAGATAGGTGAAAGGGCAAGATAGACTATCTGTTGTGACTATAGTGATGCATTGATTGCATCACACACTCAGTGGAGATGCCAATGAGGATTGCGCAGTCAAGGATGGAGTAATTCGAATTCATTCAGAGCTATTCTTCAGCAGATATTGCGCAGTGGAGGCAGGCTAGCAGGTGGCATAGATCAGTGCATGGATTTGCAAGATT
This sequence comes from Pinus albicaulis, assembly GCA_034641835.2. Classification (NCBI taxonomy): domain Eukaryota; kingdom Viridiplantae; phylum Streptophyta; class Pinopsida; order Pinales; family Pinaceae; genus Pinus; species Pinus albicaulis. The sequence continues at coordinate 767,436,202 of CM076572.1, forward strand.
GGTCCTGATTAGTGTATGACGATTGTACTGTACTGAGAGCTTGTGATAAGATTTGTATGCTTGTATGAGATTGTCATATGATCTCCATGTTACATAACATATAGTTGGGGTTTTAATCTTGAGGCTTTCCCAGTTAAAAACTATGTTATGTGCGATGGAATATTTTTGTTTATACTTCACATGTGTGTGCAATTAATTTTTCCACAAAATATTAACAAGTGGAATAGATTCAGTATCTTGCATAAAGTTAAATAGTGTGAGATCAGGTGGATCTTGGAAATATGCATGCTTAGTGCATATAATTTCTACATCTTTACCCTCATATGTTAGTTTTCTTACAATTGCATCATGAAAACACATTTTTTCCATTGGTAATTCACCCGACTTCACACGGGCTAGTACTGATTTGACTAGTTTCTCATCCTTCACACCTTGCATTGTTCTCCAAGGTGTGATAGTCATATCCTCTGGAAGTTGCTTCATTTCAGGACCTGTCTTACTGTTGGTACATATTATGGGTTTACTTTTTTGTACCTTTTGATTTTTTATGGAAATATTCTCCCACCGCTCAAAAATCTCATCAATCAAATCCCATATCTCCCCAGTTCTAAATGCCAACTGAAAAATGTTATCCATGCTTATGAATATATTTGAATGCATTTTTCCATATTTTGCTTTGATTTTTTCATTAATTTGATAACCTGTTTCCATTAAACATCCCTTCCGAAATGTTAGACTAACTTGTGTCTTATCCCCACCACATTTTTCTATGAATTCATTATGAATAAATCTGACCCTTTGGATGAAAGTCATTTTCATTCTGTACTCATTATCTACATTATGATCCCATGCCAATAAATTTGATTCTATTTCTGTTAAGACAACGTAAATGATGCATTTCACTGTTTGAAAAAGATAGTTATTGGGATATTCCTCAATCAACTGTCTTTTAGCCTCTACCGAATGGTTCCCTCCAATTACATATTATTTATAATCAAAACATTTTGTCTTGTCAAATGCCTGTTTTTTGGGAACCTGACGTGGATCGATAAGAACCACATAATCCACCACATGCGCATATGGATTAGACCTGAACAATGTTCTCAAATTATGTACATGTAGGTAATGGGCCTTTCTAATTTGATATTGAGATTGTCCTTCACCTGGCCTATAAAATTGGCTAACATTAAGCTCAAATGTTTGGCCACCAAGAATTAATTTATTGTTCCTCAACTGATATCGAATAGCATTTTGTTTTGTTTTGATAATTCCATCCTCTAACTCAGCACCTAGTATTTTGATTTCTCTGCTTCCGTTAGAGCTCTCAGTTTGTTCTTCACTACTGCTGACGAATTTTATAGGTTGATCAATATTTGATTTCCTTTCCTTATTGGTTAGCAAATCAGTTCTTTTATAAACAAGATCTTCATCATTAGCTAAAAGAGAGACATTGTTGACCATTTTTCTTTTTGGTGTCTGATTTGTTTTCTCCTTTTGCACAACTGTTCTAATCTCCTCCTCACTAGTTCTATCATAATTTTCTGTTTCATGTTCCACATCTTCAAAAGCAACATGTTTAGGTTTACTAGATTGACCCACCTTAGTGACTCTTGGTTGATCCCCTCTTTGTACTATTGCAATGTCACGAGCTATTGATCTTTGCTTCAATCTCCTTTCCTCTGCTTTGTCTGTGTGGAAAGTGTTGATCATATTCATAACATTTGGCTCCATATAATAAATACCATCAAACATGTTGAAAGACTCGAAACAAAATCCTATGAAACAAAATAAGACATGTCATTGATCAATAATTTATAAAAAATTGAATGATCCTTACAATAATGTAGAGAGGAAATAAAATAAACATACTTACAATGTTATTTGCAATGTTGCTTGAGATTTCTTTAGAAAACTTTGTAGATATTTCATTTGTGTCATACTTGACCTTTGATAGACGATATCTAACCTTGTCACGTTTATTAGCCTTCCTTGCAAGAACATAAATAGTGTTTATATCTGGGACCATACATATGTCTCGTACTCTGCCCATCACATCATATGGTTCATTTAAGTTAATCATACCACAAAGCAGATAGATATGTATATCAGCCTCCGTTTCATTGTCTTCAAGATACCATGAGAAATCAGTTTTATCTATTTTCTCGGCGTTCTTCCAATCAGAAATAAGCTTTAATGAACATGGTGGGTCACTTGCTTGACTTTTATTAGTGTGTGCAACAATGTCCTTATTGTGTCCAACAGTACCCATAGTGCGTCCAACTGCAACTTTAGATTTGGGAGTTGCATCCATAGTGCGTCGAGCTGCAACTTTAGATTTGGGAGTTGCTTCCCTAGGTGCAGAAACATTCACATAAATATTTTTTGATGCCATTTTCCTGATTATATATATATATATATATATATATAGATATAGATATAGATATAGATATAGATATAGATATAGATATAGATATAGATATATATATATATATATATATATATATATATATATATATATATATATATATAAGAAAACAATTAATCAATTTTTTTTTTTTAATTTGCCAATATAAATTAAATTTACCGAAAAATAATGTCTATAAAATAAATTAAAAAAACAACTTTTTTTTTGGTGAAACTTAATAAATTGAAAATAAACCAACAAAATTAACTATAGAAAAATTTCATTTAAAAACAAAATATTTAAAATCATATTTAAATATAATGGTATATATCTATATAATATTTTTTGAATACATTTTATAAAAAAAATTAAAATTTGATTTAAATTATATAAAATAATTTAAAAAAATAAATATTAATTTCAAACTTAAATTTTTGTTTAATATTTAAAAAAAAATACACAAAAAATATTTACTATTTAACCAATGTTAATTTTTTTTTTTTTTAAAGCTAAAAATTTTATTAAAAAAAATGAATGTTAATTTTTTGTTTTAATTTTAATTGTGTTTTTTATTAAATATACACTTACCCTCTTTATATTCTAAAATTTTAAACATAATGAATATAATTAAAGGATATATTTTAAAAATTAAATTTAGATTTAAAACTTATAAGGTTTTATTATATTTTAAAATTTCATTTAAAATTTTTATTGAAATAGACACTATTTATTAAATTTTAAAAATTTTAAATATAAAATAATTTTAAAATTTTAAAATTTTTATATGGTTTATAATTATAATTATAAAATAAATTTTTAAAATAAAACTTTATATTATTTCAATATTAAAATTATAGTTTTAAAAAACAAATTAAAACTTTAATATAAAACAATATATATATTTTAATTTTTTAAAAAAAATTATATTAAAAATTTAAAACATAACATTTAAATTTTATATTTAAAAAAATTAAAAAAGAATTTAATTTTTTAATTTTTTAATTTTATATTAAAATTTAAAAAATAAAAAAAATTGATTTCGCGCCTGCCAGGGGTCGGAGGCTGGCCGGGCGGCACCGTGGAGGGCTGCCTAGCTAGCCTCCGACCCCTAGTGGGGTGGAGGTCGATAATTTTTTTAAAACAAAAACTATATAAGAAATCGATGTTTTTAATTTTTAAAAAAAAACTAAAACTATTATTTAATAATAAAAATAATTATTGTTTAAAAAAAAAACATTCAATAAAAATTTTAAAATAAAATAAAAAATAAAAAAAATATATTTTAAAATATAAACAAACAAATATAACAAAAGTTTAATTTTTATTTTTTATTTTTTTAAAACTAAAACAATTATAATGTAAAATATAAAAAAAAAACAATTAAAAAAAAATGGTTTTAAAATTTAAAAACACATGTAAGAAAATTTTTATTTTTATTTTTTAAAACGAAAACAATTATAATAAAAAAAACATATGTTGTTCAATATAAAATATAATACTATAGAATTTAAAAAAAATAAAAAAAATTTAAATATATATTTTAAAAGAGAAACAAAAACAAATTACAATTATAAATTACAATTAAAAAAAAGATTTAAAAAAAAAAAACAATTTTTTTTTTTTTAATAATGAAACCACCAAAATATATATATATATATATATATATATATATATATATATATATATATATATAACAAATAGGTTTAATAAACTAAAACTATCTATTCTCATTTAAATAAATAAAAAAAATCGAATAATATTTCTAAAAATATATTTTCATGTTTTTAAAAAAAAAAGTTTCACTTTTCAATTTTTCCAGTTGCATTTTGAGAAAAAATATAATAGAATAAATATAACTATTTTTTTATGTGCATGGTCGTTTTTTGGTTTTTTCTATCTAGATGAACACCTATAAACCCTAAAAAAGAAAAAAAATTTAAATTTTTGTCCTAGAAACCCTAAAAATTTGAGTTTTTTTTTCCATTTTCTTCACTGAAAAAATATTAAAAAATTATGGTTTCGAACCTAAAAACCTTAAAAAAATAGTTTTTGAACACATAAACCATAGAAAATACAGATTATCCCCAAAATCGTCTTTAAATGGACAGAATAGAAGGAAACCTAACCTTTGAAATGCAAAACACTGCTGTCACGAATGCAAACACAACGCCTCGTCAAAATTACCAATACCAACACAACGCCTCCACAAAATTACCAATACCAACACAACACCTCCAATGTGAATGCAATGCCTCCACGAAATTACCAATGCCAACACAATACCTCCAGAAAATTGCTCCAACAAAAACCATAAAACTTGATTCGATGTGATGAATAGAAACAATGATTCTTATTATATAGCGAATATTGTGTGATTGGTTTACTCTTTAACGAATGTGGGATTAAAATTTAAAATATTTACATGTACTTAATTATAGTTAATATTATAGTTAAAATAGTTAATATTTGCATGTAGTTATCATAGTTAATATTTTATTTAATTTAATTTTTACATGAACTCAATGTTAAATCATTCAAATATAACTTGGGATTAAAATTTAAAATTTATAATATTTACATGTAGTTAATTATAGTTAAAATAGTTAAGATTTGCATGTAGTTATCATAGTTAATATTTTAGTTAATATTTACATGTACTCAACGTTAAATCATTCAAATATAATCTGGGATTAAAATTTAAAATTTAAAATATTTACATGTAGTTAATTACAGTTAATATTATAGTTAAAATAGTTAATATTTCCATGTAGTTATTATTGTTAATATTTACATGTAGTCAATCTTCAATCATTCAAATAAGAAAATTATTTTAGTTTGGAAGGCATGCATGAAAGGAATCTTTTGTGGATATTTTGAATAGAAAGTATGGTGAAATATTTCAAGACCAACAATTTATTAAGAAAATATATACATGTAGTTAATTATAGTTAAAATAGTAAATATTTGCATGTAGTTATTATAATAATATTATAGTTAATATTTACATGTAGTCAATGTTAAATCATCAAAATAACAACATTATTTTAGTTTGGAATGCATGCATGATAGGAATATTTTGTGGATATTTTAAATAGAAATATCGGTAAAATATTTCAACACAAACAGTTTATTAAAAAAAAATTAAATACATTTTTGACGAATATTTTGTACGAAATATTTGTAACGAAAATTTGTAGGGAAAGTTTTTCGCGATTTTTTTTTTCGGGGGGGGATTTGGAGGGAAATTTTTAGTCTTTAACCTATATATTGTAATTGGGAGAGACATTTGTATCATTCAACATATTCTTGTTGAAATCCATGGGTTCTTCTGATGGCGATTTTTTTTTCTACAACATCAACATCTTTGTCACGCAACAACTCTATTCAAATTGATGAATATAAAAGGAGTTCGTTCACCATGAATAGAGAGTCAAAAAATTGACTTGGTCATAATCCTAAGGATGATGAGAACATAATTGATGAGGTGCAGCAAAAATAATTTTTTGTAAATCGAGAGTCAATTATTCCACTTACTCTTAATCCTAAGGATTATGAAGACAACAATGACGAAGGGCATGATGAAGAATTTCCAGAGTAAAAATTTTCACTTTGTCCTAATCCTAAGGATTATGAGGGCACCACTGATGAAGGGGGAGATGAATAATATCCACTTTGTCCTAATCCTAAGGATTATGCCAACACCACTAATGAAGAGGGGAATGAATAATTTGCAGAATCAAAATTTCCACTTCGTCCTAATCCTAAGGATTATGCCATCACCACTGATGAAGAGGGGAATGAAGAATTTGCAGCGTCAAAAAATCCACTCTATCCTAATCCTAAGGATTATGCTAGCACCACTGATGAAGAGGGGGATGAAAAAATTCCAGAGTCAAAATATCCACTTTTTCCTAATCGTAAGGATAATGCCAACACCATTGATGAAGAGGGGAATGATAAAATTCCAGAGTCAAAACATCCACTTCGTTCTAATCCTAAGGATTATGCCAGCACCATGGATGAAGAGGGAAATGAAAAATTTGCAATCTCAAAATATCCACTCCGTCCTAATCCTAAGGATTATGTGAGCATCACTAATGAAGAGAGGGATGAAAAAAATCCAGAGTCAAAATATCCACTTTGTCCTAATCCTAAGGATTATGTGAGCACCACAGATGAAGAGGGGAATGAATAATTTTCAGATTCAAAATATATACTTCGTCATAATCCTAAGGATTATGCTAACACCACTGATGAAGAGGGGAATGAAGAATTTGCAGCGTCAAAATATCTACTTCGTCCTAATCCTAAGGATTTTGCCAGCACCACTGATGAAGAGGGGGATGAATTTCCAAAGTCAAAATTTTCACTTCATCCTAATCGCAATGATTATAAGAACACCACTGATGAAGGGGGGGATTAAGAATTTCCAATAAATATAGATTCAAGGCATCCACTTATTCCTAATCCTAAGGATTATGAGAGCACCAGTGAGAAAGGGGAGGGGTGGGATGAAGAAATTCTAGTGAATACAAATTCAAAGCTTCCACTCAGGCCTGATACCAAGGATTATGAGAGCACCACTGATGAAGGGGAGGATTCTTGGATTTCTTGCAAATGATAATTTTAGAGGCACAGATCTGAATAATGCATTTTCTCTAAGCGATCGTTTCAAAGACACTCATGGCGATGAAGAATTGAATCCTCCTAGGGAAGAATTTGAAAGCATGGATCAACATGGTAAATAATTATGTTTGAGTCAGGGTTACAAAAGCGCAGATGATTCTTGTGAAATGTTTTCTTCAAGTGATGATGGTAATGAGAATTTTCCAGGAAATGATGTTGTTGAATTTCTTAACTATGTTGAGAAAGATGATAGTGGGAATAATAATCCTCCTAATAGTGATGAAATTGATTCTACAAAGGATGATGGAATGATGAAGCCGTTGCAAGCAGATATTGTAACTAGGAGTAGGATTATACATTTTCATATCAATCCAAAACATTCCAGTTATCCAAGGGCGAGGACAAAATATCTCACAAAAAGAAGTTCTATCGTTCATTTGATTTCAAGTGAATGTTGCCGAAGGTCTTGCTTGAAACATATGGATTTCAAAAAAAATTTGGAGAAAAGAAAAATATATATGTCAATGAATAAAAGCATGAAAAATTCATATTTAGTGGGTTGCATGCAATCTACACTAGCAGGTTATGATTATCATTTTTGGAATGTATTTCTCTGCAGAAAGGCTTTCAAAATGTTGCACTCAATTGGTAATTTTTGTTTGTCAAGAATCCAAGAAAAACTGGAAAAGGATCCCACATACTATTCAGAAGTACGTTATAAACGGGAGGTTGGGCCATTTGTAAATACTACTAATACATGGATGAAAGACTTATTTTCAAAGCATGGAGAGTGTATCCCAAATAAAGACACAATACATATTCCAGATAATTTCTCGAGATGAGAGATATTCATCTTATACAGAGATTATGCAGAAGTTGTTGAAGGAGTTGGTAATTTTATTACATATTCTTATTTTACAAGGATATGGAAAAACGAATTCAACAATGTTCGTATTCCTAAGAAGACAAGGATGGGGGTTTGTAGCACATGTGCTTCTCTTAAATAAAAAAGAGATAAATGTCAAGGGGTAGAAAGAGGTATGTGTTCAAAACATTGTTTTTTAAAATTGGATAGTTATCAAATATGAAAATATATTTATTCATATGTTTCTTTTATTTTACGTACAGATTTTGTTGTCAAAGAACTCCAAGAGCATCACAATCAGCAAGAAAGTGAAAGGAAAAAGTTGTATAAACTTCAAAAGAAGTGTTATTATAATCCAAATAAATTCCGGGTTTGATAATTGATGGTATGGAACAAAAGAAAACACTTCTTCCACATTTTTTCTGCACACCAAAAAAATTACAGCAGGAAAAATTCATTCAGTTTTCCTTGGTTGGTTGTATGGTAGTTAATGAGAAGATGTTTCCAAGAGTTTTCTTCACAACTCCAAATATTCACAATGATGCAATTATAACCATAACTATAATCCATGATGTGGTTACTCATTGGTATAGTATTCTTTATGAAGTTTTGTATTTACAATTAGACAACACAAGTCATGAAAACAAAAATTAAGTTCCTTTTGGGTATCTAAACATGCTCGTTGAATTGAGAATTTTTAAAAAGATAAAGGTTGGTATCCTTCTTGTTGAACATACTCATGGTCATATTGATCAAATGTTCAGCCGTTTTTCAGTAACATTGAAGAGGAAGGTGTTGGGAGTCTTCCATCATTAATTGAATGTATTAATAAATCGTACATTCTAGAGCCTATTTTTCATGTGTTGGAAGAAACTATTGACATGCGAAGGTTTATTTTGGGATCACATGGTGAGGAGAAATGCATTGAACAACTTAACGATATTAGCTTCCAGCATCAATTTTGTATCAAAAAAATTGATGGGATAACACTTATATGGGGCAAGAAGTATTCAACTGTTGCATAATGGGGGCCATCATCAGGTTTAGCATTTTTTAAGTTCAGTCCAGAGCATCCAATATTTTCATCAAAGATATTGTTATTATAGTCAGTTGTTGAACTCCATAATGCACGAAGGCATAAGAGAGACATAAATTATTCCGAATGTCTAGAGGAAATTAAAAAATGTATTAGAGATACATATGAGTACTTCGATGTTCCTGATTTAGTTTGGTGGGAGTATTTTTTCAGTAATCAAAGTGATATGATTTCAAGATCAATAAATGTGGATACACTTTTGAAGACTTCTTTTTTTTTGCCACAAAATATGCCAAATGAACATCAGGAAACACACATTGTTGAACAACAATAGTCTCAAGCTATTATTAATTCTCCACAGGTAGAGGAAAGAGAAATCTATATTGGTTCTAGAAGATCACGTGCACAACGTGAAGCCATGGAAGACCTTTACAGGGGTTTTGTGCAGGATGTTAAGGAGGGTTGCATGATAGCAGTGTTAGCAGATGAATATCCACTTGGTTATCCATTATAGATTGCCAAGGTTATAAAGGTAATTAATGAAAATGAAGATATTACAACTATTGATGTAAATTGGTATGCCACAAGTACCCACCCTTTCAATGGTGTGTATAAACCAGAGATGGTAGTTGAAAAAAAATTGGCAGAAAGAGAAAAAGAAAGGGCACAAATATAAATCGTCGCCGCACAGAAGTCTTAAAATTGGAGGATGTTGACATACTTGTGTATGAATTCAATTTGACAAAGAGAGGAACTTTTTGGTTGAAGACCATAAATATTTTGACGAAATTGTTACCAGAAAAATTAGTGTTGAGATGGGACTCTGCAGAATGTAGTCGTAGATCTACAAGACATTTGAACTCTGAAATGGTGGGCATGCATGTTGACTTAGATGGAGCACTAGTTGATGAAAGAGAAGAATATGGATCATCTTCATATGCATCGAGTCATTCCAGCATCAATTCGTTTTGTTTTGAGGGTGTCTTTTCAATCCCTTTTTCAAGAAACCATTCCGTTTTCAGCATAATCTTATAAAATGTTGAAATTTGACCTTGAGAAAAAATGAAATTTGTTCTGGAATACACACTTTTTGTTTTTGGGGCATTTTTTCATGTTTTTTGAGTATTTTTGGGCTAGAGTTCTCATTTTGAGGTGATATTTCCCATTTCATTGGTAACAATGTTCTTTAACAAACCCCCCTTGAGTGATGGAGATGAGGCTTCTGAGGAGCGGTTTGATTCTATTGGCAAGAAGCTTAGAAATGATTTTATACGAGGCATTACAAAGGGATATGGGCCTGAATCTCCCAAAGGAGCCAGGATTCGTTTCTTTCAGAATTAGTGCAATTAAGGTGGAGTTGGTGCTTCCCCCCACCTTAGCTTTTTGCAGAAACCCTTTAATCATTCTTACCAAATCAGCTTTGATGATGTCCCAGTAGATCCTGTAGAAATGGATTGAGAATCCATCAGGACCAGGGGCCTTGTCAGGTTCTATTGACAAAATAACATTGCTGATATCCTCCTCAGTAAATTTCTTTGTGAGATCTGAGTAATCATATTTTTTTACCAGTGTGGGAATGTGGGAAAGAAATTCCAAAATGTCCTCTTCGAGGCCTTAATTCCTTTTGCTGTAAAGGTTTTGGAAATGAGAGACAACAACATCTTTGATTTGATCATTGCCTTTGCAGACCACCCCATCAGAGGTCATTATTTCCAAGATATGGTTACGGGAGAGGCGAGCACTGAATTGGCGATGGAAATAGGAAGTATTTCTATCTCCTGATTGCAACTAGAGGCTACGAGACTTAATTCTCTAGTAGTCCTCTTCAATGAGAAAGGAGCGATAGGAGTTGAATTGGTCTGTTTGTTCTTTTGCCAGCTCCACAAAGGTAATGTCTTTTGTGTCCAATTCCATTTGTAGGTCCTCCAACAGCTGGACTGCTTCCTTTCTCTAGTTGTTTGGGTTGATAGAAGGTTTTTTTATCCACTCCTTCAAGGCTTTCTTTGTGGCCTTTAACTTCTACTCCCATACATAACATGGGGAACTAGTGACAGAGGTGGACCAAGCCATTTAGACAGTGTCATGGAACCCATCTCTGGTACTCCAAAGAGGACTGAATCTAAAAGGGATCAGACCCAAGTTTTCTTCCTCTTCCAACAGAAGAAGATTAGGCTTATGATTCGAGGTCAGCTTGGGGAGAATTTTGGAGGATATGAGCCTCCTTTCCAACAACATTGAAATCTGAACTAAGAATCTGTCCAGTCTGGCAAAAATTTTCTCTTCCCCAAATCTGTTGTTGGACCAAGTGTAGAGTCCTTTCCTAGGTTTGAATTCCATGAGGTCCCATTGACGGACTAGGTCTTCGACCAAATAGATCATTTGGTCCCTACTGCTACTTCCTCTTTTTTATTTTGTATCCAATACTATATTTAAATCTTCGGCTATAATGATGTTCTTAGGAGAATGGAGTTCTAAAAAAGCAGGAAGAGATTTCCAACATTATTTCTTCTCTGCATAAAGCACCAGAACGTAAAGATTGAAAAGAGCGAAGGTTAACTTACTTGTGCAGTGCCTTAGCTCGGTAAATATCCAGTTTTAGATCTCGTAGGAGTTTTCAATTTGGAATTGGTCTTCCTTCCACAGGGTGGAAATTACTCCTGAGGAGCCCCTTGAATTTACTACCTTTCCTGGATTCTTCTGCCATTTCTTCTTGCTGATGTCTAGAAGGTTTTTCCCTTCAATTTTAGTCTCTTGGAGCATGAGGATTTCTATAGGTTCCATTTTAAAAATATCCTTGACAGCTTCATCTTTTTATGGATTCCCCAAGCCTCTACAATTCCAAGAGACTAGAAACATTACTTACTATTGGAGGGGTTTGGAGCTCCTCCCTTTGGAGGCCTTGTTCTGGTGCTCCTTTCGATGGACATCTTGATTGAGGGGCTGACTTCCTTGTGTTTTTTTCATTTTTTCCTCTTCCTCCCTTGCTTCTTTGTGGGACTCTATTCCAACTCTTTTCTAAGGCCTCCCAAAGGTCTCATCCTACGAGGAGCAGGAGGTGTCTGTTGTCTTATTTCTGGCCATATCTACATATGAGGGGGAGGAGGAGATTTAAGGGTTTTCTCTAGGGTGGACTACTTCTTCGTTGTATTTTTCAATGGAGGGGAGAATGGGTTGTTCCTTACTATCCATAATTATTTCTAGAGTGTATGTTGTGTTATTTCCCTCTTCACTAGGCTTGTCTGCTACCAATGAGGGGATGGAGCTCCCTGCCCCAAGGGCCTTCCCTACTGATGGGGTTTTGTTTCCTTTTGCTGCCCCTTTTCCTCTGACTTTTGGTGGGGTTGATTTCTAAACTATGGTCCATTGTTTTGCTTTCGAGGTTTCACTTTCTTCATTAGCCTTCTTTTTGCAGTGACTTGAAAAATGGCTGTAGCCGTGACAATTCCTGCATTTAAATGATAGTTGTTCATAGTTCAATTCCTGGATATGGGTCCAGTCTGCCACTATTAGCTTTATGGCTTCTAGCAACCCAACTTCCAGGTTAAACTCTATGCATATGCGTGCGTAGGAGTACTGATATTTTCTTACTGGTTGATTAATGTATCTTCCAAGAGTGTTGTTGATGGTTTGGAGGGACTTTTGATTCCAGCAGTGCAGAGGAAGGTGAGGAAGACGCGCCCACACTGGGACAGTTGAAGGCACGTCTTGGGCAGGGTCGAAATCGGGCATCCATTCATTTAAATATAGCCCTTGAGGACCCATGAAATATGGCCCATTTCTAAATATGATGCTTTTGTCTTCTGTATTCTAAAACACAAAAACGAAGAATCCTTTCCCAATGAAATGGCTTTTGATGCCTTTTGCGACGAGAGGAGTCCAGTTTCTCTACACCTAATCCTCCATGGCTTTCGGGGATGGTCAGAGGTCGGTGAAATGCCCAATGAGCCCTCTTTTAGCAAGATTCAAAGTAAATCTGCAAGTTTCCTCAACTGGTAATGCCACAGATGAGATGTTGTCCAATTTATTTACGAACTTCTGTTGTGTATCAGATAAAGGGCGTTTGTTGCCTCTAGCCACAAGTTTCCTAAAAGCTATGACATCGGGGGGTGGGGGGGAGGAAGGGGGTCGGGTCCCCCTCATGCGTCCATGGCGGCAAAGGCCACAACAAAGTTTCAATTGCGCGCAGTCATGGTTCAACAACGCGGGAGCTAAAAATTAATAAAAGAATAATTAAATTTAACGAATACTCTTTAAAATAAAATAAAATAAATATAATAATAAAACATATTATATTTATTTAATTTGATATAATAATAAAATAATTTAATATTATATTAGAAATCTAATCATAGAGTCATTATTAGATATATTTCGTTTTTAGGAATGCTCTTTAAAATAAATAAAAAATATAATAATTAAACATATTATATTTATTTAATTTGATATAATAATAAAATAATTTTATATTATATTATAATTTTAATCATATAGTTATTATTACATATATTTCCTTTTTATTTCCCTCTAATTAGAGATTATTAATATTTTTAATCCCCTTTGGCCATATTTTTTTATTTTTTATTTTATTTTATTTATTTATTTATTATTATTATTTATATATCAAAATTGTATTTATATAATAATAAATATTAATTCCTTTAACCCTAATTTTCCCTTATTATTTTAATTAATAAATTATAATATAATAATAAATTATTTTATAATGATTAACTAATTAAACTAATTAAATATAATATAAAATATTTTAATAAATTATTTCAATTTTATATTTTCTCTCTCAGTCAAGCTAGTTGTTATACCCTTAATGCCTAGTTGGATCCTCTCTCCATCTTTTAAACCTGTCTCCTGGATCTATTTCTCATCATTGCTTGGTTCAAAACACGGGGACAATACATGATCATATGTGATTATTACCCAAAGCAGTTTTTTACAAATAATTAAATTAATTGATTTCATTAATAAATTAATTTATTTTTGTTCTCATTTTGTCAATTTTGGTCCTGCTGTTATTCTCCATTCCACTCATTTTTCACTATATCTGGAAAACAATTATACACAAAATTATAATAGCAGAAGCCTCAAATCTATAACTTTAAAAATATTAAATTATTATTATTATTTATTATAATTATAAATGATTTTTTTTTAAATGAAAAAATAACAGATTTTTTTTAAAAATATTTATAAATGATATTTTTATTACATTTCTCAATGTAAAAATACATTTTATTTGTCAAGTCCTGCTAGCACAACTGGTTGAGGATGGGCCTCATCAGCAAGGCGACCTAGGATCAAACCTCACCTGGGGGTGGTTGTGCTGTAACATCCATAAACCGATGTATATACCTTTTTCATTCATGAAAAATATAATAAATATTATTGAATTAGTTTTCAACAAGTAGTTAGGTTTTCGATAGTTAAACCACCGTGGAAGTCATTCCAATCAAGGGAAACATTTTTATTTACTTAATCAAGAACATTCAGTTGGAGGGGGGCGGTGATCCTTACAGGGATTAGGTCACCCAATTGTGTCGTTGGACTTCCAAATTCCATGGCGTTGTTGTCTCTAAGATGTTGGGACGACTGCGCTATTATATATAAGTGAATAGAACGCGATCCAGAGGGTTTCTTTTCCATTCTCTGGCCACTGTTTAGTGTTCGAGAGGCATTTAGACGAAAAATACTATGAGACATTCCCCTTGCAGGAACATTCACAGTCACCAACTCAGAATTGTGGCCTCTCTATTTAATAAGGAGAAGTTCAAGAAGGGTTTATCGAACATCAAGATAAGTAACTATGCATTTTTCTTTGGAGAAAGAAACTTATGAATGGTTTTTCTCTTTAAAAAAATAATGGTCTGCTTTTGAATCTTTTACCCATTTTTTGAAAAGAAAATAAAAGATTTCATATGAATTGTTATAGGAAAAATAGCCATGTTTGTTCTTATATATATACTATGGTAAAAGACTGTGCTAGTTTTTTTGAAAAGTAATAAATATTACTATTATGTTAATATTTTAGAAAGATGTTGTTAGTAATATACCATGGTAAAAGACAAAATTACAATGTGAGTCCTTGGAAATATTTCTATTATGTCAATATTTTAGAAATATATTATTCTTAGAGATCTAACATGGTAAAAGACAAACTTACTATGCTAGTTTTGCTAAGAAGAAACCATATGAGTTCTTGCAAAGATTGTTATTATGTATCTTGAGAGATGTCAGCAGTAGTAAAACATAAATAAGTAAATTTTCTTGTCTTTATATATATGCATCTTATTTAAGAAAAGATAGGACGCTTGTTTTCTTTTAAAAGGGATATAAATAAGTAAATTTTCTTGTCTTTATATATATGCATCTTATGTAAGAAAATATAGGATGCTTGTTTTCTTTTAAAAGGGATTTCGTACCGGTGTGTTAAATGATAAGAAATCCAAGTACTTTTCTTGGAAATGAATATATATTAAAGAGGGTAACTCTTGAAATATTTTCATGTGTAGTGAAGAAGAAAAGAGTGTGTTAAATGATAAGAAATCCACGTTATTTTCTTGAAAATAAATATAGATTAAAGATGGTAACTCTTGAAATATTTTCATGTGTAGTGAAGAAGAAAAAAGAAAAGTTTCTCACATTAATATTCTTGGAAGAGTTTTATGAATATGCATGTATACATTAACCATGTTGTGAGTATGTATATATAGATTACCACGGTGTTTGAAAATATTAGTTATTTAATAAATCCATGGATAGATTACCATGGTGTTAGTAAAAATTAGTTGTTTAATAAAAACCATGGATAGATTACCATGGTGTTGGTAAAGATTAGTTATTTAATAGATCCATGAATAGATTACCATGGTGTTTGTAAATATTAGTTATTTAATAAATCCATGGATAGTTTACCATGGTGTTGGTAAAGATTAGTTATTTAATAAATCCACGGATAAAGGAACTATTCAGTTATATTTCTTTAGAAGAAAAACCTTATATTTCTTTATAAGAACAAACTATGTGATTACTTTTATGTTAACATGATAATGATGTTAGTTTCTTTTGGAATAAGATCATGCGTAGGCATGTAATATTTGTATTAACTTTCATTGGAAAGAATATACATGTTTATATGTGGAAAAGATAGTATGTTGTGTTAAACTACATTGGAAAGGATTGTTAGTATAATCTTTGAAAAAGAAGACATGTATTTGTATGCTTATTACATTAGTGTTACATAAAGAAAACTTGCAGTTGCATGCTCTTTTGTGTTAAGCATTCCTTTGGGAAGAATATTTTGGAAGCTATGTGCTCTGTTGTGTTAAGCATTCCTTTGGAAAGACTCTTTTGGAATCTAATATGCATTTGCATGCATGGGAACAACAATTGTTATGTTAGCTTTCCTTTTATGCACCAAAAGTAATAGCTTAAGGGTTATTTATTTTGATTAAATTTATGTAAATCGCATGAATGAACATCGTAACTGTTATATCAGTTCTTTTAAAGAAATGTTGGGGAGATGTAGCTATTGTCGTAGTATGTGATATTAAAGGGAGAATTTCAAGGTATTTTACTTTCATGTCATGAATATACATGATTAGATGGAGAAGCTTCTCTAGTATAGATTTATGAAATGGTTGATTAATACTTTATGAATCTTGACATCAATGTATGTTGAAGGCATCATTAGCAGGGAATGATGGTGACATGTACAAAGGAAATATTATGCTTAGCTTGGTGGTAGGTAAATGATTATGGTTCATACAGATAAGTGCTAGTTGTAGGATGATCCAGTGTACAATGGCCCATTGTAGGTACATCCATGCCACCAAGACATGAAGATATGAATATTAGTGGGTAAATGCTATCATATTTATTGTAATGGCTTTAAGCTAGATATTTGCATATTTATTTGTAAGATTTATAATGATGGTTAAGGTATGGTCTCCCTTATAAGCCATTGAGTGAGGGCTGAACACCCTCATGAGTGTTTAATAAAAAAATTAAACGTTGCTGGTTTTCACCCTACGAGGTTTCTAGGGTATATTGGTGTTCAATGATGTGATTGATTATTGTGTCAAAATGGTGATCATGGAAAATTTTAGGGGCTAATATTCGCAGGTGGGCTAACTTTCCATGGTTTTTCCAAAAAAAATTCGCCAATTTCCATTTTTTTATAAAAATGTTTCGCCCAAATTTTACAATATAAAATTATTTTAGATTAAAAATCGCCCACATTATATAGAAAATATATATAATATCATTATAAACTTGAATAGTTTTACAAATACATCAATAAACATTTTATAGTTTTCATATTAGGGACTAGTGAGATTCGCCATTTTTTTAAACTTCAAGATAATTTTCCATCCTTAAAATTATCCCTGATGGTGATGCTGATTTCTTTTCTTGTTGTGATGTTCATAATCTCAAGTATGTGATGACTACATTAGTAATGAAATGAATGGAAGGTTACATCATACAGTTTTATGTTAATGTACTACTATAGAGGTTTTTAATGGTTAAGCAACTTACTATTCTTATTCTAAGGTTGTACACTATGAACTGGTGAACATTATATGTAATGATGAGTAAGGAATATTTAATAGTGATTTGGATTGTTACCCGTGGGTAACTTGTATAAAAAAATTTAACTCCTGGCATTTCCATGTGAAGTTATTGGTGTATGTTACAAGTGGTATCAAAGCCAAAGGTTGCAGCACTGGCGCCTTTGGGATTTGTTAAGTGAAAAGAAATTGAGGTATGCTACTAATGGACATTAGTTAAGGTATGATTCTAAAAATCTACATATTGATTGATATATGATTCCAGAAATCTACATATTGAATGATATATGTAGTAGTCTACTCTTGACAATAGATGTGTGATTCATGTTTATAACTACATTAAAGAGTAATGAGTAATAAATATTGTTGCAAAATGATTTTCATAACATTGGAATCTCGTTGAGGATGAAATACAATAAAACCTTTGTTGTACTTATGAACAACCTGAGTACTCACTATTGAAAGTGAGAGTCGTTTATTAACAGTGGTTATATGACATATTACTCATACATTTAGTGAACATAACTAAAGTTACCATGCACTACTTGAAAAAAATGAATGTGTATAGTGATGGTGTGTGAAATTAATGCATGAATGCAAAAGGTGAGGAAATTCTTTATATAAGATGATAGAGTGCTTTAAAATAAAATTGAATAAACCCTTTCAGATGTTAAAAATACACAATGGGTCAAGTAGTGAGACTTGACTATAATGACTAGTGGCATTGAATGACTAGTTTTTGAATGAGTCGTGTCATGGATGCATTAAGATTATTAATAACATTGATTAGTTATGAATGACTAACTAATGAAAGTTATATGCATGAATCGATTTTGAATAAAGCTATTTGAAATTTGTGAACAAGTGATTATGGTAATTACTTCACGTGTTAGTCTGTTGGTAACAGAACATTGTGTGTTGAAAATGCAACAAGATGATGGAGCTTAGTGAAATGAAGTCGCCTTCACTAAGTGGGCCTGCAGGCTATTTTTGGCGCAAAGTCTATTTTTAGACATATGGATCATGGTCTATGAGTTGTAGGATGCTATTTATGGATGATTATCGAGTTGGTAAAATAGATGGACTTCTATTTTAGAAGACACATGGTTTCTATTTTTAGGACTGCCGTTGTAATAGAACAATAATATTATTAACTTAATAATATTTAGACTATAAACATTATCTTATCCTCTTGGAGCACTTCAGCTTTATGCTTGGATGTGGCACATGCAGCCGAATATTGTAAAGGAAATACACTTTTCCTAAGGTTAGTTGAGCTATTGCATGGTTGACTTCATAGAACCTGCAGTAGTTTGGTGGAGTTTGGAGGACACAGGAGTTGTGTTCGGTTTAACTTAGTTGAACTAGTTGTATTTAGTCTAACTGAAAAATACACTAGTGATGAGTGGTGTGAATTAATTATTAATTAATTCACTAATTATTAAATCATAAATCAACTAAAGAACACATCAATTAACTGCAATGCATGGACAGTTCAGTGGAGACCAGTGTTAGAGGTGGGTGAAAGGGTGAGTCTACTATCAGTTGTGACTATTGGCTGTGCATGAGATTTGCACACACATTGATGGAGATTGCCAATGAGGATTGCGCAGTTAGAGCTAGTGGGATTTGAACTTGGATCTCATCATTAATCAACTTGGATTGCGCAGTTGAGGCAGGCAGACTTGTGGAGGAGATTTGAACCTGTGACTAGTTCATCTTCCTAACTAGTTTTGTGTGTAACTTTTGGAGATAGTGCTAAGAGCTGTGAGAGCTTTGTGATATGTATTGTTACATGTTCTCTATCATTATAATATACAGATAGTTGGGGGTTTTCAACTATTTCTTTCCCCATTACATACTGTGTTGATATGTGTGCTTGATTATGTTTTAATGAGCGCATGCGACTGCTTTCTATTTCCGCATATTGATGATCAATTGTAGAAGAGGTTATGTATTATGCATGAAGCTTAAATAGTGTGTAATAAGGATAATATCGGTGAATAATTCAGCTATTATTCAAATTTCTACATGGTATCAGAGCGAGATTGATCATCGTATCTATTACAGTGATTACAATTATTTCGGTAGACAGAGTCTGTAACGGGCCAGGTAGCCTCTAGATCCATCCTTTCTTTGAAAGGTGATACATCCAGTAAATGCCCTTACAGTCGATATCTGTGCTAGAAATAATTTGTTCTCACAGATCCAAAAGCAGTTGAGTTTTGAGCTTGGAATTCGAATTTGCAGCAGAATTTGGAATTCGAATTTGCAGCATTTTTCTTGGTGCCAAAGTTGAAATGTCTTTCAACGGATTGTGACTAGAGTATGCCCTTGAGGGCAGTTCGAATTATGTTGCATGGAAGGACTGGATGGAGGCGATATTAGATGATAACGGGCTGAAGGAGTTCATAGATGCTGAGATCCCAAAGCCTACTGATGCTGCTCAAGTTGAAGCTTGGCAAAAGAAGATGGCGAAATGTCCAAGGATTCTGTTGGAGGGCGTGAAGGATCACATTGTATCCAGCCTGCATGGAAAGGCTTCTCCATACTTGATGTGGAAAGTGTTGACAGATCTATTCCAAAGCAAGAGAAACCAGAGGAAGTTGGCGCTCAAGGATAAACTCAGAAACATTAAGATGGAGAAAGGCAACATCATCGCCAAGTACCTCACAAAGTTCACCCAATGCAGGGATGAGATGGGAAGTGTGGGGGTGACTTTCGATGAGGAGGACTTGGTGGACCTGGCTCTCCTTGGTCTTCCGAAGAGTTGGCATTCCTATCAGGACTCTGTCAATGGTCGGGAAAAATTGCCGGGATGGGAGCGACTTTGGTCGGATCTCATGCAAGAGGAGATAAGGCGGACTACCAGGGACGGATCTTCATCAGAGGCATCTGATGAATAAAATTGCGCTTTGGCTGCCAAAGCAAAGAAGGGGAAGAGAAAGAAAGCTTCTCATTCCGGTGCGAAAGGCAAGAAGCAAGACATGTCCAAGGTGAAGTTCTTTCACTGTCACCAGCATGGACATTATGCCACAAATTGTCCGCAGAAGAAGAAAAATAAGCATGTTGTTGGATCTGCAGCGGGAGAGGCCTTAGCCTCGCAGTTTGAGTTGGATTTTTCACTGATCGCATGCTTGGTCTCAAGTGTGATGGGATCAGTATGGTTCTTGGATAGTGGTGCGTCTTTTCACATGACTGGAGATCGAGATCTGTTTTTAGATCTGGATGAGAAAGATCTTGGAGTGCACATCGAGATGGGCGATGATGGTAGATACAGTGCGACCGGTATCGGTACCATTTCCTTTGAGAGGGAGTCCGGTAAACCCTTCGTATTAAAGGAAGTGATGCATGTTCCAGGATTGAAGAAGAATCTGATCTCTGTGGCGATGTTAGAAGACAAGGGGTATGATGTTGTCTTCAGCGAGGGAAAGGCTTTCCTGCGCAGTAAGACAACTGGAGAAACCCGGAAGATAGGGGTTCGAGTCAAGAACCTTTATCAGTTGCAAGTGGATGGCTGCGCAGCAATGGCATGCAAGGTGGAAGGAGTGGTGAGCTGGGATGATGGCGAGTTGTGGCACCGAAGATTGGGCCACCTTCACCATGGAGCTTTGAAGATACTGCAGCATATTTCTACTGGGCTTCCTAAGGGCACTCTTGCGCAGTCAGATCAGTGCAAGGGGTGTACCTTGGGAAAATTTGTGAAAGCCACCTTTCACGAGAAGGATAATCGCGCCACGACGATCCTTGAGAGAATTCACACAGACGTGTGTGGACCTTTCTCAGTAGCTTCGACAGCAAAGCACAAGTACTATGTGATCTTTGTTGATGATTTTTCTCGGAAGTGCTGGATCTTCTTCATGCAGAAGAAGAGCGAGACATACTCAAAGTTCTGTGAGTTCAAGGTGCTGGTTGAGAAGGAATCGGGGAAGCATGTGAAGGCTCTTAGGAGCGACAATGGTGGTGAATTCATCTCTGCTGAATTCAAGGACTTTTGCAGCACAGAAGGAATTCGGAGAGAGCTCATAGCACCCCATAACCCACAGCAGAACGGGGTTGCTGAGCGGAAGAACAGAACGATCGTGGGTGCAGCACGGGCGATGTTGCATGATCAAGGCCTACCCCTTCACTTGTGGGCGGAGGCATGCAATACTGCAGTATATGTGCAGAACCATTTTCCTCACAAGATACTTGGCATGAGTACACCGGAGGAGGCGTTTTCTGGTAAGAGACCTGATATTTCCCATTTGAGGATTTTTGGTTCACCTGTCTACTTGCATGTGACGAAGGATGCCAGGAAGAAGTTGGATCCAACCGCAGAGGTTGGGATATTTGTGGGGTACACTGATACACCCCACAACTATCGTGTGTATTTTCCAGACAGTCGCAAGACTGTTGTGCGACGGGATATCAAATTTCAAGAGGAGAAAGCCATGAAGTGTTCGCTTGAGAGGGAGCCACACTTGCATGCAGATGAGGAGCTATTAGTTCCTAAGGATGAGCTTCCGGATGTGGATCAGCCACAAGAAGAAGTTCATGGAGTGGAAGAGACCACTCATGCAGCGCCAACCATCAGAGGGCGCAAGCGCACTACAGAAGCTGAGTGACTGGCTCAAGATGCAGAGAAGGTTGTAGGACCACCTACAGCTCAGCGCAGACAGAGAAAGTCACCAGATCGGTACACTGGATACATGGCTCTTGTGAGAAAATGTGTCGTGACAGAGCCATCCTCTTTCGAGGAAGATGTGGAGGACCCCGCATGGGTAGATGCCATGGTGGAAGAGTATGATTCGATTGTCAGAAACAGTGCATGGGAGATTGTCCCAAGACCGGAGGGGAAATCAATGGTGGGTTCGCGATGGATCTACAAAGTGAATCAGGCGGCTGATGAGAGTGTGGAGAAGTACAAGGCAAGATTTGTTGCCCAAGGCTTCTCACAGATCGAGGGGATTGATTATGAGGAGACCTTTGCACTTATCGCAAGGTACTCTTCTATACGGACGATCCTAGCTCTCTCAGCGCAGATGGGGTGGCACATCCATCAGATGGATGTGAAGACTGCTTTCCTCAACGGAGTCATTAAGGAGGAGGTGTACATAGAGCAGCCTGAAGGTTTCGAGATCTTCAGCAGTGAGTCGCATGTGTGCAGACTCAAGAGAGCACTGTATGGGTTGAAACAAGCACCTCGTGCTTGGTACACACGGATAGACAGTTATTTCACCAGACGTAGATTCTCCAAGAGTGAGGCGGATCCTAACTTGTACCAGATTGTGGTGGAGGGGAAGTTGCTGATCATTGTACTGTATGTAGATGATTTGATTTTGACGGGTGATGAGCTATTGATACTTTCATGCAAGGAGGATCTTGCTAGAGAGTTTGAGATGAAGGACTTAGGCCTCCTTCATTATTTCCTGGGATTGGAAATTTCGCAGCGCAGTGGTGGACTGTTTGTTTCTCAGGGTAAGTATGCCCAGGAGATACTGGAGAAGCTCAACATGCATGGCTGCAAGCCTGTTGATACTCCTATTCCTGGAGGTTGGAGGAAGGAGGATGCTACTTCAGCGGAGGTAGTGGATGCCACTGTTTATCGATAGTTGGTGGGGTCGCTTATGTATCTGGTCAATACATCACTCCAGGTAAGCAGGCACAGCAGAATCCGCCACAAGCTATGGTTAAGCCTACCAAGCTCTTCTGAAAGGCAAGCAAGCATGTATTGCATTATCTTAGAGGCACATCGGGATATGGCTTGTGGTACAGACAGGAGGATGAGGTGAAGCTTTGTGGCTTCACAGATGCAGATTGGGTAGGGAGCCCAACGGACAGAAAGAGCACATCTGGAGGGATCTTCAGTATCGGTTCGACAGCAGTTTCTTGGTACAGCAGGAAGTAGAGATCCGTGGCACTCAGTTCAGTAGAGGCTGAGTATATGGCAGCAAGCTTGGCTGCATGCGAGGTCATATGGATGAGGAAGATTCTGGTCGGGTTGTTCGGGTCACACTTGGAGCCTACTGTGATTTATTGTGATAACCGGAGTTGCATTAAACTCTCGGCTAATCCAGTATTTCATGATAGATCCAAACACATCGACATCAGGTACCATCATATCAGAGATTGTGTGCAGCGGAGAATCATGTTACTTTCATATATTCCCACGGAGGATCAGGATGCTGACATCTTGACGAAGGCGCTCACCAGGAGAAAATTTGAATACCACAGAGGCAAGATAGGGGTTGCAGATAATCCATATCTTGTTGAGAGGGAGTGTTGAAAATTCAACAAGATGATGGAGCTTAGTGAAATGAAGTCGCCTTCACTAAGTGGGCCCGCAGGCTATTTTTGGCGCAAAGTCTATTTTTAGACTATGTCTATATTTAGACATATGGATCATGGTCTATGAGTTGCAGGATGCTATTTATGGATGATTGGTCGATTTGGTAAAAATATATGGACCTCTATTTTTAGACATTGGGCGGTTTCTATTTTTAGACTGTCGGGCTAAAAATAGAACAGTTAAATATTATTAACCCTTAATAATATTTAGACTATAAACATTATCTTATCCTCTTGGAGCACTTCAGTTTGATGCTTGGATGTGGCACATGCAGCTGACAAAAGGAAATACGCTTTTCCTAAGGGTTAGTTGAGCTATTGCATGGTTGACTTCAGTTAGAACTCATGTGGCAGAGTTTGGTGGAGTTGATGAGACAGTTGGTGGAGTTGTGTTCCGTTTAACTTAGTTGAACTAGTTGTATTTAGTCTAACTGAAAAATACACTAGTGATGAGTGGTGTGAATTAATTATTAATTAATTCACTAAATATTAACTCATAAATCAACTAAAGAACACATCAGTTAACTGCAATGCATGGACAGTTCAGTGGAGACCAGTGTTAGAGGTGGGTGAAAGGGTGAGTCTACTATCAGTGGTGACTGTTGGCTGTGCATGAGATTTGCACACACATTGATGGAGATTGCCAATGAGGATTACGTAGTTGGAGCTAGTGGTATTCGAACTTGGATCTCATCATTAATCAACTTGGATTGCGCATTTGAGGCAGTCAGACTTGTGGAGGAGATTTGAACCTGTGACTAGTTCATCTTCCTAACTAGTTTTGTGTGTAACTTTTAGAGATAGTGCTGAGAGCTATGAGAGCTTTGTGCTATGTATTGTTACATGTTATCTATCATTATAATATACAGATAGTTGGGGGTTTTCAGCTATTGCTTTCCCCATTACATACTATGTTGATATGTGTTCTTGATTATGTTTTAATGAGCGCATGCGACTGCTTTCTATTTCCGCATATTGATGATCAATTGTAGAAGAGGTTATGTATTATGCATGAAGCTTAAATAGTGTGTAATCAGGATAATCTCGGTGAATAATTCAGCTATTATTCAAATTTCTACATTGTGGGAATTGGAAATATTTGTACTCATACCCTAATCGTTATTGACACATACACATTAATGAATATTTATATATACTTGTATGCATGAAAACATTGTATGCAGGAAATTAAAATGATTGCACAAGATAATACATTCTTAAGAAATGCATATTTACAATTAGCATTGTTGCTTATAGTAAGCATGGGTAGCTTAATGGAAACAAAAAACCTGTGAAAGTAAAACATCTCAAACATTGCAATGCGAATTGAAACAGTAAATGTTAAAGTATCATGTTATAATGTACATGATTGTGTTATTTGGGAAATAATAATGTACAGCACATGTATGTTAGTCATGTTTCCTGTTAACCTAGATATCATTGGACCCATGTGGAGGGCCAAGTATGATGTATGATGTACATAAAGTTTTTTTTCTTTATGTATAATGTGTACATATTTCATTATGTAATTTACTATGGGAAAATAATGCTAAAGAGAAATTTATCATGCCAGACAGTTGACAATAATTGTGAAAGGCTAGAAGGCCTTGGGTTGATAGTGGTTGCCTGCCCGGAGGGGTTGATGGCGCTTACTTGCCCGAATTTCCTCTCCCTAGAGATATAAGATCTCAGTAGGGAAGAGAGTTGGCCAAGATGGTGAAGGGGAAAAACCTAAGGCAACTCTATTGATTTTGGAGCCCCTTGGAGGTGGCCCAAAATTCCTCATAGACGAGACGCTATTACAGGAATATGCATGATGTTTCCAAGAGGAATCCATACTGGACCTGGAATGGTCTTTTTTCAAATGACTTTCTGGATGTGAAAATGACTCGATTTGGTTGTGGAAACCAACTCCCATGGGTTGGGAGGAGAATTTTGTTTACCATTGTGGTTCTCATAGTGGAACAAGTTAAGTAATAAGTTATGTGTTATATTAAAATGATTTTTTATATGATTGTGTAAATATCTTATGTAGATATTAAGAGGAAAGGAGCTTAGCACTCAGAAAATTAATTACTAAATGTATAAGTTCATTTATTTTATTACTAATTTGTTTGAATGTCTTCGCAGAGGCTAGGATATGCCCATGGTGCATTGATTGACCATTGGTACGATTAGAGAGCTAGGTGCTCTTTGAGTACTTTTTGAAGTACTGTGTGGAAGTATTTAGCAGGAGCTAAGACAATGTGCACGTGATGCATTGATTAGAGGGTTGGTGCTCTCTAAGTACTTGTGGAAGTACTCTGATTAAAACATCTCTTGATATTGCATGAGTGTTTGATAATTGCAAGAATTTCATTTGATTGAAACTATGTGACTAATGTGATTGAATTTTTTAGTCATACATTACATGCTCTTTCCATGGAGTGTTGATGGGTGGTTCAACCATTATCAAAGAGCTTGTGTAAAAGTCATCACTACTTCCAATAGTAATTGGTAAGTAATGGTAAGCTGGTATAGATATTTTTTTCTATATCTTTGTGAATTTGAATAATGGATAAGTAGCTAAAAATGGAAATGTAATATATGTTGAGCTATACATGATTATGACTATGGATAAAAACATTATTGTTTCAATTAATGGCATTTAAGGAAACAAAGGTGCTTCATTGTGAAGGGGAAGGACCCCCTTTGGGTTGTTTATATTATTATATCATGAGTATAAGTTTACGTTTCAGTGAGAGAAACACACCGAGGACGGTGCTATCTTAAGGGGGGAGTATGTAACATCCATAAACCAACGTATATACCTTTTTCATTCATGAAAAATATAATAAATATAATTGAATTATTTTTCAAGAAGTAGTTAGGTTTTTTACTGTTAAACCACCGTGGAAGTCATTCCAATCAAGGGAAAATTTTTTATTTACTTAATCAAGAACATTCAACTGGAAGGGGGCAGTGATCCTTACAGGGATTAGGTCACCCAATTGTGTCGTTGGACTTCCAAATTCCATGGTGTTGTTGTCTCTAAGATGTTGGGACGACTGGGCTATTATATATAAGTGAATAGAACGCGATCCAGAGGGTTTTTTTTTCCATTCTCTGGCCACCGTTTAGCATTTGAGAGGCATTTAGACGAAAAATATTGTGAGACATCCCCCTTGTAGGAACATTCACAGTCACCAACTCAGAATCGTGGCCTCTCTATTTAATAAAGAGAAGTTCAAGAAGGGTTTATTGACGATCAAGATAATTAACTATGCATTTTTCTTTGGAGAAAGAAACTTATGAATGGTTTTTCTCTTTAAAAAAAATTATGGTCTGTTTTTGAATCTTTTACCCATTTTATAAAAAGAAAATAAAAGATTTCATATGAATTGTTATAGGAAAAAAAACCATGTTTGTTCTTATAGATATACTATGGTAAAATACCGTGCTAGTGAAAAGTAATAAAGATTACTATTATGTTAATCTTTTAGAAATATATTGTTGTTATTAATATACCATGGTAAAATATGAATTGTTATAGGAAAAATAGCCATGTTTGTTCTTATAGATATACTATGGTAAAAGACTGTGCTAGTTTTTTTGAAAAGTAATAAAGATTAATATTATGTTAATCTTTTAGAAAGATATTGTTGTTAGTAATATACCATGGTAAAAGACATAATCCAAGTTAGTTCTTAAAAGATTTATATTATTTAATATTTTAGAAAGATATTGTTGTTAGTAATATACCATGGTAAAAGACATAATCCATGTCAATTCTTGAAAAGATTGCTATTATGTTAATCTTTTAGAAAGATATTGTTGTTAGTAATATACCATGGTAAAAGACAATCTTACAATGTAATTTCTTGAAAATATTTCTATTATGTTAATATTTTAGAAATATATTATTCTTAGAGATATACCATGCTAAAAGACAAACTTACTATGCTAGTTTTGTTGAGAAGAAACCATGTGAGTTCTTGCAAAGATTTTTATTATGTATCTTGAAAGATGTCAGCAGTAGTAAAACATAAATAAGTAAATTTTCTTGTCTTTATATATATGCATCTTATTTAAGAAAAGATAGGACGTTTGTTTTCTTTTAAAAGGGATTTCATACCGGTGTGTTAAATGATTAGAAATCCAAGTTCTTTTCTTGGAAATGAATATAGATTAAAGAGGGTAACTCTTGAAATATTTTCATGTGTAGTGAAGAATTAAATAGTTTGTTAAATGATAAGAAATCCAAGTTCTTTTCTTGAAAATAAATATAGATTAAAGAGGGTAACTCTTGAAATATTTTCATGTGTAGTGAAGAAGAAAAGAGAAAAGTTTCTCACATTAATATTCTTGGAAGAGTTTTTTGAATATGTATGTATACATTAACCATGTTGTGAGTATGTCTATATAGATTACCATGGTGTTTGAAAATAATAGTTATTTAATAAATCCATGGATAGATTACCATGGTGTTGGTAAATATTAGTTGTTTAATAAAAACCATGGATAGATTACCATGGTGTTGGTAAATATTAGCTATTTAATAAATCCATGAATAGATTACCATGGTGTTTGTAAATATTAGTTATTTAATAAATCCATGGATAGATTACCATGGTATTGGTAAAGATTAGTTATTTAATAAATCCATGGATAAAGGAACTATTCAGTTATATTTCTTTAGAAGAACAAACTCATATTTATTTAGAAGAACAAACTATGTGGTTAATTTTATGTTATCATGATTATGATGTTAGTTTCTTTTGGAATAAGATCATGCATAGGCATGCAATATTTGTATTAACTTTAATTAGAAAGAATATACATGTTTGTATGTGGAAAAGATAGCATGTTGTGTTAAACTACATTGGAAAGGATTGTTAGTATAATATTTGAAAAATAAAACATGTATTTGTATGCTTATTTACATTAGTGTTACAGAAAGAAAACTTGTGGTTGCATGCTCTTTTGTGTTAAGCATTCCCTTGGGAAGAATATTTTGGAAGCTATGTGCTCTGTTGTGTTAAGCATTCCTTTGGAAAGACTCCTTTGGAATCTATATGCATTTTCATGCATGGGAACAACAATTGTTATGTTAGCTTTCCTTTCATGCACCAAAAGTAATAGCTTAAGGGTTATTTATTTTAATAAAATTTATTTAAATCGCATGCACGAACATCGTAACTGTTATATCAGTTCTTTTAAAGAAATGTTGGGGAGATGTAGCTATTGTCGCAGTATGTGCTGTTAAAGGGAGAATGTCAAGCTATTTTAATTTCATGTCATGAATATACATGAGTGGATGGAGAAGCTTCTCTAGTATAGATTTATGAAATGGTTGGTTAATACTTTATGAATCTTGACATCAATGTATGTTGAAGGCATATTAGCAGGGAATGATGGTGACATGTACAAAGGAAATATTATGCTTAACCTGGAGGCAGGTAAATGGTTATGGTTCATACAGATAAGTGCTAGCTGTAGGATGATCCAGTGTATGATGGTCCATTGTAGGTACATCCATGCCACCAAGACATGAATATATGAAGATTAGTGGGTAAATGCTATCATATTTATTTTAATGGCTTTAAGTTAGTTATTTGCATATTTATTTGTAAGATTTGTAACGATGGTTAAGAGATGGTCTCCCTTATAATACAGTGAGTGAGGGTTGAACACCCTCACGAGCGTTTAATAATAAAATTAAATGTTGTTGGTTTTCACCCTACGGGGTTTCCAGAGTATATTGGTGTTCAATGATGTGATTGATTATTGTGTCAAAATGGTGATGTTGATTTCCTTTCTTGTCGTGATGTTCATAATCTAAAGTATGTGATGACTACATGAGTAATGAAATGAATGGAAGGTTACATCATACAGTTTTATGTTAATGTACTACTATAGAGGTTGTTAATGGTTAAGCAACTTACTATTCTTATTCTAAGGTTACACTATGAACTAGTGAACATTCTGTGTAATGATGAGTAAGGAATATTTAATAATGATTTTGATTGTTACTCGTGGGTAACTTGTATAAATTTTTTTAACTCCTGGCATTTCCATGTGAAGTTATCGGTGTATGTTACATATGCCCTGTGCTAGGGGGAGGAGACATGTAATAAAATAAAATCAGTAAAAGGGCTGGTGCAGCCCAGGCTCGGTGTGATCCCCAGGTTACTTTGACAGATTAGATCCCCCTGGGTTGCGGCTACTCGAGACATGCTATAGACTCCAGTCAGTAAAGGGCTGGTGCGGCCCAGGCCAGGTGCGTTCCCTAGGTGTCTTTGAAGGGCTGATGCGGCCTAGACCAGGTGTGATCCCCAGGTGACTTTGACAGATTAGATGCCCCTAGGTCGCAACTTGTCGGCTGCTCTAGACATGCCATAAAGTCAGTAAAAGGGTTGGTGCGGCTTAGGCAGGGTGCGATCCCCACATGACTTTGACAGATTAGATTTCCCTAGATCATGACTACTCAAACCATAGGTCAAGCCTACTAGAAGATCATAAATAACTTGACAGAAAAAACAAAAAACAAAAAACAAAATAAAAACAAAATATATTTTATTTAAGAAAATTAAAATATAATTTAATATAAAAATAATCAAAATTCAACATTATTGATAACAATTATATTAATTAATCTTTTGAATTTAATTTATATATATATATATATATATATATATATATATAAAATTAACATCACAAAAAAAATTGGGACTTGTGACTTATTAAAGAGTGTTTTAAAAACACACCTTTTACCATTAAACCAACACTCCATGGGCTGAAAATTGTACAGTTTTTGAAAAATTATTCTGATTTTATACAAAAGGGAGTTATAAACACACTTCTATCTAACCTCATGATTATATATATATATATATATATATATATATATATATATATATATAATTATTAACAACCTGCTGCAATCAACCTCATGACTTTTTACATAAAAATTTATTAAAACCTGCTTCCATCTAATTTAAAAGGAGCGTTGATAAATTAGTTATCTAAACAAATTTTATTGGATATTAGTGATTCTTTATCTTCAAGACATTTTTGAGTAATTTATCTAAAATTTTGATGTAACATAGTATTTCTTATTGTATTTATTTTTAAAAGTGAAGATAAAATCATTTCTTTTATTTATAAAATTATTATGATTAACTCTATTTTAACTAAGTTATTTGTAATTATTTTAGAAAAAATAGTAACCTTTGTTGAAAAGTTAAAGAAAATGAGGTAAAGGTCAAGTTGAATTTACAAGATATCATTATACTATGTACCACCTTATTATTCTCAGGATTATTGCAACGGACTTTTGCAATAATAAAATCGATCTCCTACATTATTTTGTAAACTTTAAAAAAGTTTTTGACAGAGTACCGAGGACAAATATTTCGAATAAGTTGGAAGAGGTAATGATTTCTTTTGAGTCGAGGATTGTTGTGACATGGTTGTATGAGACTACTATTGACAAGTTTAGGAACATCGAGTGTTGTTTGGAAGAAATTAATTGCAACCATATCAGAGCCAAGTAAGGCTATCCCTTGTCCCCTACCCTTTTTGGAAAATATATTGTTGAGTTAGAGGATTGTTTGGAAGAAATGGGTTTTTTGGCCCAAATCTCACTAGTATAGTCATCACTCTTTTATACATGAATGATATTTTTCATGTGGTGAGGTGTCCCTATACCTTTGGCAAGCAACTAAGAATCCTTTAATATTTTTTCCCTAACATGGGTATGATTGTTAATACTGAAAAAATAGAAGGAATTTTAATTAAATACAGAAATATCACATATGATACTTTCATTTATGACAACAACAACTTGGAGGAGGTTCCTTCATACAAATATCTCATAATTGATATTCATCACAAGCTGAACTAGAAATATATCATCGAGAAAAGGATAAATGGAAGGTAAAAAGTTTATTATGGACTTGAAAAAAATTAAAAATCAATATAATTTTAGATATTAGATAAAAATAAATTCCTCTTTGAAACTCTTATCAGTCATGTTATTTTATATTTATGCAAGGTTTGGTGTTGTATTATCTCTAAAAAGTCATTGAGGGATAAAGCAGATCCAAAAGAATCTTATAACCTATAGTCTCAAAATGAATGAAAGTACACTTTATTCTATCCTCCACATAAAATCAAACCTACACCCATTGAGAGCATGGATATGGCCAAATATCTAATGTATAATACAAGTTAAACAATGTGGAAGACAATAGGCTTCCTGAAATTGCTTCAAACTCTAGCTGAAACCACCTTCAACTCAAGTGAGGATGGCATAAGGATGCCTAGGCTTGAATAAACCATTGAAGCATATAGGAGGATATTATTTTGTAGAATAAGGATCATATTAAGAAATTGTGGGGTGATATAAAGTTAGAAAGAAAAATAAAATTAAGATATTATAAGGAGGTGATCAACCATAGTCTAGATGATCAAAAGTATCTCTCTGCCTTGAGTAGTGTAAAGAAGAAAATAATAATTGCTAATATAAGAACTAATTATCATGAGCTCCATGGTGAAATTTGACATTGGTCAATTTCCAAAACACCATGGAATGAATAGTTTGTCACCTTTGTGACATTAAGAGGGTTGAAGATGAAAAACACTTTCTCTTATATTATTTGGCATATACCTAAATTAGATCTCAAATTAAAAATATTTTCTACAATACCAATCTTCCTAACTTCTAACTCAACAAAACTAAGGTTATGTTGGAACACTTTTCTTACTTCTTTTCAAGTAAAGAAATGCTTTAAATATTTCCCAATAATATATTGCCTTCCTAAGGTTTGATAGACTAATTTAATTTGTGTGAACATTATTCATCATCATTGAAAAACATAATTATCTTTCAAATATTAGTGCATAGTTATCAAAAAATCATGTATGAAAATAAAACTATATATTATTAAATCATATTATAAAATCCCCCCCCCCCACACACAATCAAATTAATTATACACATCAATCTAAACAAAATAATTGTGTAAACTAAACTAAATATACTCCATCACAATTAAGTGTAACTAAACCGATCTAGATCCATCTTAAATCCAGATCTATCAAGCACTGAGAGGGCTCAAATATCTCGAGGTGTAGACTTGTTTTTGAGTGAAAACGCTAAGGAAATGTTTACACCTCGAGAGATTTGGTCCCTCTTGATGCTTGATAGATCCAGAGTTAAGATGGATTTAGGTTGGTTTCAGTTGTGCACAACCACACAAAATTTTTCTAACGTATGATTAATCTAATCATTTAAATATGTTAAATATGTTTAATATTAATTTGATGAGTTCCTTATCTTCTAAATTTCATGCACATTAGGCTTGTATTTATATTAATCACCTAAATTCCAGCATATGAATCCTCACAAAAATGACATATTTGAACTTGAGCTAATAAAAATATCTTGTCATGAAATTTCAATATGCAATATTCATATTAGTGAGAGTTACATGTTGAGCTTGGGCATACATATATTTCTAAAATATTTTTTTTTCGTAGGATTTTATTTTGCATATTATATTATGCCTAAGTTGGTTGAGTATTGTTTTCTTTGTCAATATTATTATTTTTATTTATCTTTTTGTTTCCTTTATTCTTCACGCTCTTCAATTTCCATTCCCTCTGCATTTTTTTTTTTGTTAATTTCCTTTTCATTGTGCATTTTCTTGTATTTACTCTTGACACCACTCAACTTTCATTTGTTGCACCCTTCTTTGCCAATATTCTCTTTGATATGTTTTTTTTTTTGTTCAATTTTTTCGTTCATATGTTCTTTTTGTTGTTTGGTTTTTATTTGTTGTGATTGTCTTCGTTGATCTGCTCTTTTATTTTCCTTTTTTTGTTGACACTCCTCAATAACTACCATTTCTTATGTCTTTCTCTATTGAATTTCTCTTTTTTGTTCATTTATATTTAATATGGATATATTCTAATGATTAATATGGATCTCGTCTCTTTTTTGTTCATTTATATTTAAAATGGATCTAGGCTAATGATTACTGTAAACAAACATAAATTCCTTGCATCAATAATTACTTTATGCATACATTGTGATGGCCCTCAGTATTGCAGAAACAATGTTGCAAATCCCAAGGGTCTCAACTTAAATTATTAACCTTATATTCACACAAAATTAAGAGGGGAGATGCTATATTTGCAATGGGCACTATCTCTTCCCTTTTGCTAACTTTTATGTAGGTGGAAGTACTGAGGTGAAATCTAGTTGTACAAAGACCAATCTGTTATATGCTACAGTAAAAAATGAATTGGCAGGAAATGAAGGATAACAAGAAAGCCTAGGCTAAATGGAATAAATAAAGGAAAACTATCGACTAGTGAAACAAAATCACATGTATTTTGTGTTGCAAGGAAAGCACACATATTGTTGAAATAAACACTTGCAAAAAATAAACCCTTTATATGCAAGAAAGAAGCAATTTCTACAACAATTCAAATAAAGGCATCCCTATAAATTCTATTCTTATGGTTTCAAGAGTGTTTTAATACATTAAAGAAGGTAAATGAAGAGTTGGGTGAAAATCTGAGTGATTTTTGGAGGTGAATTACAAAATGCTACATGAGTCCCCATTTTTCTACATGAGATAGTCCAACGAGTAGGAAAATAGGCTAAAGGAAAGGTTTAAAAGCTAGAGAAGCTAAGGAAAGGCTAAGAAACTATAAGGCACACATTTCCAATTCAACACATTATATGTTGCAAGGTTCATTCAACAAGATACAAAGCTATAGGGTTTCCTGTAGCTGCAAAACAGGGGATTGGGCACACAATTAAATAATGAAAGATGGAAAACAAATAAACAAGAAAAAATAAAGTTAACTAAATGCATAAAAATTAGTTCTTTTTTAACAAGGTAAAAACTACCAATATTATCATCTAATTCTTAGATACTTCATAGGGAAAGATTTCTCATGAATCATCTAGATAACTATGGATAGAACAAATTTTTAAAAACAAATTGCAGAGATAAAAATTTCATAAAAAATAATGGTACAAGAGGAATTTTGAACACCTAGGGTAGGTCGTAAACCAAGGAATCTCAGAACACTTAAGTAAAATACAAACTAGGAACTGAAATCAAATCTTACTTCCATTTACTCAAGAATCACTTATATATGGAAAAAGTCGCAGAACTTAAACTCTAAACTTCTCATAATGATCTATGTTGGTATTCTCTTGATCCTTACTTGTTCAACTGGGCTATTTGAGCTCTCTATTTATAAAAAATGGGTGGGGGGTATACTCCTTGAGGGGAGGACTGCTTTACATCCAAAATACCTAAAAGGTTGGATCATGTTTCCTAGGTCACCAAGTAGCAACAGGAAGGAGTATTTATTATCCTTAGTCAGTCAAGTTGGAAGTATTATTTATCAGGGAGTATGCCCCACAAATATATATTGGATATATCTCCTCTAAATATCTGTAAAATATTCTTAATATCCTGTATAATAATCATGTTAGGCCCATGAAGCATAAAAAATATCCTTAATCATCCTAAGAATTCGTTAAGCTAGGAAAGTGTTATAAGTGTAAAAAGGAAGGTTTATTGTAGCCTTTAAGTGCCTAGGAGTGGTTAATAATATGGGAATTATGTTTTAAATAATTGGGAGGCCCATCACACCCCCCCTACTGGAACTATTTCTCACCCTCTGAGCAACTTACTCTTCTTGTCCCCTCTTCTTATTCTCATTCATTTCTTTGATATCTTGATTGAAATTCCATGCCAAGCTAGAGGTGTATGTGTGTTGGTTGGAAACATGCATTCTCCTCAATGTAATACCATTCCTTGGAATCCTATTCTTGAATATAATTTTATTGGAGCCCTAACAAAAAGGGTCCATTGAATCTAAGCCCAATTCATTGGACTCCAAGCCTTTGAATAAACCTCTTATACAAAGGAGTCTTGGAAAATGAAACTTGTAATTTGTCAAGAGATTAGTACTCTCTAATTTTCATGTTGTGAGGTAGTGATTGCCATCTCCTTTAGAAATATTGTAAGATTTCTTATCATAACAATATGAAAGTATCCTCAAAGTGGAGGATGGCCTCGAATAACCTCTTCTTTTAAAATTCCACTACTTTGGGATCTTCTGCTAGAATTTCATGCGTGGAGGTGAGGATGGATGAGTTTGGGTGTTTATGACTAATCCATAGTGGTTCCCTTAACTTCCCATCCATGGTATTCTTACCTCTTCAACTCTTATCTCTTCATGCCTTGGCCAATATGCTAGGGAAAATAATTGTGTATCTCCTAGATATGTGTTTAGACCCAAAATAGTCATGTATGCAAGAACAAGGTTGTGAAGGTAGTGTTATCCTCCACAATGTCCCAAGGCTGAGAATGGAAACCGAGAAAGGTAACCTTGAACCACTTAGGATTTGGTAGCTAGCCCTACAAAATCCGAGAGGGATCTCTCTGTGATCTTACAACCCACAAGGTGACTGAAGAGGGTCAAATATATTAGGCTAGGTATTGAGCTCTAGGGTTTTGAAATTTATGGTTTTAGCTGGATCCAGAGGAGAGGCCAAGGAAATTAGGTCAGATCTAAAATATTTTAGTTGCAGCGATAAAAAGGGGAATGTCAGGTTCATTTAGTGACACTTCGAGGTTGTCAATTGTAGTGTAGGGTGGAAAAGTAAAGGTTAAAAATGAGCATGAAAAGCATGAGTTCATTTATCATAATATGAATAACAAAAAAATGAAATTCCTATTAAAACAAACCATAAACTTTGAGAATTATGTTTAACATATTATAGAAAGATCAATGAAAGAAAATATATGGAAAGAAGATGAAATAATCATTCATAAAAGTGAATTACAGAAGAAAAAAACTGCCAAAAAATCATACCAAATGAATCCCTATATAATGGCTACAAGTGGCCTTGTATTTCCGCAAAAATAAACTGTACACAAAGCTCCAAGCCTTCTACTCTCTGATTTCCAACCTTGAATCTAAATGAAAACTAGATACATATAGACCAAAAACCATCTTCCCCTCTCTCAGGGGTCGAATCCCTCTTGATAGGAATAGTTCACACAAATTTCTCTAACCAACCCAAAGACTAGGGAGGTTAAAAAAAGCTCTCCTTTTAGTCTTTGACTAACCTTTCTATCATTAATGACCTTCATAATTACATCAAATTGAAATTAACAGGCTTAATTACATTCATCTACATCATCTCAAATAAAAAAAAGAGAAATTACATCATGAGAAACGAAGTTTGACTAGTAAAACATGAAAATTTGACCTCCAGGGAAAAGAGTAACACATTCAGGGAAAAGCATAGTGCCATCTCGGAAAATCACAATGCCAACTTGCTAGGAAATTTTGAGTGACTTCCTATGCTCCAAATGATGATATGAAAGTACCATTGGAAATATTATGATGTATATCTATCCATAGAGTTCTTAAGTAAGCAAAATGACTTCTCTAAGGCTGAGAAAAATGTATTCTCCCAAGGTCACTCCAAAAAGCGCAGTGCTAGGGTGAAAACAGTGGCAGAAAGTGGTTTTTTAGCATGTTTTTGCAATTTTCTTCCACCCAAAATGATGAAATGGTACAAAAAATAGATAGATGACATGTGCAAGTCATACGCTATCTAAGCATGTAGATTT
The DNA here is from genome assembly GCA_034641835.2 of Pinus albicaulis. NCBI lineage: Eukaryota > Viridiplantae > Streptophyta > Pinopsida > Pinales > Pinaceae > Pinus > Pinus albicaulis. Next base: position 767,473,700 of record CM076572.1, read on the forward strand.
TTGGTGATTTTAAGCCATCAAGGAAAATCACAGCACCAAGACGCTGCGCTTTTGGCTGACTGTGTTTTCTCGTTTTAGCCAAAAACCACCAAATTTCAAATTTTTTCAACATTTCCTCCCAAAATGGTCCAAAATTCCCCCTTTAAGTTTAAAAATAATGTGCTAGGCAATTAGATAAGCCTCAACCAAAAAATCAAGCGTATCCTTCTCCTTTTGCTTAATTAGGGTTTTCCTCAATTTCTTTTTCAAATGCTTGATCCTAATTTGAGAAATCTTGTTTTTGGTGCAATAGTGCATGGCCATGTGCCTTTGGATTTTGTTGTTCCTATTGGCCTTTTCAAGAAGCTTCTCTAAGTGACAATTTACCTTGTCAAGCCAAAATTCTTTATCTTGCTCAATTTTTACTGCAATCAAATCATCAAAATCCTCTTGACCTAGTGATAGAGATGGTTCAATTTCTTGTTCTTGCTGCCTTTTGAGACGTCTTTTTCTTGGCCTCCTTAGTTTTATTTGCACTTATTTATCTTCAAGCTCATCAAAATCAATTAGTAACTTACGTTTTCAATCCTTCTCCTCCAAATCTACCTTGGGTTTGCTAAGAAAAATTTGTTTTACTTGGATCTGTCTGTTCTGCTGTTGAAGAAATGTAATCATGAAGTTTGCCTTTGATAGTTTGTCCTTGAGGTATCTAATTTAAGCTTATTTCTCTTTGATAATATTCTCTGGAAATTTCTCCTCCTCATGCACTTCTATTTCTGCCATGTCAATGTCAAAATGTACCTATTCTTCCTCTTGCAATGGTACCTCGTGCTGATGTGTTGATGTCTCTTTTTCCACTGATGTAGGTAGAGCCCTTTCCAAAATACCAGGAAAAAACATCAGCCTCTTTCCTCTGGTATATGTTTTAATCACCTCAGCCCTAGGTGTTCTTGTTACAGGTTTTCTTTTAGAACTCACTTCTTATTGTCTTGGTGATGTCAAAGGTGTAGAATGACTGCTTGATTGAATTGGAGTAGGAAAAAGAGAGGCTAAATGCATGATTCCCCATAAAAAAAGTGGACCTGTGTAACATGATGTCAAACAATGATTTTCACCAATCCTTGATGGAACAAGCTTCCATGGTGATCTTTCCATTTTCTATGTACTTTTTCTACCATTTTGACCAAACTTTTGTAGAGGTAGCGAGGCAAGTTAAGAGCTTTAACACCTGTGAAATTCATCAATAGTCTAACATGGTATAGATATATCCTTGAAAACCTACCTTCACATGTAAAATATTTCATGATCATCTTCATGATAGGGGCATAATTATCAAACAAGTGTCTGAAATGAAAAATATACTTTGGAGCAGGTTTGTATGGAGGCTTCAAAAACATCTTATAATTTTCAATATCTAGGTATCTCCTTTTGAACCAATTTTCTCCATGATTTGAGATCCCAATGGCTATGGAAATGGCCTATGTTGAAATAGTAAAAACAACCCTTGAAATAGTTTCCTTATCTCTCCTTATACCAGGAGAAAAGGTGCTTGTTAATTTATCATTGAAACCAAATTCTTCAATCTTTTGGCAGAAAATAAGGCAACCTACATCCTGGAATGAATTCTTGAGAAATGGTGAAGCCATGATATCTTGTACTCTAGTGGGTTCATATATTATGATCTAACCTCCTTTATGCTCCCTCTGGTCAGTGGTCTCTGAATCCATGTGAAACCCTAGCTCACTAGGAAGGGGAATTAGGGTTTATCTTTTAGGAAACTAAGGGATTTGGGTCAGTTTTAGGAATGGAGGGAGATGAAGGGGTTTGGGAGTGTCTAAATTCTTGGGAAAATTTAGGGGGTAGGGATAAATGTTAGGGAGTGAAGGGAGGTGAAAATTTGGGAAATGAGTGAGGGGAAAGGGTATAAAAATAGCACAGTCCTATCCTAGGAAAGTGTAGTGTAGGCTAGGGTTTGTAGGGAAATGATGAAAATGAGGGGAAGTGTAAAAGAAGGTATATGGAAGGTTAGGGAGGGTTTTTGAGCATGAATTTCAGGGGTTTTCACAGAAAATGGACCAACCTAGGAGAGGGTGATTTTTTGAGCTTTCAAGAATGAATTAAAGAAAAAGAGAGGTAGTTGAGGGACTAATGTAAGCCACTTACTTGTTTTTGAAGATTTAGAACCTGTAGCTAATGAAAAAAGCCTTGGAAATTGAAGATTATGCTCCTTGGAGAAAAGCACAACACCTTGCAGAAAATCGCAGTGCAACTGAGAAATTTGGCACTTTTGGGCAAGAAATTGATTTTTAGAAGGTGGAAATGCTCCTTTTTGATAGAATGATGTCTCATGAGAGTGGCATGAGCAAATTATTTTCTCCTTTGGTCTTCTTATTGGCTGAAAATTCAATTTTCTCCTAGGTGGTGATGTGGCCCCACCTTGTCTTTTCACAAATTGACTTGATTTCTTGTGTACTGGAACTTTCAAACCTTACTACACATATTTACATCTTAATAAACATCAAAATTCATTTTAGAGATCATTATAAAACACTTTTCCCTATTACTGCTTCCATTAATGGTGCCTTTGATGGTGACATGACATTTGATAATATGACCTAATAATGGCACCTAATGGATTTATAAATTGATTTATAAAATGATTATTTTATTTAAGTCACATCATTGATGACTCATCACAATAAGTAATGGCATGACGACGATGAAAATTTTGACCATGGGATGATGGGAGTAGTAACATACCCAGACATACTAACCAATGATCAATTTTTTTTTGAAAACCTTTTGAAACTATAAAAATTTAACCTTGAACCCTATCAAAAATATGAAAGAGCATAATTTGATCACTGGAGACTGACATGACTTACATAAACTAACATGTAGAATTCAACAACCTTGGCATTTCCCTCCATACTGATATATAGTAAAAAATAAATGAATCCATTTTCCTCTTGTATAGGGATAAACCCTTTCTTTGCAATCATATTTATCTAAAATTGACACCATTACTATTTTAGAAATAATGAGTAAGTATTTTAAGGTTTTTTGCATTTGAATCCCTCTAAAGAGAGGTGTGCCATGGTGTCTAAACTTGTTTCCAAGGTTGCAACCTAAGTGTATCTTGCTTATAACAATATTTGTGTTTGTTTTAATTGGATTTTTAGCTTTTTATTTTCCTTCTCTAGGTGATCCCTTTTATTTTATTCTTCCAACCTTAAGAGTTCCATTTATTCTCTCATTGCCTTCATCTCATCCTCCATTCTAGTGATATCCACTACACCTTTGGATTGGGAGATCCTTTTCCATCAGTGAGTCTCAATTTTTTCTTCCTCCACCTTGCATAATAACTATGGTGTTAGGTGCTTAGGAAGCATCCTTACTACACAAATCAAAGAGAAAAAGGAGGAGCATCTCCTTGGGGTTGGTTTCCTAGTTCTCCTTTCAGTCTCTTGTAATTCTACAGCCTATTCTTGTAGCAGGGTATCCTGTTCATGTATATGGGAATCTTTTTCCTATGGTTGTGTCTGTTTCCTTATTTCCTCAAGAGGTGTTTGAATTTATGCTATTTGTACCTTTAGTGCCTTTAATTTTTTCTCCTTTACATCCTATAACTCTTCCATTATTGGATTGGGGGTCTCTTCAATAATGATAGGATTGGGATAAGGAGGCTTTGGCTTTCCACTATAACATACCCTGGTGCTTCTCCTCCCAGTGTAAATGACACGCCTAATTGGTTTTGGCTTCATAGGGGTGTTGAGTCTTGCTAGCGTGGCTGCAGTTTCCTTCTCTTATTCCTCTAAGACTTCTTCCCATCCTCTCTATTCTACAGGGTTTTGCACTGACTTTTATTTACTCTTTTTAGTTGACCTCTTATGGGTTTTTTCAAGCTCTACCTAAGGTTTCTTCAAAATCTTCCTCTATCTTTAAGAAGGCTTATATTTCCATATCCATAAAGTATATCTAAGGAATGGGATGATGGAGATGTTCAATGCATCTATGGTTGTCAGTCTAATTAGGCTATGATGGGCTAGGTAATTACACTTACCCTCCTTGACATTTATGCTCATCTCTTTAAAGGATCAGAGAAGGAAATATGGGATACTTAACCACTCATGAATTGGTAGGTAAGCTTGAAATATTAGCTGGTAGAGGAGTATAAATTGGTAAGCATGCACTATGTTTATCCTTCCTTCACAAGAAATATATCTGAGAACATGGTAGGCTATCCCATCCCAAGGTAAGGCAAGATTTCCCTTATGATCCCATTCTTATCCTCGTCTAGGTGTCATTAGGGAGGAAGAATCCTCTCTTTGCATTGCTAACTTCTTACCTTTCTTGTTTACTCCAATGTACCCCTTTTATGAGATTGGTGACCCTACTAATTCAGTTTACATCAACATAAATTAAACCCTTTAACTTCAATGATTATTTCTTGGCCTTCAGGGTGTTGTAACTTCATGGAAAATTCTAAGGCAACTTCATAATCATATCATGTGAGCTTTTCAAACTTAGCTCAAACAATGGAAATTTTCTAGGATGGCTATAACTTCAAGATTCAAATACATCCTGGTGGTATCAGTAAACTCTCTTCTGTTGAATACACTTCCCATGGTATATGAAAATATTTGCAGGAGTCTAATGTAAGTTTGGATAGATTTATAGGAAGGGGAAACTATTGTTCCTATGTTGCTACATGAATTAGGGTTTCTTGTGGCAGGAGTCTTAAAAAAATGCATAGTATTCAATTAAATTTGAAATCAACAACTTATCTCTACATAATCAGACTATTCAACATGCTTAGAGGCAATAAAAATTGATTTTTCTTCTGTTAATTTACTCCTTTGACACAAAATACGTAATGGTTGGTAAACTCAAAAATTAAGTAACATAACCAGTGCCAAATGTGAATAAAAATGATGGAAAGAGCTTAGACTTAAATATTTTGGAGATAAATCAACCTCTCCAATATTATTAAGGGTCTTTGTGAGTTTTTTCAATAATTCTCTGTACTCTTATCGCAAAACCCTCCCTCCTATAGCTGCTCACAGTCTATTCTTGTAGCTATGCAATCTTGAGTTCGATACTTATAATGTTCTCCTGTAGTGAGGGAAAACTCATCATGGATTTTTGAACTCTTGTTTGCATGCAAGATATTTAAATGGGAACAGGTGGTGAACCTCGAATTGATTTCTTACTTATGTGGATATGATTTTGGGTGGTGGATGAAGAGAGATTAGCATGCATCATTTGAGCTAGCCCCACATACCCTGCGAGACTTCATGTAACTCGTACTTCACTTTAATTCCTCATTAATATTGGACAATGACCACCTTTTATAAAAATAACCAATTTTGTCTCATTCATCGTTCCACATGTGGGGATAAATTTTACACAAAGTGGAGTTTTCCTACCAAACTTGTTCGAGTCCTATGCTAGTTAATATAGTTATAAAACCAATTGTTTTTTTACAAATAACATTTATTTATCCTCTAAATGAATTCGTAGGGTGAGCATCTGAGGTTTTCATATATGATGCTTAACTTTAATGACATTGGAGCCTGATTTTTTTGTACTTGTAGGTGGTTTTAATGTATTGTTGGTGTATAGATAGTCCTGTAGTAGCTTATAGGGAATCCTGTAGCTACTCAAATCCATTTCTCAGAGCTGGAAGGAGTGATTGCACTAATATTATTGGTTTGGATTGATTGAACCTTTTCTGGGGGCTGTGGTATTTTCAAAAAGTGTTTTTTTCTTCCTTTGGAGATTTATCCTATAAGATCTTTGCAAGATACTATATGACTACGTAGTCCCTTCTAACAACCATAAATGTCCCTAATTCTCACTAAAATATCATTCCAAAATGTCAAGGGGACCTGATATTTCATGGAGGATCAAAGGATGCTGATGGACTGGGTTTTGTTTGTGGCTATGGTGGAGGAAAGCAAGAAAATAAGTTGTTGCAGGGATATAAATGATAAAAAATGAATGGTAATTAAACACATGATGCATGGTTATGGAGAAGATGGGTGCTAGGATGCTCCTGGTGCTTCCTTCTAGCTTAGGTGCAAAGAAATTCCTCAACCTGTATATTTTCCTTGAAACTAGGTTATCATGTACAATTATAGTACTTTCATGTAGTAGTACAGGAAAGTTGAAGAAAATGTATGGGAAAGAGTTGAAGATGAAGTTTTGATATGGTGGATGATGAGACTAGTTGGAAAATAGAGCAGTTAGGACCACTTAGAGTGTTGAAGTTGATGTCTTGGGCCAAATGTGCAGAATGAATTTGTTTGATCTTCTTTTCCTGTAGTACATACACACAAGTTAAGGTGAAACAAAAGCGTTTGTTTTTTTTCTCTATTTTTTTTTTTGAGGCTTACTAACTACCTCATGAAGGTTTTTAGCTAGTGGATCTACCCTATGTGCCTTAGAAGAGTTTTTCACTTGGTTTTTTTTTTTCCTTTTTATTTTTCTTTTCAAATTTAGAGGATGCCTCATGAAGGTTTTTAGCTAGTGAATTTTCCTCAAGTGCCTCAATTTAAGGAGGTTTTTGTTTGAGGTTATTTTTTCTTTTTCTTTTTATGTTGGTCAAGGAATGAATGGATTGGGAGCCTTGATGCTTTCAATCTGATTCAATTCCTTGCTTAGTGAATTGGTAAAATCAACCTTGGAGAGGGGCTTCTTGTAAAATTTCAAGTAGTATCCATTTAGCAAGAGTGGAAGTTGTTTCTCATCATAGTCTTTATTTTTATTGAGCCATTATCATAACATATTTTCAACTAGGTAAGGCCCCATCCATATGTTCATTGGATTACCCTTGACATTTTTAAACTAGATTCATATAAGAGGGACCAATAACCCTATTAAAATCCTCTAGTTTAATATGCTTGTCATGCCATATTTTCCTTTGTAGTTGAAATACTTTTTCGAGCAATACGACATACATTATGTATTCATCTAGTGCATTGAATTGATGTAATATTTTATCATTTGATCTAGTTAATTCAATATCAAGATGGGTTTCCATCCTCAAGGTGCTATATTCAAATTCAATTGACAAAAAATATTTCTTATCATAGACTAAATCATAGGGGGTAATTCTAGTGGTGATCTTCTAGGTGGTGGTGTAGGCCTAAGAGACTTCAACAAGTCTTTCTACCCAATCCTTCTTGTTGCTATTGATAACCTTGGTGAGATTTCTCTCTAATTCTCTATTGGTAACCTACGCTTGCTCATTTTCTTAAGGGTAATACGAAGTATAATTCCAATATCAGATGTGGTTTTGTTTTATTATCCCCTCAATAAGATTGGAGGTGAACTAAGATCCTTGGTATGTCACCAATTCTATAGAAAAACAAAACTTATAGAAGATATTATCTCTTATAAAACTCGACCAATTTATGTTATGTTTCTACTTTCACTTCCTTCACTTAATCCCACTTGGTCAGGTACCCTTTGCAAATAATGATGTACTTCTTCTACCCGGATGGGGGATCAATGGGACCAATGAAGTCTATGCCCCATTTCTCAAATGGATTGAAAGACACCTGAGGTTGGAGGGGAATATCATTGTTTCGAGTAAGTTTTCCCACCCTTTATATTTCATCACACTGTAAATTATATCTTTGGGAATCCTTGTGAAGAGTTGGCCAAAAGTATCCTACTTGAAAGATTTTGTAGGTTTTCCTCTTTGCAACAAAGTGGCACTCATAGGGTCCATCATGGAAATTTTAGAGGATGTCATGAACATAATCCTCCCTCACACATCTTCTCATAATCTTATCAGGCCCCAACTTGAAGAGTTTTACCCCAATCCAAGTGTAATAAGCTATCTTTTTGACAATCTGGATTTTATCCATTGAATATAGGTGAGGGGGGAATTATCCAGTAGCTATAAAATTGGAAATGTTACCAAACCATGGAGATAGGAGTGCTATGGAAAATACATTCTCGTTAGGTAGTTGGTAGTTTACCACTTATTCATCTGCAAATTGGGTTAGTATTGATGGAAAATCTACAAAAACAATATAATTTCTAGGCTTGTCAAAAATAATCAAGTCAAATTGTTGCAACACTAATAATCACACAATTATCTAAGCATTCACATCTGGTTTATTCATTAAGTATTTTATTGTTACATGGTCAGTGTGCATGAAGACTTAATAACCAATGATGTAATGTTTGAATTTGTTTAAATAATGTACAACGACAAGAAATTCCTTTTTCAATTGCTATGTAGTATAGATTTTTTCTAATAAAATATGTGAGTTTACCTTTTAGTTTTCCTAGAGCACCCTAATAACCGTGTTTAATGCATCTATATGGATATGGAAGAGGTTGGTCCAATTTAGGTCTCTGAGGATATGTGCCATCATTAGATTTTCTTTAATTCCATAAAACTATTCTTGACATAAATCTACCCAACAAAACTCGACATATTTTGTCAGTAATGAAAATAGAGGATACACATTTTTGCTAAAATATTTGACGACTCTTTGATAATATATAGCAAGACCTAGAAAAATTCTAACAACTTTTTGTTTTTTAGGAACATGGAATTTTTTGATGATGAATATTTTGTTAGAGTTCACTTGGATTCCTTTTTAAGAGAGGAAATACCCTAAGACATTCCCCTCATTAATCAGAAATATACATTTCTCATGGCTCAGGGAGAGGTTCATCTCTTTACACTTTTTCAATTAGGTTTGAGAGAGCCTCTTGGAAATCATCCCCGTAGGGTGCAAAATCATCCATGTATATCTCCATTGAATCATGCACAAGATTAGAGAATATACTCAACACAACCCTCTTGAAGGTGGAAAGGGAATTTCATAGTCCAAATGGGAGAAATATATAAGAAAAGTTTCCCCATGGATTTGGTTGTACCCATTGAACCCATCCAAAAAAGAGAAGAACTTTTTCCCTACAAGGACATCAAAAATTTAATCAATAAAGGGAAAGGGAAAATGATCCTTTCTAGTGGCTTTGTTGAGTTCTCTGTAGTCAACATAGATTCTCCATTTTACATTCTTCTTAGGGAAAACGACTAGGGGATATGCGCATTCACTATCTGACATCAGATAGATGAATCCCACATCCAATAATTTCCACAATTCATCTTTCACAATATCTTTTAATCCAAGGTTCATTCGCTTTTGCGGTTGGAAAACATGTTTATCATCCTCCTTGAGATATATATATGGTGAGTGCATACAAAAGGGATGTAGTCCCTTCATCTCTTTGTAGTCTCATGCAAATGCATCAAAACATTGTTTTAAGACAACAAGTTGTTATTCTTCTTGATTAATTAAGATAAAGGGGATAATTTTCAAGGTTTTAGAGGGGATGATTTTTATGGTTTTCACATTATTTTTCTCAGAACAAGCATCTATTTTTTTTTTCATGAATTATCTTAAGAATACCTGGGATTCCCTATAGATGAATATTCTTTTAAGCCATCAATATTCATGGCAACAAGGTATTGGTTTTGAAGAAATTTATCAGTCAGATTGTCTTAGTCAATTTTCTTGTTGATAATGGCGGTTTCTAATGTACATATAGGGTAGGATGATGAGAGGAAAGAGTCCCCTTATTATTATTAGCCCTCTATCCATATTAGAAATTCATCCTGAATATGAGGTTGAGATGGCGGGTATAATATAAGTTGTTTTCTTGATTTCCCATTGGTGATGGTCATGTTCCCAGTCCTACAACTGATGTATGCATTAGTAGTGACTAACCAGGGTTTTCCCGAGATGAGTGGGTAGCCATTGAACTTGGACTTGGGCTAAAGGAGAAGGAAATTGGTGGGATACTCCCAAGAATCAATAGATACTATTATATCCTCTATGATACCTTTAGGTTCTACCGTCTATCTATCACAAGTTGTATCATAGTAGATGTCTTACTTAGAGATACTTGGAGGTTAATTTTGATCATGGTTTCATTGTTTATGATGTTTATTGCAAATCCCATATCAATGAGAGTGTTTGGAACTGCATTTTCATTAATGTGCAAATCTACTTCTGGGCTCCCATTATCTAAGTACTTGGGGATGATTACTCTCCCAAGCATACGATCGACTAGCTACCCCATGAAATTAATAGTGTGGACATCCTTTTTATTTATTCCAGGCCTTCTAATAAATTCCTCCTTTATTCAATTGTTATATATAGGAACCTATTTGATGGCTTGAAGTAGAGGGGTCTTGAAATTGTTTTTTAGTTCTCCTAGAAGTTTAACTTCTTCTAGGGTGTGCGCTTTGCAGGTTTTAAACCTTTTAGGATAGGGAGGTTTTGGTTGGGTGACTTGAGGTACAATTTATTACCTCTCTTCCTTGATATTATATGTTAGAGGAGGTGAATGAAAATTTGGAAGGACTTTCCTAGACCAAAGGTTTATTTTCTAGATTTTTGCAACATAGGCTTTGAAAGTATTTCATTGCTATATACTATTTGAGCTTTAGTATAATTGGGATTTGGATTTTGTTGGGCGAGAATTTTTGGTTTCCTCGAATGATTTTTTTGAGGTGCTTGAGATTACGAGGAGGAGGTGTTAGGACAGGTTTCTGGGCCACCTGATGCCTCCATCCTGGTGATGGATTACCCATTGAGGAGGTTGAGTAAGGTATGGATAGAAGGGAGGAGTAACATTTTGAGGAAGATATCGCCAAGGAGTGGGCATAAGCTAAGGTGAATGACTAGGAGGATACCAAGGTTGATAATGACAATTTTAATTAGCATTGAAGAGAAGGGGGAAGTTCATACCTTATTGAAAATTTTAAGGGGCTTGTGGCCTCTTTTTGTTAAACAATCATAGTTATTCCATGATCCCTTATTCTCCCTGGTATATAGCTTTTAGACCTGGAAAATATGGAAACTTATTAGTGGAATTATTTCATTCACATAAAAAACATATTTTAATCACATTTAAAGGTCATTCATTCCTAAGATTCCTTTTAGTGCATTGAGTGAAGAATATGGCTAATTCTTTTTCTCCTTCCTTAAATTTTCTCTTGATTTACAAGGTATCTACCTTCATGGAAAATGTATGTAATAATTTGGTCTTCATATCCTTTGGCATACGTCCTATCTCATTTTTAGTAATAAAGGAGGAGGAAGAGGGGTTTACGTAACTTTTGTTTTCTCTATCTCTTTAACTGGTAGCCCTTGAAATATTTTTGAATATCATTTTGACATCATCATAATTGAGTTGATATATGTGTCCACTGGCTAGTAGGTGATTTTTTCCATCAGTTCTTACCTGAATCCTCATCGTAGCACTAGCTTCCAGGAATATGGATGTAGGGTGAAATTATGTGCCCTTCTGTAGCTCAATTGAAATCTTTCCTCAAAATATTAAAGAGACTCATTTTCCCCTTAAACCATTATGAATATCTCATATTTGGTATCCCCCGCTCTACAAGAATCCCAATACTTGTTGAAATATTCCTGCATTTTCTCTCATGAGGTGATGATGTGCCCTTCTAGGCTCATGAACCATCGAAGATATACATCTTTAAGAGTGGAATGGGTCAATTTAAGCCTTTTTTCATCAATTGTATAGTCATAAGTCTTTCATAATACAACAAAATCAAACATGAAAGTGTTAGTATCTTCTATGATTAGACCATAGAAGTGTGGGAGGATACATGGATTAATGTTTTTAGTTTTTGCTTCTCCATCTACTTCTCTATGGGAAATTTGAACACTTATGAATGTCTATTTTAAGCCATAGTAATGGTGGTTTGTAAAGGTCATTCTCCTTCTACAAGCTCCTTATAGATCCTCACTTTCTCACCAAAAATGGCCTCAATAGTCCTTGTGAACAGGGAAGGAGACTCACAGTCATCAAAAATAGGTCGGTTTCTAGTGGAAGTGGGGGTTTTTGTTAATAATTTTCTTTGTTTTCCCCTAACTCTTCAAGGAATAAAAGAAAGAAATATATTTTTCTATTTTTTTGTAATTTTTTTGAAAGGAAAATGATAATGCATTTTTTTTTCTTTTTTAAGGAGGTGAAATGAAAGAAAGATTCTGATCAACTAAGGAAAAATATAAAACATACTTTGACACCTCCCTGGAAATGGCTTCAAAAAGTGATGGCCCTTAGTATTGCAACAGCAATTCTGAAACTCCCAAGATTCTTAATTTTAATTGTTTGCCTAAGGTTCATATAAACTTAAGAGGGCTTGACACTATATGTGCACTAGGAACTATCTATTCCCTTTTACTGAATTTTATGTAGGTGGAAGTATTGAAGTGAAATTTATTTATACAAAGATCAATTTGTTCTGTGCTACAGGAAAAACTGAAATGGTAGGAAAATAAAGATAACAAGAAAACCTAGGTTAACTACATTAAATAAAGGAAAAACAATCTATCTACTAGTGAAATGAAATAACACATATTCTATGTTATAAGGAAAGAAAAAAAAACTCCTGAAATAAAAGCTTGCAGATAGTAGACCACAATTATGCAAGAAAGAAACAATATGTACAATAATTCAAATAAAGGCACCTGCATGATCTCTCTCCCTATAAATTCCATTCTTAGGGTTCCAAGAGAATTGTAAAAAATCAAAGAACGTAAATCACGAGTTGGGTGCAAATCTAAGTGAGTTTCAGAGGTGAATTTCACATTGCTACAAGAGTCCCTATTTTTCTATAGGAGACAGTCTAGCGAGCATGAAAACATGCTAAAGGAAAGGTTGGTATTATGTATCCATATAAAAATAACACATAAACATAAGAAAATATAAATCAATGGCCTGATAATAATCCACTTTGAGGGGAAGCCTCTTTTTAGTTTACATAAATGAACAATTCTTGGATGATTCAAATGACAAGACCTCCTTGGTATACATAGGAGTCTAAAGGGTTAAAATACAATTAGGGCCTACATTACAATAATAATTTAAGGGCTCTACAATAACAATATGAGGGATACACTAGTGTTATAGGGACCCAACATGCCCCTCTCCTTCAAAAAATTGTTGTCCTCAATGCTTGAGTAGTTCTGGATGCTTCTATATAAAATAATCATCCTCCCATGTGGAATTTTCAGCAAACAAGTTCTTCCACTTAATGAGATACTCTAAAATTGATCTATTCTATAACTACCAACTTCTTGTTTTTGTGATTTCTTCAGGATCAAATATGATTTTTCCTTCCTCGCCAAGTTCTATCAATATAATTTGAACTAGGATCTTGTCACCTATAACCTTCTTTAAGAATGAAACATGTAAAACTGGGTGTCTTTGCAAAGATGTAGGAAACTCCAATTTGTATGCCATAGTACCAATCCTTTGTAATACCTTGTAAGGGACATAGTACTTAGGTTATAATTTATTATAATTCTTAGCTTACTTGAGGGAAATTTGTTTATTTGGTTGTAGCCATAAAAATACCCAATCAAACACATCCAAACTTCTTTCACTATGATGTTGATCGGCCTATTGTTTCATTTGATTCTATGCCAAAGTCCAGTTATCCTTTAAGAGTTGGAGAACTTGTTGTTCGTGCTCGATGTGATATTCCACTTCTTGAACTTTAGAATTGTCTCTTAAATATGATGTGATGGATTATAGATGATATCTATAAATCACCATTAATGGGGTCATTTTTACTATGGTATGGAAGGAAGTGTTATACCACCGTTTTTTTAGAGGTAACCACTTGACCCATTGTGTTTGTTTATCATATAAAAAGTAATGAAGATACCCTTCCAAACATTTGTTAACTATCTTAGTTTACACATCATATTGAGGATGATAAGATGAGATATGATCTAATTGAGTACCAAGAAAAGAGAATAATTATGTCCAAAAATTTCGAGTGAAAATATAATATCTGTCACTTACAATAATATTTGGGTTTCCATGTAGATTTTGAACTATTTCCATAAATGAAGTAGTAACTGTATTAGATTTGAAAGGATGAGACACTGCACAAAAGTGTGCATACTTGGTAACTCTATCAACTACCACCATCATGACACTCTTTCCTTCATACTTGGGTAAACCCGTGATAAAATCCTTTGAGACCTCTTCCCAATGTTGACTTGGAATGGTTAATGGTTGTAAAATACACAGGGTCTTAATTGTCTCAAATTAATTTTGTTCGAAATCCAAACATTCTGCCACAAACTTATGAATATTATATTTAAGGCCATCCAAAAAAAATACATCTTGACCCTATGGTAATTTTTTTTTAAATCCCGAGTTTCATGCTATAGGAGAGGTGTGAAATTCAAAAATAAACTTTGTTTGATATGGGAGTTCTTATATAGATATAAGTGATCTTTGTACCATAGTGAATATTTTTTTCCATATAAATGTAGCAGATGCACTGCGATCTTGCTGCAAATTTTGAATGAGTGTCCACATCTCTTCGTCATTCTCCCCATTATCCCTTGGTTAACTTATCCAATCAAGTTGGATAATAGAAATGGCATAAAAAAATGCCTCCACATCCTCATCCCTTCTTGAGAGTGCATGTGCAAAAAAAATTTGCTTCCCTATTTTGTAGATGATTTCAAAGTCGAAACCCAACATATTTGTGATCCATTTTTGTTACTCTTCTGAAGATAATATTTATTCCAAGAAGTATTTAAGACTATCATGATCTATTTTTACCTTGAAGTGTCTTCCCATTAGGTAAGGGAGCCATTGATTCATGACATGTATTATTTCCAACATTTCCTTCTCATAAATAGGTTTGTGTAAATAATTTCCCTTGATTGGATAACTTTCTTGCATTAAAACAACAACAAATCCATTTCTAGAGGCATCACATTCCATAATAAAGGTTTTTTTGAAGTTTGGTGTAGCTAAGACTAGATCTCAACACATTTCCCCTTTAATATGTTCAAAGGCCTTATTTTCTTATGGAGTCCACAAAATTGCATCTTTCTTATGTAATGTTGTTAGAGGTGCTACTATTTTCCCATTATTCTTGAAAAAATTGTGATAGTACCCTATCAACCCAAGAAATCCTCAAAGATGCCTTAATATTGTGGGGATTTTCCATTCCTTGATGGATTTAATTTTGTTAGGGTATACCTTAACACCCTTATGAGATACAATATGACCCAAATATTCTAGTTCCTATACACCAAAGAAACATTTGGAGGGTTTCATGTATAATTTTTTCTCCTCCAATTGTTTGAGCACCCTATCAACATGTTGAACATGATCTTTCCAAGACCCGCTATAGTATAACATCAAAAAATACTAATATTTTTTCTAAGGAAGGGTTTGAAAGTGGAATTCATCAAACCTTGAAATATGGAAGTACATTTGTAAGCCCAAAAGGCATGACCAAAAATTCATATTGACCTTCATGAGTTCTAAATGTTGTTTTCAAAATGTCTTATGTATTAATTCTAATTTGATGATATCCTAAATGAAGATTCAACTTGGTGAAGTAAATTTATGCATGTATTTCATCCAACAATTCATCAATGAGAGGAATGGGAAATTTATCTTTAATGGTGAGATTTTTTAGCTCTCTATAATCTGGACACATACACCATGATCCATTTTTCTTGTGCACCAATACTACTAGAGAAGAGAAAGAAATTTGGTTGGGTTGAACTATACAAGCCTCTAGCATTTTTGTAACCATACATTCGATTTTACTCTTATGGGAATAAAGATATTTGTAAAGTATGATGTTTGGAGAAACACTTCCTGGAATCAAGTGAATATAATGATCATGATCACGAATAGGTGGGAGAAATTTCGTAGTCTCAAATACCTTATAATGATTGTCAAGGAGTTTTTGAAGATTTGGAGAAATTGATGACTTAGATGTTTGAAAATCTAGTGAGAGTAATTGTGAAATTACCCCTCATTGTTTCTTCTTCAAAATAATTTTCATGCCATTAGAGATGATTAAAATCCCAGGTTTCCCTGTGATACCCCTTAATTTAATTTACATTCCTTCCTAGAAAAAAATCAAGAAAATTTCTTGAAAATTAAAAGCTAGTGTCCCTAAATATTGTAACCATTTGAATCCTAATACAACATCAACACCCCCAATTGAAATGGAAATCATTAGACTATTCAATACTTATTACCCATGGTTATATTGATATTATGGCACTTCCCTGAGCAATTTTTAATTCTTCCATCTGCAATCATCACTTTCACTTTGGTGCTGGATATAGAAACCAATTCAAATCCTTGAATATCTTATAATGAATAAAATTATGGGAACTACCAGAATCAATAAACACTATTACATTTTTCTTCTTGATATATGCTTCTATCTTGAGAGTTTGAGGAGTGGTATTTCTTGCCAATACATTACAAGGTAAGGCCAGATTCATTTCTTCTTTTTCAACTCCTGGGGTTGGTTCATGGTGTATATCTTCTTATTTTGATGTTTTTTTTTTTCCTTTTCTTCCTCCTATTCACAAACTATGTAAAATAATTTCTTCTAAGCTCATGAACTTTAGTGTAATTTCTATCACAACTGTAACAAATCATTTTTTCTCTTTTGTCCTCAATTTTTTGTGGTGTTAACCTTGTGGGTTATGGGAGGCTAAGAGTGACAACAACTCCATCTTTATAGTTGTGTGTGGTAGACCTCCTTGTTACCATAATTTTTCTTTCAACTTTTATTTCCACCTTGAATGCATTCTATAATGACTTAGGTTCCCAAAGAAAAACCTCATGTTGGATGTGATCCTTTAAAGTCCCTATGAAGGCATCAGTCAGGTGCTACTTTGGAATATAAATTACCTTGATATTCAATCTTTGGAAGTCCTTAATGTTCTCCCCAAATGAACCCTTTTGTTTGAAATTTATCAATTTACAAAAGAAGGTATTTCTCTTTGTATCCTCATAATGTGCTATCAATTCCTCCATAATAATTGTCCAAGTGGCAAGTGTTTTCAAAGAAAAAATCCAATGATACACATAAATTGATTGAGTTCTAAATATAAATATTCCATGTGTACCTTTTATGTCTATTGCACATAATGTGTATCAAATAAATACTCCATCTGTCATATCCATGTTATTGAATCCTTTCCATCAAAATTCCTCATATCGATCTTTGGAATATGGTCAGTCTTCAACCCAAAGTTAGAGTCTCTAAATCATGATTCACATGCCTTTTGTTCTCATCATGAGTTTCACGAAATACCTTGTCACCACTATGAAGCATTTATTGTAGCACCTTTATCAAATCTTCCTTTAAGCGTTCCATGTCCCATTTTATTTATACTTTTAAACCATCCATATTAACTTTCATCATTGTTTCTAGTTCATTTTTGGTTTCTCTTAGTGAGAGCGAAATGTGTTGCACTTGGTCCTGTAGTTTTGATATATCATGTTGTATCTCTTCCTCTTCTTCATGCGTCATAGTAGATATTTCTGAGGGCTTAATGGGTGTATCATTTTTTTTATTTGTGAGTTATTTGGAACCAAATAATGATATATATGATTCACTATTCCCTTTTAATCACTTCAAACTGATTTTTCAAAATGGTTTTATGAAAATTTAAAAATACACACCTTTTAAGAGCTTAAATTTGGGCTTTTTAATATGGTTGACCTTGAAAATATTGTATATCTATAATTTTTGCCTCACAAGGTCTGAAAGTGTGTCTTGAGGTAGCTCTTTGTGTCTTCTTTCCAACCCCATTAGTTAAACTGAAATTGGATTCTTCAAGATAAAATTATACCAAATTTCCCACGATGTCGTTATTATGGACTGGTTCAGTAGAGCGAACTTGTATCGGATGCCATGTGTCAGTGTTTTAACCTTCGACCCTAAAATTTTTACACAAATACTGAATTCCCTACAATTTTAGTCACTTTTTACAAAACTCAAATCCGATGCTTGAAGAGAAAATTATCATGATTTTCCCTCGGACACCTATTTGAGATAAACTATGGAGTATACAGAGATCCTAACTTCCTTTGAACATATCTCTGAAAATATAGAGAAACAAGGTCTGAAATTGTAACCATATGTTCATCAAGTTTTTATCTGCATGTCGTAACAATTTCATGTTCTAAAGCTTCACATAATTTTTTTATAGCGAAAATGCCACAATGAATTATTTGAAACAAAAAAACCATAAGATCAAGATCTCTGATACCAAATGTTATGTATCTAGATCAAAATAACATAGAAACATAAGAAAATATAGATAAAAAACTTGATAATAATCCACTTCTATGGGGAAACCTCCTTTTACTTCACATAAATTAACAATTCTTGGATGATTCAAATGGCAAGGCCTTCTTGATATATATAGGAGTCTAAAGGGTCAAAATATAATTATGTCCTACATAACAATAAAATGCAAGGGAACAACAATAACAATAGTGGGCTTCTATGGGCACAACAATAAAAATATGGGGGGTACACATATATTATTATAGGGACCTAAAATTTGGAAAGCAAGAGAAGATAAGGAAAGGCTAAAAAATAATAAGGCACATATGTCCAAGTAATCACATTAGCTATGACAGGGTTCATTAAAAAAGATCAAAATTTGTATTGTTTCTTATAGTTGCAAAACAAGGGCCTGTGTAGATACAATTAAACACTGAATTATGGAAAACAGATAAAAAAAAACAAACAAAATGAAATAAATTCATAAAAAAACAATCTATTTGAACAACGTAACCATTACCAGTATTATCATCTAATGCTCAAATAATTTTTAAGAAAATATTGTTCATGAATAATCTAGATAACTATTCATAAAAGCAATGTTCGGAAATAAATTGCAGAGATAAAAAAAATGCATAAACAATAATGGTACAAGAGGGATCTTGAGCAGTTGGGGTAGGCCCTAACCCAAGGAAGCTTAGAACCCTTAAGTAAAAGCTAGACTAAGAACTGAAATCAATGCTTTCTTCCATTAATTGAAGAATTTCTTGTACATGACAAAAGTTACATAACTTAAACTCTAAAATTCTCCTAATTCTCTATGCTGCTATTTGCTTGATCCTTACTTGTTATATTGGGATACTCAAGCTCTCTATTTATAAAAAATGGGTGGGGGGAAACCTCCTTGATGGGATGATCACTTTCCCTCAAAAATCCCTTAAAATATGGATCATGTTTCCTAGGTCACCACATAGCACCAGAAAGGAGTATGTATTATCCTCAACTAATTGAGTTGGAAGTAGCCCCATTAATCTCTTAGGATGTATTTCCTCAAAATTTGTGCATAATATTCTTAGTATCTTGCATAATATTCATGTTAGGCACATAAAGCATGAAAAATATTCTTCACCCCCCTAAGAAATCATTATTTAGGAAAGTGTTATTAAGTGAAAAAAGGAAGGCTTATTGTAGTCTTTATGTTCCTAGGAGTGGTTATATGGGCCTCTAATTAGGAGGTCCATCACATTGAAATCAATGCACACTATTGATTTAATTGCATTCAAAATAATTCACATCATCCATCTATTTACATCATATCACAAATTAAGATCTAGAATGAAATCAATGCATTCTTAGTTTTCGTTTCTTGTGCCTTTTTTCTATCAAATTTCTCTTTGTTTTTTGTTTCTATTTAATATGGATCTATACTAATGATTAAGATGGATCTAGGCTCTTTTTTGTTTATTCATGTTTAATATAGATCTATGTTGATGATTACTATAACACATAAATCAATGCATGTTGTTAATAATTACTTTTTGCATACACTGAAATCAATGCACATTATTAATCTAATTACTTTGAAAGCAATGCACATATTTCATCTAGTTTCATCACATTATAAACTAACATATACACTAAAATCAATACATCTAGTGCAAACAATCAGATAGGATTAGTAATCAAAATTTACACTAAAATAAATGCATCAAGTGCAATATATCATATAGAATTAGGAATCAACATCTACACTAAAATCAATGCATCAAGTGAAATCAATAAAATATTATGAGAAATCAACACCTTGACTGAAATCAATGCATCTATTTCAGTAAGAAAA
This sequence comes from Pinus albicaulis, assembly GCA_034641835.2. NCBI lineage: Eukaryota > Viridiplantae > Streptophyta > Pinopsida > Pinales > Pinaceae > Pinus > Pinus albicaulis. The sequence goes on from CM076572.1 coordinate 767,493,667, forward strand.
GAAAAATATTAATGTCAAAATCATCTAAACTCGAATTAGGACCTTACATATATAATTACCCCTTTAATTTGGCGGTATTTTACTCACATGACATGGGGTCGATTCCAACTACTACCACTATAATCTCTAGGTGCCTATGTATTCCCCTTCTGCAGGCATAGGTGAATCAGTAGATTTGAATCTTGAACCTCGTCACACACAACACTTCATTTTCACGACCGCCGCAAATTGAGTTTCCCCATTGGGGCTAACATAATATTATGTAGTATTATGTTAAATATTATATAATATTTTATTTTTAGACATTATAATATTATGTTTAAGATTATAATATTATAATACTATGTCTAATATAATATAATGGAATCATATGGCTAAAACATAACCATGTTATCTTCAAAGACCAAGGAATTTATTTTCTTTGTGTTGCTCTTAAAATTCTAAGTATTTAGGGAGAAATATCCCCCTCTGACAAAAAAAACTTCACAACTTCTCAACATTAAAACTATTATAGAGCTACTCAAAATAACTTGCCACAATAGGAATCAGTGGCCAAATATTAGTAAACAAATCACATTTCTTCTCTCTATGTGGAAACATAGGCATGAGCACCAACAATTATGTAGAATTATTCACTTTGAATATCCTTCTGAGAGTTGCAAAAGATATGAACCTCTCCACCATTCATATCTATGGAGATTCCAAAAATTTTATATACTGGATGAATGACACATCTCGATTGAGCAACTACACATTACTTCTTGTATATCAAAGAATTAGTACAAATCTTATCTCTTCACACATATCACATTTACAGGGAAATGAATCAATGTGTCGATGACCTCTCAAAGAGTGGAATGGAAATGAATGAGGGAAATGCAAAGCTTGTTGAACAAAAGAATGGCCACATTAAATAAAATATTCTCATCTTATGAAAATTATTAAATTAAAATATCTCAAACATTTCAACTTCTTGTTTGCTATGATAACTCAACTAGGAAGTGTTTTTCTTTTCTCATTCCAGAGGAAGGATGTATGTGAACAAATTAGAAATCATAATATATATTTATGATGCACGCCCATCAGAAATTTCAATATTTTTCAACTATCTCCACTAATATCATATTGGAAATGCATAAAAAAAAAAAAACGACAAAACATTATCATAAGGTGAAGATAAGATCCATTTTTTTTAGATTAAAAATGGACAAATGATGATTTTCAAGCATCATTTTTGGGCTACAATAGCCTCCGAAATGCTACAGATAAATACAAATGTAAATTATTTTATATAAATAATATTGTGGTTTTTTTTCCCATAAAAGAAAAATAATAATATAGTAATATAATACTAATATTTTGTATTATCATATTATATTATATTAAAGCTTTCTAGCCTAATGCATTAATATATATTACAACATATTAAACTTCATATTATACTAAAGTTACTATTATAATAATCAACAATTATTAAATCTAATAATATTGATATAAAAATAGTATATATTTAATATTAATATTTAATTTAGGAAAAAAATTAGGGGAAAAATTTCGTTAATTGGCTATTTTTTGGACATTTTGTGAAAAAGAAATTAGCTCATTTGGTTAAAAATTCTCATTTTTTACATATATATGATTAAATCCAAAAAGTTACCAATTTTAATAGTAAATATATGGCTTTTATTGAATATTTTCCCACATTCTATATCTATGACTTTTCGAACCTTCGCCAAAAAATTACCAATTTTAATAGTAAATACATGGCTTTTATTGAATATTTTCCCACATTCTATATCTATGACTTTTCAAACCAGAATAGTTTCTTGTACTACTATACATAGGTACAGTATTTGAATCCTTAAAAAATAACATGATTCTATTTAATATTAATATCAAATTAAGGAATTTGGATAGAAATGTCCAATCAGATCATGAATATAATCTTCACCTCTTTCTCTATCATTTTAAATTCCATGAGAAAACATCACATTTGTCTCCAAGACATACATCAATTTTATCTCACTTAATATAATGTAAGATATCTAACTTAAAATCATGTAAGATATCTAGATTATATTAAATCTATTATCATAATATGGTAAATAGTTATTATATGATAATACTTTTAAAATAATGGTTATATAATGTAATCATTAATACATATTGATAAATGTGAATCATCATTTCTTTGTACCTTAATTATATACATTAATAAATAATAATAAAATATCATTTTATCTTTATATATATTTTATATATGTTTTTTTTTTGTGTTTTAAAATTGGTGTTAGGTGAAGCAACCATCAAATTTTTATTTCCATTTTTTTTTTTAGAAAATATGTTTAATAACATAAAATCCTATCTATTTTGGTGGAAATATTTGCTTAAATTATGGTACGTAGTAACTCTAGGTAAATATATCTATTTACATGAATATATATTTATTTGAAACTTGAGTGAGCCTAATGGTTAATAACATGTGTTTCCTCCTAAGAGGCCACAAGTTCAAAACCAAAGGGGGTAGAGTATGTATGCCTTCGCTGAGGTGGGTCCCTTGTCCCACAAACAAGGGGGTCTCATACACCAATTTGGTGTCTGGCTTTGCCATGACCTTAAAATTGGATAATAATAATAATTATTATAATAATAATGTGATATAAAGTATTGTCATATGAAATTATAAACCTAATATAAACTTATATAATCTTCAAAGAATTTTTTATTGAGTCAAGATTTAAATGTTTACACTCATTTACAAAAAATACAACATCTCCCATATCCTATTTTTTTATTAAGTTGATATTAAAATATTTACACTCAACAAACAATACAACATTTTTCCCATACTAAATTGTAGAACACCTCTTAGTGCAATAAAATGTCGTAATCTAAAAAACTCACAGAATAACCCCGAAATTTTGGTAAGATTTTGAAAAATTATGGCAAAGATTTATCAGAATCCTGTTTACAGTTGTTAAACTTCAGTATTTTGAGTGCCTTAAGGGTTTTTGATAATGCTGAATCCATTTCCACTATCAAAAAGGAAATTCAAACACTCCAACTACCTGATTTTTTAAAATCAAACACAATTAAACAATCCTAACTAATAAAAAAATATTATATCATTAGCCACCAACAAAGAGATCACAGAACCTTGCAAAAAAAATATTGAGGATAACAACTAAGACACTAACCATGAAAGAACTAAGAACGCATAATATTATGGAGAATAAGGCAAGGCGATTATTGTTTCCTCGTGGGGTCAAAGTCCGCGCTCACACGTTTAATATGTCCCTCCCACTCCAAAACGTTCTCTTGGGAGTTGGTCATATAGAAAACCATGAATTGCTTAAGGCATTAACTTTGGATTTTTATTTGTTAAAAAAACAAGAATTTTTTTTTTTTTTCTAAATAAGACTAAATTCTATTATGAAAAATATAATACATGGAGGCTTGGGCCTCTGCAGTTCTAGCCTATTCCAGAGACATAGTTATACAAAAACCCAAAACAGTGACTTCCCCCGAAGGGGAAACCAACCAACTTTGTAGTTTTACAGTTGCTCGTAGTGGGAAATCAGCTTCGAACATGGAGAGTAGATAAGTGTTTAAAAATGTCAAAAAGAGCAGAAAATAAGGGTCCCAAAGACTTGGAACCTAAAACCAGAAACCGTAAAAAACCTAATAGCTTATGTGGCATTTCCAGGGGGAGGTGTCTCTTCCATGATGAGACACCGATACTCCTCGGTGTCATCAGCATGCTTGTCACAGGTGTCATCCTCTGCATTCTCGGGGACATTGGTGGTGCGTGCGCTGCTAAGACCTCCATCGTCGCCCAACCAATCCTCACTGCTACTGTCGGAGCTTTTGCTTCTACTACTGGAGGCAGGAGCACCCTGCAAGACAACGGGCAGAGCACCCTGAACCGCCCCCTTACTAGTAAGTTGTTGAGCCGCAGAGTCTGAGAGAGACTTCTTAGGAAATTTTCTGGGACGTGGGCTTTCAGCAATGAGAGCTTCCTCTTTGAAGCTAATGGTGATAGTGGCCGTAATGTGAGGTCTATCCATGGTGCAGGTGTAATGGAACTGATCAGAATGGGTGGGCAACGGAGAGGCCACTGTCTCCAGGTAGGGCAGCATCACGAGAGAAATGGTGGAGGGAGAAATCATAGGTGGGGAGCGAGAACTTCTTGAAGCCCAGTCTCAGCCACGACCGCTACGGGTGGCAGGGTAACGCCCAAAGGAATTATCCAACGATGGGGAGGAGGTATTAGAATGAACAGAAATTGGAGGTCTGGAAGCTCTGCCTCGACTGTTGCCTCTGCAGCAACACATACGGTGGAGGCAAGGCATGATGGAGCTAGGGGAAATACAATTGTGAGATGGAGACCACAGTGGCAGAGGAGTAGCAGAATGTGAGGGCAGAGGAGTAGAGAGCCTGGGAGCCGAAGGCCTGCAAGGCGCAAAGACAAAATTCAGACTACAGTGGAAGCTGTGAGAGAAATGGATGCCAAGGACAAATTCGATGTAGCAAAGGAGACTGAAGTGCCTCCCTGTAGGCGTTCGGAAGCTCGGCTCCGAGACTACAGGGGGGAAATTGTAGCCTGACAACATAGGCGATGGAGTGAGATGGCCATGCGAATGCATTTTGAAGAGCAGGTGAGTGCATCGACTAGCGAGCAGAGTAAATGAGCGCCGACGGATGTAATAAGGGTGATTAAATGCCTGCGTATGGAGACCATGGGTGGCCATGTGTCTGGGCCACGTGCCACCCCGTGCGCCCGTCATATGGCTGTCCTTAGAGGTCACCCGCATCCAGGATTAAAAAAACAAGAATTTCTTAAGCTATTAATTTTTTTTATTTTGATGGGTTAAAAAAAAATTGATATAATTTTATTTTGTTTTATTTTCTAATAAGGCCAGTTATCTTATATAATTAAATAAAAAAAGGATAAAAGCCATGATATATATAGCAAATTATTGGTTGGAGATAGGTTTTAGAATTATATTTTCATGTCTATACTTTCTTGTAATTACATATGTAAAGATATATCTAGTGATTCCTATATCACTGATCGTATAAACTCTAACAAATTGTTGCAATAAGAACGTATACTTGTACTCCATCAAACATTTCTTCAAAAAATATGAGTTGCTAGTGTATCTTGTTGAAGGCACTTAGCTTAGATTTGATGATCCTAATTGATAGAGTATTATTCTGTTGGAGGATGATTATCATCGTCGTTGTTTAATCCTGAGTTCTCGTCTATCTTTATTTCTGTGCTGAGATGCAATAATCCAACATTTTGATGCACCCATGGTGTGCATCCACAACTTCTTGTAGGGAGGACAAGTAATGCTCAATGTGAGCAAAGCATTGGTTTATCTTGTTGAGAGCCTCTTTAAGTGAAGAAATTTTTGCATACAGAAAGTCTATCTCTTATTTTCATTTTTCATTCCATTTATTTTGGAGATTTTTAGCTTATTCTAGCTCGGCTTTGAGGGAGGTGAAATGTGGGCACGAGGAGCTTGAAGCCATGGTGATATTGAGAGGAAGGAAAGGAGGATCGTAAGGGAGTAAAGGGGTAGGGGGAGGGCGTTAAATGGGGAGATTATGGTGAAGTGTTCAACAGTGGGTCCATTTAATGAATTTATAGTACAAAGAGTGAAGTAAAAATTGGGATAGGAATATTTGTGACCAATCAAAAGATGTGTTGCAGATGGGACTATCATCTAAGAATATCGTCCTATAAGGATGCTCTGATCTACATCGAAAATGAAGGAAGGGACTTGTGATGAATATGAGGATGTCCAATCAAGTGTGGCCACCCAAATGAAGAAGGCAGGGGTCACTTGTGACAGTGCTGATTGGCCATAGAAGTGTGCTCTCCTGAGTCATAAGACAAATTTGTTGAAGGTTCGAAGGAATATGATGACTTGACGAAATTGAAGATAGTTGTGGCTGATGAAAACTTCATGGTATGGTGGTATTGGAGTATCTAGTTCATTGAGAAGCTAAGGTCAAGGAGACTTGAATTTTATGTGTTCTAGGACACATACCTTTGGGCATATTATGGGATATGTTTATGAGGAGTGACTTGACGGATGGGATAGAGGCGAGACACCTTGGAGTTGGACATTGATTGCAATGACAAAGGAGCCTTGGTGGAGACACTTAGGCATGGGTTGAATCTGATGAGACTTAGCCATTTTGAGACGAGTTGGGATGGATATGAGCATCTATGGAGATTGTTGGTCTATGACCAAGGGAAACACTTTGATGACATGATGGGGAAAGTGAAGTATTTCCCATTTGATATAATTGACGATGGATGACAATGGGAATATTTCTTAATAAAAATTGATGGATGTGAAAAAGTGTTAGAGAAACAACTGATGAAGGCATAAGGAGGTGCATTATCATGGGTTGGATGTGACAGTTGGAAAAATCACCCAACTAGTTTGAGTCATGGGGGAGCTCAAAGCGCTGAGATGTGTTGGAATTGGATTGGAGTATGGAAGCATATGTTCACATTTTGATGAGATGTGGTAGATTGGCATGATGATAGATGCAGGCATATTGGAATGGGAGACCTTCCATGATTTGGGGTGGTGTGATGGATTGTGATGTAGTGTGGCTTGTTGTGGTTCCTAGAGACAACCCCTGGGTTGAAGAGAGACCAGTGCCTAGGACATCTTGATGAGTGTTTAGGTTGGCTAGAAATTTATAGCACACTCAGTATTCAATATATTTTGGAAGAAAGTTGATTTAGAACCTTCCTTAAGAGGATAAATGTAGCAATCTAATGTAAACAATTACTCACAAAATCAGCAATATTAGACCTACATCGAACAACATCCCATGAATATGTAGCTTGTCAGTCATTGTAGTATATATGGAATAATAAATGAGTAGGGGAGAAGTTCAATACACTGGGCCTGATTCTAAGAATCTGATGCATCAAAATTCATAATGAAATGGAATAGGAAGATATATTAATGGGATGCAAAGATACATGGATCACATTTTAAGGATTTGGTTTTCATATCAATATAGGTATCCTTCATCAACATTTGACTTAAATGAATCCATAAATTCATGAAAACACATTGAACAACTACTATTACATGCAAGATGAGAAGAACATTGAACACACCTGGAAAGAACATAGAAAAGAATACATAATAAAAACTCAGATGAGCAAGAATCACCAAATACTTTGTACTAATTATCTTCCAGAGAGCATACATTTCAGATAATTTTTTTTTTTTTTTATAGGGCCTCAGAGGGAAGAACCTATTACAAATATATTCCTTCTTGATTTCATGACAACGTATAATCATACAAAAATCCAACGTGATCCGTAGAACAACTATTCTAACCAGGTTCTAGCTGACTGACTAAAAATAAAAATATTTACATAAAAGATAAAATCAATTTTCGTAGTCGACATAATCAACAACAGATTTAGTGACGATGGGTAGGAGGTGGAGGCTGCATTGAGGGATCAATGATCTAGAGCGTAGGAGGATTGATGAATTTCTCACATCTCTGCCAGAATGCTGTAGTTGGCTGAGGGCTCAAAAGAACAACTGAAATGAAATTTTAAGACTTGTCAAGCCTAAATAATCTAGTCTAGAATGAAACATATTTTTCATCATCCCCAGCAGCTAGAAGCCCTTCTTCAGATAGTTCACCACAATTTTTCCCTTTAGAGTAGCCATCTTCTCTTGGGAATATTCTACTTTTCTCTTGGCTTCTACCAGTATCTAGTTATATTTTTCCCAATGAATTAGCTCTCCAAAATATTCCCAACTGTTGGTAAACCCTGCCATGAAAATCCTTTCAAAATTAGCGTTGAAATCATTGAAATTATTTAATACTACCCCCAGGCACTCCTCGGACTTGACTCTAGCTTCCTCTTTCTAGGAAACCTTAGCAATCTCCATGATAGCACTCACCTTGTCTACCACATCTATAGGCCTCAATTTACTGAGTGGCCTTTCATTCAAAAACTTAATAAATATTTTGGTAATCTGAGATTTCTTTTCCCCATCCTCTTTAACTACTAGGGTGAAATATTCATAATCTTTGATCATTGTTTTCTGCTCATGTATCAAGGTTATGAACACCCATTTTTTTCCCATTAATAAGATGATCTCATGCCAGACCAAATGTTTAGCTTGCAGCAATACATGTTCCATTTCAACCTTCCCTTCAGCTCATAAGCCTCCTAGTTTGATGTCTGCATATTCTTTCCGAGGATCTCAACATTTGTCTTGGCAGTCTCTATTTGTTTTTCTTTCCATGATAGAATTTTCTAGGAAGCGTCCAAATATTTATATACCATTTTAAGTTCCCCTCCTCAAAGCTAGAGTTTAGTAAGGGTCTTAGAGAGTTGCTCATTTGGGTTTTGAGGATCTTCAGGTATGATCACTGCACATATGTGCGAGTCTATTTTCATCTTTAGTTCAGTTGTCTGCTTCTCAATATCTACTATTTCATTATGTCTATCAATAAGCTCTTTGGATAGGATATCCTTTCCTTCCTCCACCAGTGCAAGTTCTTTAGACTGAATATGTTCACTACCTGACATATTTAGCTTATGCCTTAACTCTTGGATTTTAGTCTGATAACTCTTGAGGAGAGATTCTAAATCCAAATTATCCTCCGGGTTGATACCTAGCTTCACGACTAACTCTTTGAAGCTCTCATTTTTCATGTGGAGAGCCCTGAAGTTGTCTTTCTCTTTCTTCAACTTGGTTGCAACATTTTCCGTAATTTTTTTTTCCTTGCTAATAGTCACAACGTTCTTGTTGAGCTCGCTATATAACATTTCTATGACCTTCCTATGGAAATTTATCTTATTTGGAATGGTAACACTTGCTTAATCCAATGAAACGTCCAAGGATTTGAACTGAGAGTCTGAAGGCAAAGACTGTGCCAGTGGATGTTGTAATGAAAAATTCATTTGGGTTCTTTCTAAATCGATAGCATCCAAAACTTTGGTCTGGTATGGGACTAAGTGAGATGCCATTTTTTGCTGCATATCCTCTCTCACATTCTTGTTTCTCTCTTCAATGGCCTTTCCGGTAGGCCAACTTGATCCAGTAACTGTTGCACTATATTTTTCACATAAAAAAACTACCTATCAAGAGGATGAAGCAACAAACGGTGATGAATCTTCCAATGTCACATGAAAACCCGGTTGATCTAACCTTGTCTCTACTAACCTAGTTTCTAGCTCTTCTTCTTCTATTTCCTAGGTTTTTTCCCTTTTACTTGAGTGTATATATTCCATCTCTGTGTTCCAGCTTGGTCCATGATCCTATTTTGTGCTTTTTTCTTAGCTACTGGAGTTTCAATATCCATTTCTACATCCATAAGCCATGAATCAGTGTTATCTTTTCATTCAAACTTGTGTCCAAGCTCATGTATATAGCTCGAAGCATTTGTTTTCTCTCACCTTTGGGAAATGACAACATCAGGGTCATAGTGCCAGACATCCCTTAGGTCAAAATTCATCTCTTTGAGCAGAGATTCAACTTCCTTGAATGCCTTCATATAATTAACAACAAAAGGCCCCACAAGCCTCCCCAATTTAAATAGATGCCCCTTATTTGCAGGGAAAAAATGGAGCTGATTTGAATTGAGGCTATGCCTAATGAATTCTAGAGAAAATATTCTCATGTGCATAAACATAGGTAGGTGATAGGGGTAAGCTCACACCCATAAATTTTGATTTTTGAGTGATCATAAAACATGTACCAATCCCATACCTTGTTGTCTTTGTTAAGTTGGAGGATATTTTTCTATTGGGGGGTAATTATGGAGGGATAAACACCATGGATGATCTTATATGCAATGACCATATAAGTTGAAATAAATTGTGAAAAAAAATCAGAGTCTAGCCTCTTCTGAATAGAAACATCCCAATCGAACACATATTTTTTGTTTGTTTGTTTCCAGTGACCAAGCTAAGACCAAGGCACTCGAACTCCTCGACACAAGTGTATACAAACATATAAACAAACAATGAATAGTATCTGAAACAAGATGTGGTGGGAAAGTGGTGCAACTGAAATCTTATGGCCTAAGATAAGTAAGATGGGATATCATTGTAGAAGGATAGGTTGCATCATTTGGTTTAAAAACCCCAAGGTGGCTTTGTTGGCTATATTGGCATCATCCTCCCCCAACAGATTAGAAATGAGAGATAAAATGGTCTAGAAGGGTTATGAGAGGTTGGTGGGAAAATTTCCACCACAGGCAGAGATTGTAGGCCATGGGCTGGTACCATATGTAGGAATGATTTTTTTTCATTGGCTGGGAGGGTAGAATTATGGTAGAATAGGGTGACATCAGTGAAATATTGAGGCTCAAGAGAAGAGGGGTAAACTAAATATTTCCAAATCAATCAAGGGTTACTTCAAGTATTTTTTCCCTAGAGGAAGAAAAAAAGTAAATTTTCTTCCCAAAGTAGGATGTAGCCAGCCATGAGACGAATTCAAGGAATTAATGCATGAAATCCTAAGTCCACTACTTTGAAGGGGTCTTCACCCATGACATAGCTGCAAAAAAGGTAAAAATGGAGGTCGGAAAGGTGATAGGTGCAGAAAGGGTGTGTAATTTGTGCTTTTGTTTCCATAAGGGGGTCGAGGCTAGCATAGGGTTTAGATTCACTGGTTTTTGAGGTATCAGGAGTTTCCTTATTCATTTTTATAATTAATTGAAAAATTTATAGGTGGAAAAGGGTAATTGGTTACCTGGTCACCATGGAGGCAGTTGAAAATGACATCGAGAGAAGGTCCCGGGATGACTGAGTGTTCGAGCGATGTTCTGTGGAGGCGACCAACAGGAGACAGAATACCGAGAACTAATAAAATAAGTTCAAAAACATGAGGTGAGAAGGTATTTTTATAGTCGGAGGGGACAAACCATCCATCATAGACACTCGGGTTGATCCTACCAACTTCTGTAATATGCAATCCATTTTATGCAACGAGTAATTGTCTTTTAATGAGACTTTGTTAATATTACTGAAGTCCATACACAACCTTATCTCTCCATTATTTTTTCTTATAGAACTATATTTTCCACCGAGTCTAAATATCTTAGAGGTACAATGTTTTTAGCTTGGAGTAACTTCCTTACCTCTTTCTCAATAGATGGGAGTAGAAGAGGATTGATTTGCCTAAGCTTATGCTTGTATGGTTTCACCCCACCCTTGAAAGGAATATTATGCTAAATAATATTAATACTAAATATTTTTAAATCATCATAATACCAAGAAACACATCCTTATAATCTTTGAAAAGGTTTAGATACTTCTGTTTGTACTTATGGGGGATTCCTTTTTCTAGCTTGATTATCCGGGGATCCTTTTCTGAACCAATATTGTAATCCTCCACCTGTTCTTCAATTTATTGTTCAGTTGGTTTGGTTGCTACATTGTTTGAGTTGAAAAATATCTCCAAAGGAACCAAACCCCTGGGAATGGTGTTACCCTTCAACTGTAAAATATTTTGTCCTACAATGGTTTCCTCCCAACTTGCCTACTGTTCATTTATCATATTATCCTCATCCTGGTCAATTACTGAATTTGAGAATTCCCCAATAAATTCCATGAAGTGTTTAATCTGTTCTTCATCTTCTAAAACCTGCCAATGTCTAACATTATCTGGTAATAATGGCCTATATCGGGCTTCAACCTCATTCCTAAGAAGAGGATTTTGAGGAGGTTTAAAATTGTTGGCAGCTATAGCCAAGAAACCAACCATCTGATTTCTTTCTCTGGATAAAAATTGGTTGTTGAATGCTAGGAAAAAATGATCAATTAGATACCATACCTCATTACGATAAGCCTTCAATCTTGGATGCTTAGTTTTGCACTGATTTCTGATTTGTTTCACTACTATTTTTGAATCTCCAAACACAACAAAACACTCAATATTAAGGTTTCTTGCAACTTACAGACCAAGGAGAAATGCTTCATATTCAACAACATTATTAGTGGCTTTAAGTTCCAATTTTAAGAAGAGAGGGGTCAAACTGCCTTTTAGGGATATCAACGACACACCTGCCCCATTTCCTTTTGGAACATGCACCATCAAAGTATAACTTCCAAACTTGATCACATTCCAACAATTATTTATTTATTTGGAATAAACACTGTGCCCGTGTTTCTTCCAGGATTAGATCATCTTCCACTAACAACAAGGATGAGACCTCTTTCTCTTTTCCATATACAGGGGCATTATTCGAACATCAGCTCTCGTAACTATATTTACAAACCTTTATTCTCTACGCAATCAAATTTCTTATCCACCAAACATTGGGATGGTAGCATACGTTAAATATATTTTAATGGATCCTCCAATCTTAGACCCCCATGACCTACACAAGAGCATATCAAACCTTGCAGGGATGTCAACAACTACAATATCCATCACAATGCTTTTTACAGTAATCTGGGCCAAATTGACCACCAAGTATTTAATCATCCCTAAACACTTTACTCTCTTGGAGTCAAAAGAATTCAAATCTTTATATGGTATATTTATTTGTAGCACCAATTGCTCCATCACTGATAAGGGCATCAGTTCATGAGAAGCACCTGAATCTAGCATGCAGTTGTGTACAAAATATCAAGCACTACCAAGGTAACATAAAAAGGAGTAGTGGAAGAGTCTTGTTATTCAACATGAGGTCCAAATAAAACCATGGGAATTTCTTCTTGGAGGTTCAAACTATCATGTAGGGGGAATGTGGTGGATGGACACATGATTTGAGACACCTGAGCTTTATAATTGGGCTAATTTAACAATTCAGTCAATGGGACAAATATTTTTACATTCTCTAATTCTTTTTGGAGATTAAAAACAATAAGAATCCTAAAGTGATTTTACAATTTTATATGGATCACAGAAGCATAGATTCTAAAAATAAGAATCCTTTCAGATATGATGACCTTAATAGGCTCTTTTTTCTTATCATAGACTGGTTTGGGTGGTAAGGGTGATTTTTATATTTTATAAGCTTTAGGATTATGAGGGATGGGATCTGAGGGCTCTTTATTTTTGGGTGAGACTGGGTCTAAGGGATTATTTCCATTTTCTGCTGATTTAGGATAATTTTGGGGAGAGGGCTCCTCATTTTGGTCTTGCATTCTAGCTCTCTTCCTAGAATATCTGAGATCATATTTCCTGTGCATCTGTGCTTGCATGACGTCAAAAAAATTCCTATAGTAATTGTCAATCTCACCATATTCGATGGTGCATTTAAATCATCCCCTCCTTCCTCATGTACTCTGACTTCATATTCCTCATCAGAAAAGAAGCGAAATTATTTTCTTTAACCTCCAAGGTTTCTTCTACCTACTCTTATGGATAATATTATAAATACAATGGAGGTTGAATGTGATCTTATTGCTCTTTTATCTCCCTCTGCAAGAGTTTGAAAGGAGGTCTCCCATATTGAGGATTGAAGCTTCAACTAGGGGTTGGTTGGTTTTGTTGAGGAGGGTTCTTGTTCTATAGCTCCAGCTTCATGAGATTTTTAGATAGGTTTCTTATTAATTTGTTCATTTCCTTAAGTTTATGCTCTTGGGTTTCCTTTCCTTGATTTGAGGACTTGGGATATTCTTTTCCCCTCCTCATTTCTCCATGATCAATCCTCCCTCTCCACTTTCTAGTAGAGGTGAAGTTTGCTTCAAACTCTAAATCATATATTTGAATCTCGTCTAAGGTACAAGACTTCCTCTCCCTAAGAGTGAAACTAAACTCTGGTTAAAAATTCGCAACAAAAACTACTTCAGAAGCTTCCCATGGAGGCTTGATTTTAGCAGGGAAACCATTATACAATTTATTGAACCTTTTTATGAACTTTGACACATCCTCATTGTGTTTTTCCTTCAAGGCATTGAATTTATTAAGGATGTATCCATGATCTGTCTTCTCCCCCCATTTTTTCATGAAAGAATTCTCCATCTCTTCTGAGGTAGTGATTGAAGCATTAGGTAGGGATTTGAACTATTTCTTGGCCTCTCCATCCAGAGATTGGAAAAAAAAGTCTCAACACCATTTCTAGGTGAAATTCAGCATTTAGGTTTTCTACAAATGTACACAAAGTTTCTATATGCCTCCATGCTAAAATGTCATCCTCTCTTATGAATCTTGGCAAGAGATTGAGATATTCTTATGGCATACCATTTAAGGGTTTTTGCAAGTCTAATGGATCATACTTGTTTAAGATAAATCATGTGACAACCATATTGAGCAAGGGAGGTGGTAGAAGGCTTATTACATGTCCTTTCATAGGGGTTATCTGAGTGACAACTGACTGGATCTAACTTGGGAGGTTGTTCACACTTTGTGTGGGACTATTTACAAGGATGTATTTGACCTATTCTATTTCACATGAGCGATGAAATGAGAAACAGGGTGAACTGAGAGAGGATTATTCATCTTTGACTCTTGATAGGAATGTGTCAAACAATATACCACTTTCTTGAGGATATTCTAGCATTCTGGAGGGAAAATCAAGACAATTTATTACATATTTCTGAGAGTTTGAAGAGGATTCCTCTAGAAAAGAGGTCACAGGAATAGGAGTGGTTGGGTTTCTTTCCTTCCATATCCTCCTAGATATTATCCTTTCAGGGTCAGATACAAGAGAAGTTCATAGTTGTGAGGTATATAAGTGAGTTTGTAGCATTTTGAAAGCAAGGGAGGCCAAAATGAAATTTATAAAGTTGAGTCGCCAAGGTGAGAGATATTCAACCCACACCCCTTTATTCTCACTTTAACAAAGGGTGTAAAAATTTTGTACCTAGGGAAAAAAATTTGATTCGTCCCTAGGAATGGCGCTAAAAGATGTTTTGGTTCCTAGAGACAACCCCTGGGTTGAAGAGAGGCCAATGCTTAGGAAATCTTGATGAGTGTTTTTAAGGTTAGATGGAAATTCATAGCACACTTAGTATTCAATATATTTTGGAAGAAGTTTTATTCAGCACCTTCCTTAAGAGGATAAATATAGAAATATGATGTAAGAAATTATTCACAGAAGCATCAATATTAGATCTACGATGACCAACATCACATGAAGTTGTAGCTTATCAGCCATTGTAGTATATATGGCAGAAGAACTGAGCAGGCGAGAATTTCAATACAATGGGATTAATTATAAGAATACGATGCATCAAAATTCAATATGAAATGCAATAGGGAGATATATTAATGGGATGAAAAGATACATGGAGAAAATTTTAAGGATTTTTTTTTCATATCAATACATGTGTCATTCATCAGTGTTTGACTTAAACGAATACATAAATTCATGAAAGCACATCCATAAGCTAATATTACATGCAATATGAGAATAACACTGAACACATATGGAAATAACATATAAAATAAGGCACATTACAAACTCAAATGAGCCATAATCACCAAAAAAATTGTATTAATATTCCACAGAGCATACATGTCAAGAGTATACAACACGTCACTTTTGGAAACAAAAGACTCAAAAATTCTGAACCCTTGGTTCAATATCAAAAACTATTATTATAGGGCCTCAGAGGTAATAACCCGTTATAAATATATTCCATGTTGATTTCATGACTACATATAATTATAAAAAAATACAACATTCTCCATAGAAAAACTGTTCTAATCGAATTCTAATTGACTAAATGAAAATAAAAAAATTGACATAAAATATAAAATCAAGTGTCACAGTTGACATGATCAACAAAATCTTTAGTCATGATGGGTAGGTGCTAGAGGCTGCATTGAGGGCTCAATTATCTGGAGCGTAGGTGGATTGACGAACTTCTTGCATCCTTAACACAATGTTGGAGTTGGCTGAGGGGCCTGGAAGAAAAGATGATATGAAATTTTAAGACTTGTCAGGCCTGAATAATCCAATATAGAATGAAACAAATATTTCACCATCCCCAACAACTAGAATTCCTTCTTCATATATTTCACTACAGCCTTTCCCTTTAGAGTAGCATTTTTCTCATGGGAAGAGTCATATTTTCTCTTGGCTTCTACTAATCTATGGGTGTATTGTTCCCACTGAATTATCTCTCCCACAAAGTCCCAACAGTTGGGTAACCTTGCCCTGAAAATCCTTTCAAACTTAGCATTGAAACTTGCAAGGATAATTTTAAGGATGGATAATTATCTTGAAGTTTAAAAAATTGGCAAACCTCACTAGTCCCTAATATGAAAACTATAAAATATTTATTGATATATTTGTAAAATTATTAAGATTTATAATGATTTTATATATAGTCTCTATATAATTTTGGCGATTTTTTAGGTAAAATGATTTTGTATTTTAAAATTTGGGCAAAAATTGTTTGGAGAAAATGGAAATTATCGAATCATGTTTTTGGAAAAATCATGGAAAATTAGCCCACCTATGAATATTTGCCCCTAAAATTTTCCATGGTTGAAATCATCGACATTCTTTAATACCACCTCCAGGGTCTCCTCAACCTTGAATCTAGATTCCTCTTTCTGGAAAACCTTAGCAATCTCCATGATAACACTCACCCTATATACCACATCTATAGGCCTCAGTTCACCGAGTGGCCTTTCATTCACAAACTTAATAAATATTTGGGAAATATTAGATTTATTTTCCCCATCATCTTTAGCTGCTAGGATGAAATATTCATAATCTTTTATCATTTTTTTCTTCTCATGTATCAAGGTTATGAACTCCTAGTTGTTTCCCATCACTTCGATGATCTCATCCCAGACCAACTGTTTAGCTTGCAACACAGACATGTTCCCTTTCAGCCTTCCCTTCATCTTGGTTTGCTGCCTGTAGATTCTTGCTGAGGATCTCAGCATTTTTCTTGGTAGTCTCTATTTGTTTTTCTTTTTGTGCTAGACTTTTCTGAGCAACGTGTAAATATTTATGCACCTTTTTAACTTCCCTTTCTCAGAGCTGGAGTTTAATAAGGCTCTTATTGAGCTGCTTAATTGGGTTTTGAGGATATTCAGGGATGATCACTGCACATATTTGTGAGTCTATTTTCATCTGCAGTTTGGCTGCCTAATGCTTAAGATCTACTATATCATTATTTTTTTCAAGAAGCTCTTTGGCTAGGATCTCCTTTTCTACCTCCACATGTGCAAGCTCTTTAGATTGAGCTTGTTCATTTCCTAACATCTTTAGCTTATGCCTTAACTCCTAGATTTATATCTAATAACTCTTCAAGAGAGATTCGAAAGCCGACTTATCCTCTGGGTTTACACCTACCTTAATGAATAACTTTTTTAAGCTCTTATTCTACATGTGGAGAGCCCTGGAGTTGACTCTATTTCTTCAACCTAGTTGCAAAATTTTCCCATAAATTTTTCTGCCTTGCTTATAGTCATGGCATTCTTGTTGAGCTCGCTATATAAAATTTCTCTGAACAACCTATGGAAATTTATCTTGTTTAACAGGGGAATTCTTTCTAAATCCAGTGAAATGTAAAAGGATTTGAACTTAGTGCTCGGATGCAAAGACTATTCCAATGGATGTTGTAATGAAAACTTCATTTGGTTTCTTTCTAAATCCATAGAAGCAAAAAATATGGTCTAGTATGGGACTGAGTGAGATTTCATTTGATAATGCATCTCCTCTCTTACCTTCTTGTTTCTTTCTTCAATGGCCTTTCCAGTAGGCCATCTTGATTTAGTGATTGTTTCACTAGATTTTCCACCTAAGACAACTACCTCTCAAGAGGATGAAGCAAAAAACTATGATGAATCTTCCAATGTCACATGAAAACTGGGTTGATCTAGCCCTGTCTCCACTAACCTGGTTTCTAGCTCTTCTTCTTCTATTTCCTGGGGTTTCGACCTTTTACTTGAGTGTATATCTTCCATCTATGTTTCTTCAGCCTAGTCCACGGCCTCTTTTGTGCTTTGTTCTTAGCTACTGGAGTCACAATCTCCATTTATGTATCCAGAGGCCATGCATCATAGTTAGCTTTCCATTCAATCTCAAGTGTAAGATCATGTATATAAGTTGAAGCTTTTATATTCTCTCTCCTTTGGGAAATGACACTATGAGGGTCATAGTGATAGAAATACCCAACTTCAAAATTCATCTCTTTGACCAGAGCTTCAACTTCCTTGATGGTCTGCCTATGATTAAAAACAAAAGGCCCTACATGCCTCCCCAATTTAAACAGATGCCCCTTCTTTGCAGGCAAAAAATGGAGCTAGTTTGCATTGAGGCTTTGCCTAATGAATTCCATAGAAAATATTCTTATGGGCATGAACACAGGTAGATGATAGGGGGGAAACTTACACCCATAAATTCTGATTTATATGTGACCACAAAATAGGTATTGATCCCCTACCTTGGTGTCTTTTCTATGATGGAGAATATTTTTCTGTTGGGGGGAATTGTGGGGGGAGAAACACCATGGATTATCTTATATGCAATGGACATATAAGTTGAAATAAACTATGAGTAACCATCAGAGTCTGGCCTATTTTGAACAACAACATCTCAGTCGAACACAAGGTTTCTTTATTTGTTTCCAATGACCAAGATAAGAACAAGGCACTTGAACTCTTCGACACGAGTGTATACAAACATATGGAACAACAATGAATAATACATGAAATAGGATGTGGTTGGAAAGTGGTGCAACTGAAATATTATGGCCTCAGATAAGTAAGTGGGGATATCAAATAGAAGGCCAAGTTGCATCATTTGGCTTAAAAAACCCAAGGTGGATTTTTTGGCTATATTGACATCCTCCTCCCCAAGCAGATGAGAAATGAGAGGCATAATGGCCTAGAAGGGTTCTGCAAAGAGTGTGGTCAAGAAACTGTCAGAAACATGTAGATATTGTAGACTAGGGACCAGGACCATCTATAGGAATGATTTTTGTTCATTGGCTCATAGGGTAGAGTAATGGTAGACTAGGGTGACATCAGTGAAATATTGAGGTTTAGAAGAAGAGGGGTAAACAGAAGCTTTCCAATATCAAATCGGGGGTTAATTCAAGTATTTTTACCCCAAAGGAAGAAACAAAGTATTTTTTCTTCTCAAGGTAGCTTTTAGACAACCAGGAGATGAATTGAGGGAAGTAATGCATGAAGGGCGTGATTTGGTAATACAATACTGAGTCCACTACCCAGAAGGGGTCTTCCCCCTTGACGTGGTTGCTAAAAAATTCAAAATGGAGGTCAGCAAGGTGATAAGCGCAGACAAGGTCCACAATTTGGGTTCTATGTCCATAAGGTGGTCATTGTTGGCAGAGGGTTTGGCTTCACTGGTTTTCAGGGTCTCAAGGGCTGTCTTATTCATTTTTACAATTAACTAAGAAATTTATAGGTGAAAAAGGGTAATTGGTTACATGATCACCGTGGAGGAGGTCAAAAATGATGTCGGGAGAAGTTCTTGGGATGACTGAACATTCAAACGATGTTTTGTGTAGGTGACCGATGAGAGAGAGTGTACCGGGAACTGGTGAAATAATTTCAAAAATTTGAGGCGGGAAGGTCTTTTTATAGTCAGAGGGGACAACAGTCAAGTGACATGGAGCTACCATCATGAGGGGGGGACACCTAGTGGGAAGTGGTTGGATGAAGGAAGGGGAGAGGTGGAAAGGAGCGAGGGAGCACTCGGTTACTGTTTATCTTTTTAAATCCTAGATCACTTGAAAAATGCACCAGCGGGTGGGGCCTACTCGGCGTATGGCCCCCACCATCTTTCGGCAAGTCAGATGGTGGGCGGCCAAACCCCACACTCACCCCCTGGAAAAAATTTGGATCGTCAAATCAAGATCTGACTTTTCAACACTGTTGGGGGGGGAATTGGGTGGAGATGGACGATGATCCTCCCGGAAACCGCTCGACCATGAACCAATTGTCTGTGCGCCTATGTAGACCTTTTCTCTTCCTTGTTATACTTGTGAATAAGGGTTCCATGAGCGCGAAATGATTTTTTAAACCATATTCTTTCGCTCTAGGCCCTAGTAGTGTCCCCCAAGACTTAGTTGGATTTAGCTTCAAAGGCCATGCAGATGGCTCTTAAGCTTCTTCAAAACGTCATAGAAGGCAACAACATGGATGCTTACCATAAGATTGAGGAATATTTTCCATGGGAAGACATGAGCCTTGATGAAGGTTTTCACGAAGGAAAGTGGATGTTTCATGAAGCATGAACTATGGGATATGGATGATTCTTCTATGATATTGGAATTGATGGAACTTCATGACAGTTTGGACTTGGAAAAGAAGTTTACTAGGTGGAGTTGTTGTTGAGGAAAAACCATTTTAAAGTGGGAGAGAATGTTAGACCCTTAGGTTTGAGTGCGCACAAAAGCATGCCCTAAGGTGGAGATGACTATCGATGCCGAATCGAAGTGGTGAACAACAACTCCACTTGATGACCATCTTTTCCAAGTCCAAAAATTCATGAAGCCATCAAATCCTAACTCTATTCATCACGATTCTAAAGTAATTGCTTCACGAACTCTTCACTTCTTTTGTATGAAAATTAATCAAGGTTCATGCAGGAAATCATCCTCAATCTCATGGACACCAACCACATTTCATCGCAAATGTCCACACTGACCCAGCTCATGAAATTTCACCCTTTCCAACATGGCTACAATTCTACAACAATAATTGCATCATGCTGATCTACCACAAATCATTTTCGTGTGAACTCATGCTACCGTAATTCAACTCAAATATGCCATGAATCCTGTTATTTTTTACCCCCATGACTCAGAATAATTGGGTGATCAATCACCCCATCATCTCATCTATGTGCTTCCCCTTGTCTTGGACCAAAAATCTCCATCTATGAAAATAGATGAATCTCATAAGACTCAACCCATGCATAGTGTCTCCACTAGGGCCACTTCCATCGCCATCTAACTTCAAGGTTTATCACTCCTACCTCATCCATCAAGTCACTCCTAATGAAAATATCCCATATTATTCCCAAGGTATGTGCCCCATATCACATCATAGTCAAGTCTCCATGACCTCTCTCTTCAACGAACTAGATATTTCAAGACCACCATCACATGAAGTCTTCACTTGTCACAAATCACTTCAAGTCATTCTAAGTTCCTTCGAACCATCACATCTCATAACTTAGGAAGGCACACATGTTTGGTTAGAAAACCCCATAAAAAGTTTCCTTTTGCTTTCTTCATCACACGAACGCCCTCATAGTTCTTTGATCTCTTCCTTCAAATGGACTTGTTCTAGATGTAGGCATGCTACTTCCCACATAGTCCTTATGCCTAGCATCTTCATTTGACACCAACATGATCATCATGCATGAAATCCTTATGTGGCACTTCTACTTGATGCCCTTATGTGACATCCTCCACAAGCACCTTTTCTTAACTTCCTTGCATGATGTCTGCCATGTGTTCCTTCTTCAAATTTATGGGCACAACTTCGATAGTTCAACTCGTCTGCTTTGGCTGGACGCATACGATTTCGACCATTGCATCCTAAAATTCATTTGGGTGGTACCCTCGGTCACCCTCCCTCATTGTCATTATAGATCCCCTCATTTATTATCATTCCCCCAACTAGAAGTAGACCAAGACTACTTCTTAGCTCTAATAAGACCTCAATGAATAATTCCACCCAAATCATGCCATCTTCCTCTTCAATGTTCCATTCCATCCCTTGTTCCATGAGTCATGCTAGAAACTTGGCCAAATATTATCTCAACCAAACATGAATCATCCATCACATAAGGTTCATCAACCACTGCCCCTCTCTTGGGAATTAACACCATTTGTCATGAAGTCGAATACCAATTGGAAAAGCCATGCATCAATAAAAATCATCCATTGAAAAACTAAATTCAAACTCACCTCAACTTTCCAAGGGAAATTCACCCATCACATCAGCAAACACAAGCTCCTCTTGATCGACACAAGGGGATCTATCACACAACTTTTGTAAAACACTTCCATGTAGGGTCTCTCTATGAAAGATACCACTTCTTCCTTCATAACCGAAATAATTTCATGAATTCCTTCACTCGCAAGAGGTATCTACAAGAGAGCATCTCCATATTCCTTCAATGACTACGATATGCTTGAATATGGTTCAACTTTAGCAGACTTCAACCCACCAAGATATTCCTAATTCGACTACATGTTCACAACACTTACTTTACACCTAACCATAGGTCCAACTTCATATTCATATGTCATATTCCTATGAAGAATAAGCTCATCATGAAACCTTGGCCTCTCTTCCTTCACGAGACTCAACATATCCATGAGCTGCATAAGTATTTAAAAATCTTGTTTCATCTAAAATTCTTGTCAACCTGCCATCATACCACCTAACTCTTAACAAGTTCACATCCTTGATCACAACTTTCCATGGTGGCGACTGTCATGCCACTTCCTTCAACTTCTGCCAAACATAGTCCTGTCTTACACGTATATGAACGTATAAGTAAAATAGGTGTGCATGATCTAAGGCACCAACCAATGAAGGGAAGAACAAGAAACAACTGCAGATCTAAATCAATGAACGATAAAGCAAGAAAAAGAGGCAATTTGCAGGTTGATACGCTCACCCTTGTGTGAGATGGGATAGGGTAGACTTAGGCTTATGTTTGGGCTTTTGGGCACGACTGTGTTAGATATTTTTGTTTCTTTTTTAAGTGTGGCAGGCGCAATTTTGGGAATAAGTTATAAATTGTATTATGGATGTTTTATGGAATGTGCTTTGGTTCCAATGACTTCCCAACTTTTGTACAATACTTGAAGTTGAATTTAATACAAAAAGGGGATAAGTTGTTGTTGGGAGTCCCCCCTCCTGTTACATATATTCATAATTGTTGAAGTATATTTTTCTATTACTGATGTTGTTTACTATTAATGTTTTATATCACAAATTGAATGATTGTCGAATTTAATTTCCATTGGGATTGAATGTACTGTTAATGAATGTGAATGAAGTAAATTTGAATTGAATAATTTTTTAAGTTTTTGGCTACTGCGTTGGATTCATTTAGAAAAATTAATTCTACAAAGTCTATAGGCGATTATAATAAGGCACATAGGTTAGAGGCATAGTCCAGGAGAAAGTAGTTGAGTGCCTCCGTATGAAATCTCATTGGTGTCGCACGCTTGCGACTATCTAAGTGGTGCAACCATCATGGGGATGTGATAGCGTTGGCTTCATTTATAAAACTTAATTCCATGAAGTATATAGGTGATTCTTCTAAGGTACATAGGCTAGAGGCATAGCCTGGGAGAAATTAGTTGAGTGACTCAATACGAAAATCACCGGTGCCACACGCCCACAAATGTATAAGTGGTGCAACCATCAGAAATATTCCAACACAATATCCCAACACTTCATCTTTCAACACTTAGGCAATTCTTCAGTTAACCTTGAACAATCCATTTAATTCTTTACAATGTAAAATTAACAAAACAACAAAAACAATAAGCCATCAAGTAAACATCAACAGTAATACAAGTGCGCCAAAATATACATGGGAGGAGGGAACTCCCAAAAAAAAATTCCCGTTATCTTTTATTAAACTTCAAAGATTTAATATTTTACAAGAGAAAATACATTGACCAAGGTTTGGACGAACCCCACAGGTTTTCTACCAAAAAACTTGGGAAACCAAACTTTGTGCAACACTTAAGCTCACACTATCATCATCCCAGTCCAGCCTACGTGTAAAACTTAAGATCACCACACCAAAGCCGTAAAACCAATATAGAAAAACATGTATTTATAGCTTGAAAGTGGGCACACTATGGCTTGCCTTTCACATAATTAAATCCCAAAAAAAACCTTGTCACACAACCTTCCTACTCACTATAGGCGAGCATATGCCCTTGGGCCATTGTCTCTGCCCTTCTTATGTTCGTTCTCTACCTTAGATTTGCACGAAAAACTTTTCCTTCATGTTATGTGAACTTTCCATGACGCCTTAGCTCCATTGCGCCTTCGTGTATTTATATGTGGCTCGCCTCATGGTTGGGTCACCGAGGCCATCGACTAACACAACCCCAACTCGCTCTAGCCAAGTTAACTTTAAGTGCCTCCGTGTTGTGTTAACACAAGATCCCATGGGATGTCTCTTCATTTCACTTGGTTAACTCGTCCATTATTTGAGTTTCCGCATCCAATTTCTGATGTGCCATGCCCATGTTATACATCTGTCACCTTGTTACGACCTGGGGGTACACAACCTACAACTCGTTAATGGGTCCACTTCATTTTAGGTGCACCTACCTTCATGCATGTGACCTCGCCAAAGTTCACCATCTTTTGGACGTTGTCTCTGTGAGACGCGCTCGCCTTTGTGTGAGCGCCCCTTCCCACCACTTCGCCTAACTTCAGTTTTTCGCCACTTCAAGTAGACATGGATCATCATGGATGTATTGGTGTATGCCTTGTTGCAAACTCAAACCCAAGGGTATGAAATCCTCCCCCACTCTAAAATGGTTGTATTCCTTGGCAACAAATCCACCCAACAAAATTATTTTCTAAGTTCAAAATGTTATGAAGTGCCATAAGTTCCAACATCATGGAAGAATCGTGTATCTCCCATAGTTCCTGCTTCATGAATTATCCACTTTATTTCCTGTAAACCTTCATTAAGGATCATTTTTTCCCATGGAAAATATCCCTCAATATTATGGTCATCAGCCACACTACAATGCAATCCTTCACACTTCCCCAATTCATGGAATGTTTCCCCTTCTGACATGGTTGCAATGCTTCAACCACAACTCTCATTTTTCCAATCTACCACATCTCATCAACCTGCAAAATTATGTTGCCATACTCCAATCCAAGTCCAACACATCTTAACACATTTCTCTCCCCCGTGAATCAAATTAGTCCAACCGCCACATCCAACCGATGAGAATGCACCTCCTCATTCCTTCATTGGTTTTTCTCCAACACTTTGTCACATCCATCAATTTTCATCAAGAAATATTCCCATCATCATCCATCATCAATTATGTCAAATGGGAAATTATTCACTTGCCTCATCATCTTGTCTAATTTTTTCCTTTGGTAATGGACCAACAACCTCCATAGATGCTCATATCCATCCAAACTCATCTCAAAATAGCTAAGTCTCATCAAACTCAACCCATGCCTAAGTGTCTCCACTAAGGCTCCTTCGTTGCTGGAACCAACATCCAACTCCAAGGTGTATCACCTCTATCCCATTCATCATGTCACACCTCACAGACATATCCCATAATATGGCCAAAGGTATGCATTCCATACCACATCAAATTCAAGTATCCTTGACCTTAGCTTATCAATGAACTAGATACTCCAAGACCACCATAGCATGAATTTTTCATCAATAGAAACTATCTTCAAGTTATTTAAGTCATCATGTTCCTCATAATATTCAACAAATCTATCTCATAACTTAGGGGATCGCACTTGTTTGGTCAATTAGAACAGTCACAAGCCACCCCTTCCTTCTTCATTATGGGTGGGAACCCTTGATTGGACACCCTCATCTTCATCGCAGGTTCCTTCCATTGATGCCTTCCCCATTAAATGTTGATTAAGACTATCTCTCAGCTCTAATGAAACTTCAATGAAGTCCACCCAACTCTAAATCAAGTCTTCTTCTTCCAACATTCCCTTCTTCTCTAAGTGCTTCCTCTTGAACGACCTTCGTCCATGAGCCATGCCATACACTGAGCCAAATATTCATTCATCCAAACATGAATTCTCCATTGCATAAGGTTGATCAAATTATTCTTGAAAAATTCATGCATCAATCAACATCTCAACCTTCCAAGGGAAAGTCATCCATCGCATCAACAAAAATAAGCTCATCTCGATCAGCACATGGCGAGTTATAACATAACTTCCTTAAAAAACTGATGTTTAGGATCCTTCTACAAAATATCCCACTTTTTCCTTCATAACCTAAGCCATTGTATGACTTCCTTCACTTGCATGAGGTTTCTCCAAGGGAGTGTCTCCATCTTCAATCAACGATTTCAACATGCTCGAATCTGGTTCAAATTTTGTTGTCTGCGTCCCACCAAGTAATTCCTTTTTCAATGTTAAACTCATAGCACTCACCTCTTCCTCATTGTATGGAAAACTTATAATTCTTCATGGTTAACAACTATGACCTGTTCAACTAAACATCCTTCTTCAAAAATACAAATTCCAATGTGATTGACCTTACCTTCACGATGACTAAGAACTACCTTCTCGGTCTCCTTATTAATTTATGTCATCATCTCTCGAAGTACACCAAGTTCCTTTTCCATCTCATTTGTTTCTTCATCTATGCTCTTCATTATTTTAATGATTTGTAAAAGTTCATCCATGCCTGAGTAAGACTTCCGTCATGTTTACAAAACATGAAGGGGATACCTCAATGCATGAGTCTCCTCTTGTAGGTCTTTCATCCTTTCTTCAAACCCTCGTTGAGAAATTTGAAATTCTGCCTTCAACAAGATTAATTCACTAGTCATCATAATAATGGTCATCATACCATCGTCATCGTCACTTCAAAAAAAAACCTTCAAAGCTTCGACCTGGTGTCTCTAATACCAGTTGCCTACAACATTTACTTCAGCCAAATGTGGCTCTGATTACAACAGTTGCAACCCCATGATGGTCGTACCACTTTGATCTTCGTGGGAGTCTTGCCACAATTGGGGAGATATAATTTTATTTTATTAATAATATAAATTTATTTTATTTTATTAATGATATAAAATAAATTTTTATTATAATTTTTTATATTTAGAGATGCTTTATAGTTAAGTATGAGAGATGTTGTAGCAGCTTGTAAAATCAAACATTATAATTTTATAGAGATGTAAAATATATAAAACATAAATATTAGCGATAAATTAAGATCTATTTTACCATATAAATTAAAATATTGATTCTTATTTGTAACCATTAAATTTTAAGAACCTTCATATTTAAATTTAATTAATACGCATATAAAAAATCAATACTTGCGATAAACATTTTTCTAAACTTACGCTCCCTCTCACTCTCTATGTATAAACTAGCCTGGATCATCTTAAATTCAGATCTACCAAGTGCTGATACGGATCAAATCTGGATTTAAGATGAATCTAATTTTGTACTCTTGCATTCCATATTGAATTTCCTCAAGCCTTTAAATAGACTTCATTATAACAAATACTATGGACAAATACCATGGGAAAAATCTTAGGTTGTAAAAAAATGGAGCCCAAAACCGCCAACAGTAAAATTATTAATTTTTGTTTTACCAAGTCAAAATTTTTATTTTTACATTACAATGTCTCTTCCATACTTGAATGGCGAATGCCTCTCCATGCAATAATATTCAATGTTATGCATATTACATTAAAAAATAAATTAAATAAATTATAAAATATGCCAAAGAAAAATTTCAAACACACACACACACACATATTTTATAGAGAAGTGAAATTTAGGTCAATATAAAATATATTATTATGAACTAGCATATATCCATCTTAACTTTGGATAAGTCAAATCTCTCGAGGGGCAAACTTTTCTTCAATTTTTGCACTAAAAAGTTTGCAAGTTGATTGATTTGATCCCTCTTGGTAGATCCAACGTTAAGATGGATATATGCTAATTCTTAATAATATGATTTATGTGTATATAAATTTCACATATATTTATATAAATATTCTTATTTTCTATTTTATTAAAATCTCGATAACAATTTTTTTTTTTGTAACAAGAACATTTCATTAATGATTTAAAAAATTACATAATGTATAATATACATGTTTTCTCTATCCTACCACTTGGGAAACTAGACTAGAGACATAAGAGTATAGATTGTAGTGAACCAAAATTGAAAAAAAAAACCATGACTTTTGCAGAGAATTAGGAACTCTACTATTGCCCCATATTCAAGGAAACCAATAGTTGAATATAGTAAAAAAGGTAGCTCAAAAATTTTGTGAGTTCATGGAGGACCACCTAATACTAGAGTAAATTAAAATTTCTTTAGATATAGGGTGGGATTCCCCAGTGAAACTATCATAATTTTCCAAAAATTAAACATAATAAAAATAAGAAAAACCTATGCATTAGGGGGATATATATATATATATATATATATATATATATATATATATATATATATATATATATATATATATATTCGAGTTGATAGGCTTCTCCTTGAAATTGTGTGGTGGTGGAATGATAGAACTGGGATGGACCCATCTCTAGACTAACTAGTCAACCATCTACATCTAGTAGCAGATTCCTCATATCGTCTAGCTTGTGCATTATATTTTCCCGAGTTTGGTACATCCACCAAAACCTTACCAAGAAGTAGCTTAAAATACTTGTAGAGATTGGTGTCCATGAGAGTTGCGAGTGTTCAAAACCCACAAAGAAACCATCGTCATAAGCTTTATGTCTATAATTTCCTATCATCCTTGATGAATTTCCTCTTCCACAACCTGAAATCCCTCTTGTATCTCTGTAAAAGTGTGTTACTAGTATATTCTACTAAGGATTCAACTAAGAAGCATGCCCTAGAACCACCCACCATGCCTCAACCTCCTCCTCTCCCACGGTAGCAAGCTCACTATTGTGTCATGGATGTTGGAGATAGAAAAACATAAGTCACACCAAACTATTTTAGGTTTGGGAAATAGATAAGAGAATAGTAAAATAAGGACAAAATATTATCATACCAAAATGGAAATGCATCCTAGGTGGCTTGACTGAACCCCACTCCTTTCATAAAGGCTAGTAGATGTAGAGGGAAAGATAGTAGAGAGAGACTAGTTAGCAATATAAAATACATAGAGCCTCAGTTGAAGGTCATGAAAGGCACAAGAAGCACCATAAGAATACAATAAAGCAGTAGTAATGAGGATAGGAGGTTGTTGAGGAGGAATATCATAGTCACAGAGGATTTGGAAAATTTGGTCTGGATAGGGAGTAAATATTTTGAAATGTGCTCTTCCATATTCCTTGGTAGGAGAGGCACATTAAAGTTTAATATTTGTGATGGAATGCAGAGGAGTGGGGTGGGGAGAGTCCCCTTCTTGTCATCCCATGTCATTAATTCAACATTAACACCCCATTCATGTTAGCGATATCCTAGGTGGATATTCTTTTGCATTCCTCCTTTAACTTGGATGAAGGGAGAGAGTTCCAAGGGGAGTTGTATAGAGGTAAATGATTGTAGCATCCTTCATTGGCAAGCCTATCTGATAATTCTCCCAAATGTTCTCTATACGAGAAGGAAATTTTTCCAGCTACTAACTACAAGCTATTTGAAATGAATAGGATCCATTCATAAATTTACATATTAAAAAAATCACAACGAGAGAGTCCCATTTAATAAAAATCTTATAGTAGCATTGTGCATGGAAAGCCTTAGACCAAAATCTAAGGAAAAAAATTCTACTACATTATCACTATTGTGGCTCATATAACCAGGTAATACATGGAGGATGGTGCCAACATTGGATCTAAACATGCCACCAAATACTGTTGAGCACATATTACCTTTGGAGGCTCCATCAAAGTTGATTTTAAAAATAATAGGAGGGAAATACCAATGGGACAATAAGGAGGGAATAGGATGAGAGACCAAGGGTGATGTGATGCATGTAGATAAATAAAGTTTAATATGTTTAAAAAAATGTTTGTTCATGTCCTTTGATTCCCAATCCATAGAAGACCAAGTGTAAATGAGAAAGATCTATTAATATTTTTGAGCAATGTGTTCCAAATATTTAGCTTATATTCTCAATAATTGTTGAAGATACAACAATTTTGTTCTTTCCATATGATCCATAATACAACTACTAGAAAAATATTCCAAGCTTTAATGAGGATGAGACTAGAAAAAGGTGAAGGGCTCAACCCTAATAATGTATCTATGATGTTTCTTATTTCATTGATTGTCTTACGAAATAATACACATGATTTATGCCATAGTTTTGCGGCTAAAAGAAATAGGTTGAAGAGATTTTCCCTCTTTTCAAGTTCTGCGTGACATAGAAAGAAAAGTGATGACCTTGAAAATCCTTCGGATTTAATTTTATCCCATGTTAGAGTTTTCTTATTCATGTGTAGCCATATAAAGCAAGCTACCTTGGGCCAAAGTTTCTGATTCTATGATCTACTTCAATTTGATATGTTGCTTGAACATGGAAATATCCTTTCTAACTATATCCCCATCAAGTATGGTACAGTTCATTAGTGTAAGGTATGTGGAATTGATGGAGTATCTTCTCTAGCCTATGTCAATCCCAAGTAGGAGTTGGAAAGTCTCAAGAGGTATGATATTTCAAATAATCAAACACCTGAGTTTGATAACAGGATATCATGAAATCATGAATGTTTTAGAGGTATTACTTGTTATATAATTTGGGAACTTGGTGCCACAATTCATCCAAAAATATAACTTTTGTGCCATATTTTACTTCCCAAAAGAAATGTTTTTTCTGTAGGTATTTACCTTTGTAGGCTAGATTCAAAATGGGTCATCTGTTAGGAAATCTCTAGGATCATATGTGTTGTATATATGTGATTACTATATTTGGTGCAACATATTTTTTGTGCAGAAATATATTCCACATTGAAACCATCTCCACCATAACTTAGCACCTAAAAAAAAAAACAGTCTCTCTAGGTCAGAAGGACCCAGGCCCCATTTGCTTTTAGGAAGGAATAAATTATCCCAAGAAACAAGTTATCATTCCCCTTTAATTTTGTCTCCCTCCACCAATAAAAATGATCATTAAAGGGTGCATATTTTATTGAGCACACATTTATATGTTTCCAGGGATGAGAGTAGATACATCTATAATACTTATAGAACAAATTTGAGGAGCACTGATTATTGGGAATGTTAAAAGAATGAAATGTCAAAAGAATGAAATGTCAAACTATTAGGAAATTTATGGATTATTTTTGTCCATATATCAACCCTCAAGGAGTTGGAGGATAAAGGGAATCCTAAGTATTTTGAAGGTAGATTAAATATCTAAAAGTCAGGAAGCCTTGTGATGTGACCTTTAATGGATAGAGAAGTATTTAAAAGGAATATTTCATATTTGAGAGTGTTAAGCTTTATACCTAAAGAAGCCATAAATATTTCTAATGAAAAATAATTTAGCTTCTTTGATAGTGGATACAAACTATTGGTGCGAGGCTAGATCCATTGATTAAAAAAGGTGAAGCCCTTTGATATTCCAATTTGCCACAATTATTTTCAGAAATATACCCAATCCTTCGACTACCAAAATGAAGATGAATGGTGAGAGGGTCACCCTATCTAATACCTCTAGAGGGATTGAAAGTGGATGAAGGGGATCCATTTACTAATATTGAGAAGAATGTGGAGGACATCAGGGAAATAATCCACAGAGACCAATCAAAAAAGAAACCGAAGGTTAAGATAATATTGTAAATATAATACCAACTAATCTTATCGAAAGATTTATATAGATTCTATTTTATTAGCATACATTATTTTTTAGACTAATGGAGTGAATGGAAAACCTCATGCAATACCATCACATCCAAAATTTTCCTACATTCAACATAGCTTGAATGCTCCTCCAAGATGAGAGAAAGAAGAATTTAGTAAGTCTATTATTTATCACTTTCGAGATAATTTTGGAGATAATATTGTAGAGAGAAATAGGGTGGAATCCATAGGGATCTCCAAATTTTTATTATTTAGGTGCCAAAGAGAGGAAGATTGTGTTAAGAGCTTGGAGAATATTTCATGTTTTCCTTGATTCTTCAACAAATGCCCAAATTTCTTCCTTCAATAAATACTAATATGGTTGATAGAGGAAAATGGTAAATCCTTTAGGTTCAAGGGCTTTGTTCTTCAACCCAAAAATTTCCTTTTCACCTCCTCCATCATGACCGACCTAATTTGAGATTCATTTTGTTTTGGGATAACCAAAGGAAGTATTTGGCATGGAATCTTGGTTATGGCTTTGTTGTGATTCTGATATATTTACGATAGAAGGGTCTTGTAATATCAAACTAATTCCTGTTTGATGTCCTCATGTTTTCAAGAGTTTTGGCACATTTGGTCCTCTGAAAAAAGAGATCATATTTTTACTATAATGTTTAATCATATATTTATAAAACAATTAGTGTTTTTCTCACCTTCTTTAATCCAACAAATTTGTGGATTTTGGTGGCACAATATTTCCTCTTGCTTGCACCGATATTCTAGTTGATTGATGAGGATTTATTTCTTCCTTCCATGATTATTTTTTTTTGTAATTCCCTCATGCGCTCTTCTAGCTACCATTGTGCCTAAAAGATTTCCATAAATTATGATTTATTCCACTTTTAAATCTTTCCCTTTGGATATTTTTAACTTTTGTTAAAACGATATGATAGTTATGATTGCATTTGTGTTTTCAATCAACCATGATATTTTAGATTTATCAATAAAGGAGGGTTCTAAAAGCCAGAAACTTTCAAAGTGGAAGGGCATATTCTCTAGATAGGATTTGGAATCTGTCATGAGGAAAATTGAATGGTGATTTGAAACTTTGTAGGAAAGGATGGATGCTTCTAGGAAGATATTTTTATCGATAATGGATTCAAATACTTAAAAAAATTCCAAATGGGAGGCTACCTACTATGTGGCTTTGTGTTGGTTGTTCTAGATGAAGATGCCATTTATTGTATCTAAATTAACCAACTTTAATGCTTGCAAATATTATTTGAAGCGATCCACCTCTTGATTCAATCACCATATTCGTCCCATTTTCTCTTCAAGGGACTTAATTAGTTTGAAGTCTCTATCTACAACCCATGGAGAAGCCATTCATTATAAAATGGAGTCCTATTAACATCCAGAGGAGGACTGAATTTTCTCCTAGAATATTTGGTCTATAAATATTAGATATAAATCCATCCTCATTCGATCCTATGGGGTTGAATTTAGTGGTTAGGATACTTAGGGTGGCCCAACAATCTGTAATATCTACTTCTTCAAGGTTCCAAAAAATGGAAATATATACTACTTGACCATTGGCATCAATGACTATGCTCTAGGTTCCCTTCCAACATGAAGACGATTGTTGAGACCCTTTCCCTAGAGAATTTGGTTTCCTAGATCATCATAATATAGGTTGATATTGATGAACTTTTCTTTTGAAAAACCTTTGCAATTGAGGCCTCACATGTTCCAAGGAATTATTTTAATTGAGTAGAGGGATAGGGTGAGATGAATGTCACTTACATAAGCTTTAATATACTTGAGTTTACCAGGGTTTCACCTAGCTCATGAAGGAGTTTCTTGTTGCTTCAATGAAATCTAAGTCTATATTATTTTGGAGGTTTTATTTGTTCTTTAAGATTCTATATATTGATACTAAGATAGGATGGGGAAGAATTTTTTGTTGTAGGAAATGGGAGAAGATTGGTGTTGGCTTTGATGAATGCTCTTTTGAGGATTTGGACTTGATGTTTTGAGATAACCTTAGGATATTTTCTCTTCCAATCTACTGTCATTGCATGAAGATCAGGAGTACCCAATTATGTTTCTTTTAATCCTTTTGGGGTATATTTTGATGTAAATTTGGTCATGAAAATTCATTGTTCATAGCTGCTGTAGCTTCCTATTGCTCCAAGGAAGTGGATGCTTGTTGGTGAACTGAGGATTCCTCTTTGAGCCTCTTATTTTTCGTGGTAGAAGGATTTTTTTGGTCCCTTACTAATTTTTTATGTATATATTTTGTTGAAATATCAACTAGGGTTTTGAAGCTATTCTGAGTAGGGATGCCTTGATCCATTTCTTAAGAATCCCATGATAGTAGATGTTTACGGTGTGGGTTTACATGAGTAAAACCTTCTTTGTCTTCAAGGGAAACTTATCCTTGGGATGGATCTGGCTATGTTAGAGGACAATCCTTGAAAACATTCTTGTATTAATGATAGTTCATGTAGTGGAAAGGTATGTTCTCATAATATAGTTGTTACTACCAAATATCCTCTTAATAATAAATATCAATGGATGCAGGGAGGGGATAAGAAATATCCATGTACATACAGATGCAGGAATATAAAGTGTGGAACCTCTTTTTTTATGAACCTCCTTCACATTCCATAATAAAAGGTTTTTGTGAAGTCTAGTGTAGCTAAGATTGTGCTTGGAACATTTCTTCTTTAAGATGTTCAAAGGCCTTAATTTCTTCTGGAGTCCAAGAAAATACATCTTTCTTCAGTAATGTTGTTATCAGTGCTTCTATTCTCCCATAATTCTTAAAAAAATTGCGATAATACCCTACTAGCTCGAGAAATATTCACAGATGATTTATGGTTGTGGGGATTTTCCATTCCTTAATGGCTTTAATTTTGCTAGGGTCTACCTTAACACCCTCATGAGACACAATGGTCATGCATACAAATTGAAGCTTCCTTCATCTTCCCTTGAAATGTAGAAGGCGCATTGGTAAGGCCAAAAGGCATGACCAAAAAATCATAATGACCCTTATGAGTTCTAAATGTTGTTTTCAGAATGTCTTCAGTCTTCATTCTAATTTGATGATATTCTAAATGAAGATCAAACTTTGTGAAGTAAATTTCTCCACATAATTCATCCAATAATTCATCAATGAAAAGAATGGGAAATTTATCCTCTTCTTTTGAATTTTCTTGTTCCTTTTGTACCTCCTATTCACAATCTATGTAAAATAATTTCTTCTCAACACACTTTTGGCCTTTAGTGTATTTTTTATAACAACTGTAACAAAGACATTTTGTGATTTTTTCTTCCAACTATTTTGGTTTCGACCTTGTAGGTTGCGGAAGGCTAGGAGTATCAACACTTCCATCTTTATAGTTGTGAGTGGTAGGCTTCCTCGTTACCATAATTTTTCTTTCAATTTTTCTTTCCAACCTCAATTCCTTCTCCATTGAATCAGGTTCCCAAAGGAGAACCTCATGTTGGATGTTATCCTTTAAATACCCTATGAAGAAATCAATCTTGTTTCCTTTGGAATATCATTTACCCTTATATTCAATTTTTGGAAGTCCTTAATGTGCTTTTCCGTTGAACCCTTTTGTTTGAGATTTATCAATTGGTTGAAGAAGGTGTTGCTATTTGTATCCTCGTAATGTGCTATCAAAATTGACTAAGTGACAAGTGGTTTACAAGAACAAAACCATCAATACCATACAAACTAATTGGATTATAAATATAAAGTTGCAATGCGTACCTTTTGTGTGTGTTGCACATTATGGAGATCAAAGTATTGCTCCATATGTAGTATCCATGTTACCAGATCCTTTCCATCAAACTTCCTCATAACGATTTTTGTAATATGGTGGGTCTTCAATCCAACGTTAGAGGATATGAAATCATGATTAACATTTTATTTTTCTCATCATGAGTTTCATCTAATACCTTTTCGCCATTAGGAATAATTTATTGTAACAACTTTTTCAGACCTTCCTTCAAACCTTCCATGACTACTTTTAAGCCATCCTTTAAACCTTCCATGCATGCTT
Source organism: Pinus albicaulis (assembly GCA_034641835.2). Taxonomy (NCBI): domain Eukaryota; kingdom Viridiplantae; phylum Streptophyta; class Pinopsida; order Pinales; family Pinaceae; genus Pinus; species Pinus albicaulis. The sequence continues at coordinate 767,529,201 of CM076572.1, forward strand.
TTAATCCATCCTTAAAATCTTCCATTTTTTATTCTATTCCATCCATATTAGCTTCGACACCATATATCTTAGGTTCCATTTCATTTTTGGTTACTCTTTGCGAGAGTGAAATTTGTTGCACTTGGTCTCGTAATTTTGATATATCATGTTGCAATTCTTCCTCTTCATGTGTCATAGTAGATATTTCTGAGGACTTAATTGGTGTGGAGGAATTTTAGAACCCAATATATATATATATATATATATATATATATATATATATATATATATATAGTGTGTGTGAGTGTGTGTGTGTGTGTGCCCTTGGAATCACTTCAAAATGATTTTTTTAACAAAATTTATGCAATTTTAAAAAAACAATACAAACCTTTTCTTTCTTTTGAGGAGCTCTATATTGAACTTGTTGTATCTATGCGATTTTGAATCTTCAAGATCTAAACTTTGGTCCTGTGGTATCCCTATAAGTCTTATTTCCAATGCCAAAATTCATACCAAATCTCCCACGATGACCTGATTATGGACCAATTTAATATATTGAAGTTGTGAGGGATTCCACGTGTCACTTTTTAAACATTTGACTCTGAAATTGATACATGAAATACTAAATTCTGTACAATTTTTTCCAATTTTTACAAAATTCAAATCCGATGTCTAAAATGAACGTTATGACGATTTTCCCTTGTTCGCCAGTTGGAGATGAAATTTTTGAGCATACAAAAACCCTAACTTCCTCAGATCATATCTCCAAAAATATAGCAAACCAAGATATGAAATTCGTACAAGAGGTTCACTAGTGTTTCACATCCACATGGTTTCAATTTTAGCTTGTGAATCTTTGTATAAAAATAGTTATAGAAAAAATTCCAAGAAGGCCTGTTTACAACAACAAAACCCTAGAATCCAAAGCTCTAATTCCAAAGGTTATGCAACCAACTCATAAAATAGAGAAAATATAGATCAAAGACTTGAGAAATAGCCTCTTTGAGGGGGAAACCTCCTTTACATTACATAAATGAATAATTATTTTATATTCAAATGAAAAAACCTCCTTTCTATATATAGGAGTCTAAGGGGTCACAATATAATCAGAGCCGACATAATAATAATAATGCAAGGGCAGGAAAATAAAAATATTGGTATTCTATGGGGCACAGTAATAAAAATATAGGGACTAGATGGGAACAAAAATAATAATAAGGGGACTACCCTAACAATAACAATGAGGGGCTACACTACTATTATAGGGACCTAGCATAGTGGATTTGATCTCAAATTTTGGGTCTTTAAAGATACACCTTTCTCTATGATTGGTGCTAAATTACATGATCCTAACATAGGATAATCTCTAGAGGCAAGGATGGGTTGGACCTATAATATGAACACTTTGCTGTGATAATCAATAGTCAGTTAGACACACTTGTTCATGGATTGTGGTTTTTCACAGGCGGTTACGAGAGTGATTGTGTTTGAAAAGGCATGCGCAATGACGTGGTCAGGTAGGACATTAAGGGAATTCCTCACATAGTGGAAAAAAACCCTAGTGTCGAAGCATATTTCCAGTGTACCAATATTTGTCCTTTGGTAACTATGGTTACACCAAAATATAACCATATTAGATAACCATATCCCAAATATTTTATAGATGGTGCACAAAACAAAAACAAAAATGAAATAGCTCAGTGAAGAAGGCTTAAAGAAGAAAAACATAATTCCAGTTAGTCCTAGGATAGATGATTAGAAGGCTTGGGCATTTTTTTATGGATATAAAATTTATGTCAGGGACGTATGCAGAACATTAGTTGCACTTCACCTGAATAACAATCCCACCTTCCTTCTCACTTTAGGGCTGTGGTCTGGAACTAATAATAATAAAAATTAATTGGGCTTTGGCTTGTACTCAACTTTGAAATGTCCAAGAAGGTGAAATTATTACAAATCTATGGTGATTCTTGAGTGGTTGTTGATTGGTTCTTGGGCATCATTTCATTACACAGTTTGGCCCTAAATTCTTGGAAATAAAAAATTCATCAATTACAATTTTTTTTTCAGGAGTTAGAGGTATCATATATCTGCAAGGAACACAACACTGATGCAGAAAAAATATCAAAGGAAGCATTACTCCAACCTATAAGACAATTAGTGATTAGAAAAAAAGTCGTTGATATCCTTAGGGTGAATCACGACAACATTTTAACACTTTTTGATATGATGTTGTTATAATCGTTGGGACCCTGCATATTTTTATGTTTGACTATTAATGCTTTGTATTTTTAGATTACCATAGCACATGGAAAACATGTCCGAGAGGTTGTATTTGAACAATAATTTTGTATACTTTGATTTCTATGAAATAAAAGGTATTTTATTTTTTCCATGGGATATATATATATATATGGAGAGAGAGAGAGAGAGAGAGAGAGAGAGAGAATTTTATATGCTTACTACTTAAATTTAAATATGAATTTTTATATGCTTATTTATTGTAAGGATAAACTCCAAAGTTGGGGTTGGGTTGGGCCTATAAGGTTCCCACTTTGTTGTGATAATCAAGTGTTAATGACACACCTTTTCGTGGATTGAGTTTTTTTGCAGGCAGTGTGGAGAACTATTTTGTTTAAGGAGGCCTATGCAGGACGTGGTTAGGTAGATGTTAGGGGAATGCCTCATAGAATGGACAAAACCCTAGAATTCGAGATTTTTTTCAGCATGCCAAGATTTTTCCTTTTGAAAATATGGTTACACCATAATAGAACCATTTTAGGTAATCATATTCCAAATATTCGACAACTGGTGCACAAAACAAAAACGACATTGAAATAACTCAACAAAGAAGATTTAAAGAAGAAAAAGCGAATTCCAATTGGTCTCAAGATAGATACTTTGAAGGTGTTAGGTCCCCGTAATTTGTTATATTGGTGAGAAAAAATGAACAGGGGTAACATCAGACCAGTCTTTGGAGTCCTAGGACCTATTCTTCCTGGACTCAAAGAGGGCTCTCTTTATTTTGTGCAAAGTATGTGAACTTGTTTGCTTTTAGTGTTTGATTTTTGGCTAGTTGTTAAGTTTAGGGTTTTTTTGCTTGTTTTAGTTGGGTATATGTTCAATTAAAATAGATGGAGTAAGGAAATATTCAAGTCATTGGGTTATGGAGTCTATAAAAAGTCATGGAAAGTTCAACAATGAATCAGGGTGCATCACAGGGAAAATCTAACATAGTCAAATGGATTTTCAAGGTTTGTGTGAGATGAAATGAACATCAAGTTTGTGAACAAAGTAGAGCAAAGGGAAGTTAAGAATCCTTTATAAAATACTTTAAAAAAGGGGCCTTTAACACTATTCAGCATAAAGAAGTAATCATAATACAGGGAAAATCAATAACTCTTTGATTAAACTCAAGCAAATAAGCATTTAAGACAAACAATCCAATGAACTATAGAAGGCAAGAAACTTATTTAACTTCTAGTGAGTTCACCTTCAAGCTTAGAAAACATTTAAGATAGACATATAACATATATCAAAGAAGAGGGAACTCCTAAACATCATTTATCATAACCATAAATACCTCCAAAGTAACCTTTCAAGAATGGACAAACGTTATGATCGAAACATAGCCTCTTTGGCAAAACCTAATTAGTGATACTTCAAAGAAAGATCTCAAGAATAATGTTTTAGTGACATCAAACAAGCAAGGCTAACCATAAAAAATATTTGATATCTACTGTATTAAATCATTCATAAGATAAACAAGCTTGAGTGGGTCTAGAGAGCAACTAAGAATTCTCTAAATTGACCTAGCAGAGGAAAACATAGAGGCAGTGAATAACAAATAGAGATAAGGTGCCTTTGAAAAACATTTATTAGTATAAAACCTTTGTCCTACTACAATATAGAAGGATGTAACAAAATGATACATAAGAAAACAAGAACTAAATAGAAGCACATCACCATTAACCATGCTCAGGGATCCTACAAGCAAGCCCTCTCCATCATCAATCAAAAAAAGCCATCCACAAATTCCACAACACCAATTTCTCTTCAATCTCCAAAAAACTATGTATTGCTCCCAATATTCATCAAATGCAAACCTTTTACAATAAGACCCTCATGCCCTATTTATCTAGCAAAGGAGGTACAAAACCCTAATTAGGTTTTGAAAATGTCAAAAATATCCATAAATGTCATTTATGTCTAAGAGACCATGCAAGGCCCAAAACATAAAATATCTAATGAAATAAATGTAAAAATAACTCCTAACACCTAAATTTGGAGTGATTTGCCCCAAAAAACACTAAAATACCTTTTTTCCATAAATGAGTGTCTTTTGTTGAATTTTTGCACAAAAGGGCGCGACAATGGGGTTTGAAGGCGTAGTGCCTGCACATGAAAACTTGGTCCACTTGCAGCCAAGTTTTGATGACCTTCTAGATGTTGGAATTTGCACTGTGATGGTTCGTTGGAAATCTTGTCGAGTCTACTTTCCAAAACTACCCTTGGTTTTTTGATTGGGCTCCATTAAACTATCCAAAAATTGAAACTCCCAAGGCTTGTCAAGGCGCAACACCAGTCCTGAAAACTAGGCAGAAAGGTGAAAAATGACATGTTTTTGGGCCTTTTGAGGGACCAAATTTGATCAAAATGATATGAAATTTGGTGAGCATGCTATAATTGAGCTGAGGATTCAAAAAATATAAATTTTTCCACCTGAGGATTCCTGAGGTGAAAGCGTAGCACCAAGGGTGCTACGCTTTCGGCCCTTAATATTAGTAAAAAATGCATAAGTGAAAAAATGATGCCAAAACTTGAAATTGTTTTGCTGATTATGGTTGGAATGTCCTGTAGGGGATGGATCAACAAGAATTTCAAGGCTTTCTTTGTTCTTTTGTCTTATTTAGGACTTTCCCTCATTGGCACCTATCTCACTATGTTCAATATTATCTTTGTTGTCCTTGATGTTTTGATCAGTGTAAACATCATCCTCATCATCATCATTATCTCCATTGATATCATGATCATCATGATTGTTGCTCACTTATTCATTTGCACTGCTCTCTGCACCATCATCATTTACACTGTGGGTTTCATTGTCTTCACTGTCCTCATGGCCATTATGACTGCTGTCATTATCCTCATCACCATAGTTGTGTGCCTCATTGTTAGGCTCACTGATATCTCTGTTGTTATTATCTTCATTTTTTTACTCACCTTATCTACTGACTTGTGCCTTATCAGTATTTGTTCCACTGTCCTTTGTTTCCATGTTTTCTACCTCATTTACACTCTCCATGCTGACCTCATTTCTCTTTCCTTTACTATCTTTATCTATGTCATGAGCCTCAATGCTCCTTTGACCTACTATCATTATGATGTTCTTCTTCATTTACCTTTGTACTAGCATCTTTGTTGTCTTCTGCATTTATGTCAGCCTTATCACACTTTGTCTGATTGATATTTGCCTCTTCATTCCACTAATGTCAAACTGATAGGAAAGAGGGCATGTGATGTCACTATGTTTTGAACAAAACCCTAGGACTTGCACAAAAAAAACCCCTTGATTGTGCTTAGAAGACCCTTGGAAGTGATTTTCAGGTGATCAGAGGTGATTTGGAGAGTTTTTAGGGCTTAGAAGGCTTTTTGGCCAAAGGCGCAGTGCCTGCCCGAGCTGTCGGGTCAGTCGGGCTTCCCTACCAAAAGTGTAGTGCCTTCATGCCTCTGCATGGGGTTTTAGGCTTCCCTGCCCAAAGCACAGTGCCTACACGTATCTCGGGCCTCTCGGGTCTGCTGAAAACATAGCGTTGAATGCGCAATGCAATGGGTTGTCGAGCCTGTCGGGCTTCCTAAGTGAACGTTGTAATGCTGCCTTCAACGGTAGCATCACAAGGAAAATTGCACAAGAAAATCGAATGAAGCGCCCCGACTCGAACGTAAGCGCTAGGAAATTTTGCCTTGTAAAATCCAGATTTTTATCTTTTTGAAATTCTAATGCTCTGCAAGTGAAAAATGATTTTAGATGAAGTGTGAAAGAGCTCCTTTAGGCATATGGCATCGGTTTATCTTTGTAGCCCATTTCCTAATATTTACAAGCCCTTTTTACTGATATGTTTGACCTTTTGTTTTCAGGTGGCTGAAAAAGGTGATTTGGGCTTTTCCCTTTGTTTCTTGAGGCATGATAAACTAACTTTGATACATTGTGATGATTTCACAGACTAGCATTCTCCAATTTCCTATGGTTTCCCACTGTGCATTTCAACTCAACATTTGCTTTGTAAGTGACTGAAAATCATGAAATTTCCTTTCTCACTGATACTCACTAACCCTTTGACAATGTCACTGATATTTTATTTGTCTTTTGTTGTAGGTGGCCTAAAAATATTTAAATGGCCCCTTTCCTTCAATGGTCACTACTGATTTGCAGGTGCGTTTAAACATTGAAGTGACCTTTCATTTTATTCCTGAAGCTTGACACACTCATTCACACATCAGCAAACTTTTAATTACCTTTGGTTTCCACCTTGGAGGTCATATCATGTTTCTTATATCTTTGACCACTGAGTGTAAATGACTGAAATGAGAGATAAACCTTCCTTTCACTAATACTCTTTGCATCCTTGTTCTTTGAGGCAGTGAGAAACTTTACCTTGGAAAACTATGGAATATCACTTACAACTGTCTCTTCAAATATTCCTCCTGCTGTCATCATGGAGGCTTAGAATCTTCATTTTACCTCCTTTGACTATCTTTCCAAAACCCTAGGTTTTTGGGATGCTTGAGAACAATTATCAATGTTGTCTTCTAAGTTCTCTATAGCCCTTTCAAGTTCATTAATTTAAATAATGAAAAAATGCTTGAAGGATGGGTGGATAACTTTTACTTAGCCTAAATATGTTTGGAGGACCCTCAAAAAGAGTTTGGAAGCTTTTGAGGTGATTTGAGTTGTTAAAGGGCTTAGAAGCTTTCCCTATCCAAAGGCACAGCGCCAGTTTATGAAGGCGCAATGCCTTTTTGAAGAGGGAATTTGGAGGCCTTCCCGGTGTCCAAATTGGGTCCATGATAGCTCATTGGAAATATTATCATGTATAATTTCCCAATATACCATTTTTTCTCTTATTGGAGTTGATTTGACCTGTCAAAAGTTGATGCTCTCAAGACTGGTCAAAAAGTGCTGAATGACGGTGCAGAAATGCAGAGTGCTCGTGAAAACAAATTTTTGAGGCCTTCCTCAACTCAAAATTGAGATCATGATAGCTAATTGGAAATATATTCCAGTCTATTTATCATTTTACTCATCAATCAAGTCATTTGGACACTCCAACTATGATAAAACCTAATTTTCCCAAGGTCACCCTAGAAGTGCAGCAATCCTCCCGGGACACCTGTATTTTTGACATTGCTATAAAACCATGACACCTATGTAAAATATGAAGGATTTTTTTCTTATTGGAACTATGATGGAAAAAAACCTCTCTCACGTTTGTTAAATTCATCTTTTTTTGGTCAGAAACATAGTTTTAAGAAAAACTGGCCCTAGGTGTGACAAATGGCTTGGCTTTTGGAAAGAATTCCTGGAAAAAGATGGAGGCATGATTTTTAAGAGTTGGTATGGCTTCATGGTTTCTGATATGGCCTACCATATGGATATTCTACTCCTATGCCTCTTTTCCATAGCAAACCCTAGCCTAGTGGAAGATGGAATTAGGGTTTAGTGTTTCCTCCATGTTATTTTCTGTGATTTGATAATTGTTTGGCACTTTTTTGGACTGCCAAGTGTAAAACCATTACTTTCTTGTCTTCATTAATGTAAGATGTCATATTTTAGGCACAAACCACTTACCTCATCAATTTCTCCTGCTAATTGACCTCTTAATACTTCTGCAAAAATGTTAAGCTTGTTCATTACCTCATGTGTAGACTTTGAAAATGAGTGGTATTCTTCTTTGGAAATGATAACCTTCAAAAAAATGAAACCCTAATTGACCTAGTTGGGGTCCTTTGACCTCTCTTTGACTAACAATTGGCTTTGGAGGCTTCAAGTCTAAAACCAGAGTATGACAAAGTGATGTAATGAAGATCCAAAGTCCAATGTACTTGATTTATCTAAAGAGCCTATAGAGATAGTTTTGAGACAATCAATTCTTGAGGGACTTGGTGAACATGGGAAGAAACAGGCTGTTTAGTAACCCTAGATGGAAAGTGGAGGGGCGAGGAAAAGGAAAAAAAGAGTGCTGAGGTTATAGGTAAAAAATGGGATATAGATGAGGGGTCTTTTAGGAGTGGCAGGTTAACCATGGAATGGAAAAATAGTAGAATAGTGAAAAAAATGGTTTAAGGATAATGAAGGTAGTGAGATTTCTAAAACTCACAATATTCATGAATCTTATTTTTAGAAATCTAGGATCAATATTTAGTCATCTAAAAATAGCAAAAATTACTGATGAATAACAGAAGGCTTGAGTTTTTTAAAGGACTAGAAAGTCATGTCAAGGATGTACGTGGAGCAGGAGCTACATTTTACCTGAAAAAAATCACACCTTCCTTCTTATTTTTGGGTTGGGACTTGGAACTAATAATAAAGAAAAATTAATTAGGCTTTGGCTCATCCTTGAATTTGCAATGTCCAAGAAGGTGAAATTTTTACAAATCTAAGGAGATCCTTGAGTGGTTATTTATTGGTTATTGGGCATAGTTCATTACAGAGTTTGCCTCCAAATTATTGGTAACAAAGAATTCATGAATTATAGGATTTTTTTAAGGTGATGTATGTATCACATATCCACATGAAACACAACACTAATGCATACATCAGATCAAAGGAAACATTACTTTAACATGTAGGACAATTAACATGTTTTTATGTTTGACTATTAATGCATTGGATGTATAGATTTCCATAGCACATGACAACCATATCTAGGAGGTTGTAGTTGAATAGTAATTTTGTATACATTGGTTTCTATGAAATAGAAATTATGCAATTTTTTCTTGGGAATATATATATATATATATATATATATATATATATATATAAAGAGGCAACGAACATAGAAAAAAAGTTTATTCTATGTATTAATTTTTTATATGCTTATTAATTAAATTTAAATATGAAATTATGAAATATAACTATTACAACCATGAATCATTATTTATATGGTAAAAGGGATCTTAATTTATAGTTATTATTTATGTTTTCTATATATTTCATATATAGAAATAGGGATAGTTTAACTTATAAAAGAAATGGTCTTTCCACCAGAATTTGGTGATACAATCTCAAGCAAGATTATGGTTTTTTGTTTTTTAAAGTACATTTTTGAATGCATAAATGGATTCAAGACCATGAAAACCCCTTGAGCACTAGACTTCTACAAATTAAATAACCTAAACTCAAGTTTTTAAAAATATTTTCCAAATTTTGATTAAAATTAACAAAAAAAATGCTTTGAAAAAAAAAAGCACTTTCATATATAAATTAGACTACACCTATAGAAATATTCTTATTTTTAATTACTTGTTATTAATTAAATTTATTAAGTTTTAATATGTTTATTAATTACATAAATGAAATTATTATTATTATTATTTAATTTGAATGGAAATTATGTTTATTATTATTATTTGTTAATTTAATGCTTCATTTTATTGGCTATTATAACACATCTCATGTTAAAAGGTAAAATTCCATTCAGCAAGTGTGTGTGTGTGTGTATATATATATATATATATATATATATATATATATATATATATAGCTTGAGTGGGCCTAATGGTTAAGAGAATGTGTTTCCTCATAAGAGGTCATAGGTTCAAAACCAGAGGGGGGGTAGAGTATGTATGCCTTCGTAGACTTAGCAGTCTAATCGCTATGTGGAGATGGGTCGCTTGTCCCACAAACAATGAGGTCTCATACACCAATTTAGTGTATGACTTGGCCGTGACCTTAAAATCCACATGTATACTCACTCAAGAGTTCACAAGAATCCAAACCAATAAAAAAATATTTATAAGCATAAAACCATTACAACAATATTCATGTCAATGACAACAATTTAAATCTAAATAAAATATAACAATTATATCACCCTACCACCCAAAATAATTACACTTACCCTATACCCAAAATAATTACACTTACCCTATAATTATTTTATATTATTTTATTAACCAAGTAAAATTATTTTATTTCATTAACCAAGTAAAAATATTTATATTATTAAAAAATAAAATTACATCCAAGGTTTAAAAAATAACAAAATCCAAAATTTAATCCCATCATTTTTACACTTTTACAATGGTCATAGGCAGTGGAACATGTATGCAAGTACAAAAGGTGAGAATCAATATTTGTCCCGGAGAGTATGACAGAATATTCTCAACCAAAAGAAAATAAAGTTTCAACCACTTCAACATGACAACATTTATTAAAAAGTCACTCACAACTTCAAAAGGGAATAATATTGCATATATGTTTTGTATTATTAGGTGGCCAATTGAGCATCCCAACTATCTATCGTACGTATTTGTACTTGTGCATAACTTTTCTCTTCGTTTATTTTAATCGTTAAACTAATATCACCTAGTTACGTTGTAAGGTGTTTTTATTTGAAAACAACTCCCCTAGCTACCACTGTGTCTATGTCTGAGCCATTGGATCAAATGTTAATGAAATTTTTTAGAATATGTGTTTTTTTTAATTTCCAAATTATACACAATTTTTCTTGAGCAATAATGATGAATGTTCATAATTCTCATTTCTTAAATAACACTAAATTTTCCTTTAATTACTTAATTAGAATAGTTTGTAATTCCATAACAATTTGTAACTACATACATACTCTTTTTGATTTTTTTGTTGATGAATATCAAATTTCTTCCCTTAGAAAAAACTATATACATATCTTTAATTACCTAATTGAATCTAAAAAGTCTTACATGTTTTTTACTTTATAATCATAAACAATTTTCATATCATATGATTTCAAACTTGCTCAACTTTTTATTTTGAAATTCGAAACAATGTTTTTCACTAAATAAATTTAGGTTTTATAATTTTTTTTATTTTTCAATTCCAAACAAAGCTTACAAAAGAAAAAACCCACTCAGTCCTCACTGAAAATTATAATTTTACAAAATTAACACTATGTGATTAACAATAGAGTAAGTTGAGACAACCTTAAGGGGTTTTTTGTACAAGTTTTATCATAACCTTTCCATCCATCCAATATATAATATAGAGTCTTAGGAAGAGAGAGTATATTCTAGTTTATAACCTAATCCACAATCAAAGAAAATGGCTAGGGATTTCACAGGTTATTAGTTGATAACTTGATCCACAATAATAATAAAAAAATACTAGGGATGTCACAAGTTATCATTTTCATAGTGCATCGTTGTTTCATAGAGGAACATTTAGCTCTGATAAGAAAAGTGTGATATTGTGTTATAATTTTCTCTACAAATGTGTTGGAGTTTTTTTTGCAATACACTTGTTTTTACTACTCTTAAGTGATGAAATCCATCGTTGTTGCATATAGGAGTATTTGTCTCTGATAAGAAAAGTGTGATATTCTGTTATAATTTTCTCTAAAAATGTGATGGAAAGTGTGTCGTGAATGTTGGAAATTTCATGGTTAATGTAATATAAGCTAAATACAAATTCATTTCTTCTACACAAGATCAAGAAAGCTATGCTGAGTAGCCAACACCACATAACAAGAAATGTTCACCAATTCCATAAATGCTACCGAATCTCTATTGATGTTGGAGTTGTTTTCTTAATAGCCTTAACTTTACTGCTCTTGAAGTGATGAAAGCCACCTCTCCATACATTTTTTACTATCTTCACAAAGAAAAAAGAAACCAACTTCATGTCATCGATACTGAAAAAAACAAGAACATGGCAGACATCATGGGGAGATTTCACTTGTTTTATTTAGACTTGTTGCAAGATGACATTTACTACTATACAAGTTGTGCATCAAATTATTATATAAAAATTGTGCCAAGAATTTTTTAAATTATTTCTCTTCATCTATATCTTATCAGTTTAGTATGTTCTCAATCAAGAAAAGTCTTTGAAGTTTAAGAACTGTATCTTTCTGGTTGATAACTCTTATCATCAATATCTTTGAAACCTCCATGAAGTGCTTCCATGGAAGAAAAATTTTCCTTTCATTCCTTCACGATTGCTCCTTCGCTGCAACATCTTATTTATTTTAGGCTACTTTTTACTATGTTATTGCCTTACAACGTTTCTTTTGCAACATGTGGTGCAATTTCTAGTTACTTTCAACGACTCAATGCTTTGACTAATGATCCTTTTTATAAATAATTCCTAAGTTTGATACATTCACATAATAAAAACGTTACAAAATTGAAATTACATATGAATTTGAAACTAAAATTTGTAAAATATATAATTAAAAGGTAAAAATATATTCAATTTGTATTAAAAAAATGTTTTGTTATGCTTCTTTTAAAATAGCACAGACGGTTTTTTATTTATTAATAAAAAAAATGATATAAAGTTAATGAAGAAAAAACATTTTACAAAAGCAAATTAGGACCAAAAATTTAATATTTTAATTAAATTGGTTGGTAACTAAACAAATCTGATCCATATTCTAATCGCTAACCGCTGGAAAAAAAAAAATATTTAAAATTTGAGGAGCTTAAACCAATAAAAATTTAGTTTTGTCATATTATAAAAGAAATCAATAATGTTGAGATTCAACAAGATGATGATCCTAGTGAAAATTAGGCACCTACACTAGGTGGGACCCGCAGGCTATTTTTAGGTGTATGTCTATTTTTAGAATGGTGAGAAAAATCTATTTATAGTGGGAGTCTATTTATAGATGGCTGAGAAAATTCTATTTATAGATGAGGTTCTATTTTTAGATGCATGGAAGAAGTCTATTTATAGATCACATGTCTAAAAATAGAATGCATGTCGATTATTATTATCTCTTAATAATAATTAGACAATAAATAATAATCTATTCTCTTGAAGCACTTGATTTCAGTTAACTGATGTGGAAAACCAGTTGATTGAAGGAATTACAAGTTCTAAGGTAGGTTGTAGGACATACAAGTAAAGGACTTTATTTATGTGATTATACAAAGTTGCCTGTGAAGTTGAATGTACTAACCTAACTGATTTATGCATGCTTAGCACTCGGTTAAGTGAGTTCGCTCATTTGTGCTAGTTGTAACTAAAACTAAACTAGTAGAGATCAGTGAATTAAATATTAATTAATTCACATTGAGCGTCATGCTACCTAATATTTACTAATGTGCTATTGCATGTAAGATCCGGTGGAGACCCAGATCCGGTGGAGACCAGTTGAGAGAGAGGTGTGAAAGGACGGTTATTATCGTTGTGTTAGTGGGTGAAATCTTGCAACCAAACACACATTGGGAATGCGAATGAGAGGATTGCACTATCAAGGAAAGGCAAGATCGAATTCATTCAGGTATTGTGATCAGCAGGGATTGCGCAGTGGAGGCTGGCTCTCATGAGGCAGTAAATTGGTGCATGCTTATGATAATTTTTGTATGATAGTGTGAGATGATTATATATTGTACTGAGAGCTCTTGGATTAGAGTTTTGTACGATATTCTTTCATGATCCATGATATATACATAATATATGATAATGGGGTTTTTATCTTTATGATTTCTCGGTAAAAAAATTTGTGTTATGTGTGATTGATCTTTCTTCATGTGTTTGCAATTGGTGATTAAATTTCCGCAAAGATTTAAGTAGAAAGGATTTTGTATTTAATAATAGTGAGATGTTTTAGATAAGGAGATTTAGGCAATAAATAATTTTTAAAACTTTCTACATGGTATAGACAAATCAATTCATGATAATGACGATGTAAAGTTTGTTAATTTAAAATAATTTTAGATTCTTTTAAAATTTCTTAGTGCAAACGAGTTGAGTAATCATTGAAATGGATTTCAATGGTTTACGTAAAATTAATACCTTTCGAGGCTCAAAATACATTTCATGGAAGGATAGGATGGAGGCAGTGCTTGAACATAATGGCTTGAAGGAATCCATTGACAGTGATGTTCCTAAGCCCACTTTTACAGATGTTGCATTACTTGATGCCTGGCAAAAGAAAGTAGCAAAGATAAGAAGGATTCTGTTGGAAGGTGTGCGAGACCATATTGTCTCTAGTCTTCATGGGAAATCCACTCCATTTGTGATGTGGAAGGCTTTGACAAATCTTTTCCAAAGCAGCAGCAACCATAGGAAATTGGCACTGAAGGATAAACTCGGAAAGATCAAGATGGATAAGGGTGACAATATTCCTAAATATCTCACAAAGTTTGTCCAATGTCAGGATGAACTGGGGAGTGTGGGAATCATGGTTGCTGATGATGATTTGGTGAGCTTGGCTCTCTTGGGACTTCCTAAGAGTTGGCACAGTTATCAAGACTCTGTCAACGGACGGGAAAAACTGCTGGATTGGGAATGACTGTGGTCGGATCTAGTTCAAGAGGAGTTCAGGCAGAATACCAAAGATGGCTCTTCATCAAAGCATGATGATGAAGAGGATTGTGCTTTGGCTGCCAAGGAAAGGAAAGGGAAGGGGAATAAATCCCATTCAAAATCTGATTCTAAAGGCAAGAATTTGGATTTGTCCAAGGTGAAGTGTTTTCACTATCACGAACATGGGCATCTCGCCACTAACTTCCCACAAAAAAAGAAGAACAAGAAGGTTGTTGGAGCTGCAACTGGTGAGGCCCTTGCCTTGGAATTTGAACTTGATTTCTCTTTGATCGCATGCTTAGTTTCAAGCACAATGGGATCATTATGGTATCTTGATAATGGTACTTCCTTCCACATGACAGGAGATAAAGAGCTTTTCAGTGACTTGGAGGAGAAAGATCTCCAAATTCAAATAGAGATGGGAGACGATGGATGATATAGTGCGACCGGCATTGGTACCATTACCTTTGAGAGGGAGTCAGGTAAACCATTTCTACTGAAAGATGTTATGCATGTTCTAGGTCTAAATAAAAACTTGGTCTCAGTTGCGATGTTGGAGGACAGAGGCTATGGCGTTGCTTTCAGCGATGAAAAATATTTCCTGCGACATAAAACAATAGTTCAAGCCAAGAGGACAGGGATTCGAGTTAAGAATCTCTAAAATCTAGAGGTAGATGGCTACACTACAATGGTGGGAAAAGAAGAAGAAGTGGTGAGCCAGGATGAGGGTGAATTATGGCACAGGAAATTGGGCCATTTTCACCATGGCACCCTGAAAATTTTGTAGCATATTTCTACTAGAGTTCCTAAGGGTACACTTGCGTAGTTAGATCAGTGCAATGGATGTACTATGGGAAAGTTTGTAAAGTCCACCTTTCATGAAAAGGAGAACCGTGCTTCAATGATCCTGGACAGAGTTCATGCAGACATGTGTGGACCATTCTTAGTTGCTTCAACAATAAAAAATAGGTATTATGCTATTTTTGTTGATGAATTTTCTCGTAAATGCTAGATCTTCTTCATGCAGAAGAAGGATCAAAAATTCTGAAATATTTGTGAGTTTAAGGCATTGGTTGAGAAAGATTCGGGGAAGAAATTGAAGGCTCTGCGGAGCGATAATGGTGGATAATAAATCTCAAATGAATTCAAATAATTCTGTATCAAAGAAGGAATTAATAGAGAAATCAGAGTGCCTCATAACCCATAGCAAAATGGGGTCGCAGAGAGGAAGAACATAATGACCGTGGGTGCTGCATGAGCTATGTTGCATGATCAGGGCCTACCAATGCACTTTTGGGTGGAAGCATGCAACACTATGGTTTGTGTGCAAAACCGTTGTCCTCATAGATTACTTGGCATGAGTACACTTGAAGAAGCTTTTATTGGTAAGAAACCAGATGTTTCTCACTTAAATATTTTTGGATCACTTGTTTATGTGCATGTGACCAAGAACGCCAAGAAGAATCTGGAGTCGACTGTTGAAGTTGGGATATTTTTGGGGTACACAGAAACACCCCATAATTATCGTGTGTATTTTCCAAACAGTCGGATGATTGTGGTGCGATGGGATATAAAATTCAATGAGGAGAAAGCCATGAAGTTGTTGCTTGAGAGGGAGCTAGACTTACATGCAGAGGAGGAACTTTTGGTTCCCAAATATGAGTCCCTAGATGTGGATCAGCCACAGGAGGAGGTTCATGGAGTGGAGGAGTCCACTTACGTAGATCCAAACATCATAACTGGCAGAAGGCGTACCACAGAAGTCGAGAGGCTAAAGCTTGATGCGGCACAAAATGTGGGAGTCACTACTTCACAGTGCAGACAGGGATAGTCTCCTGACCGATTCACTGGATACATGGCTCTAATGAGAAAATTTATTGTGACTGAGCCATATTCTTTTCAGTATGTAGTGTAGGAACCCACATGGGTAGATGCAATTGTGGAGGAGTATGACTCCATTGTCAGAAACAATGCTTGGAAAATTGTTCCAAGGCCGATTGATAAATCAGTGGTAGGTTCAAGATGGATCTACAAGGTAAAGCAAGCTACTGATGGGAGTGTTGAGAAATACAAGGCTAGATTTGTGGCCCGGGGCTTCTCACAGATTGAGGGGATTTATTATGAAGAAACCTTTGCACCTGTTGCACGTTATTCTTCCATAAGTACCATCTTGCTCTCTCAGCGCATATGGGTTGGTACATTCATCAGATGGATGTGAAGACCGCGTTCCTTAATGGGATCATTGAGGAAGAATTGTACATTGAGTGGGTGCATATATTCTTTCATACCTTGGATGCGATACATCCGTAGTGGTATCTTGAAATAGAGCTACGCCATGGCACCACAAATTAGTATGAGATGATAGAAGGTTTCTTATTGACTTATAACTTTGCCAATGGATGGGATTGTATTAATGATGCTCTCTAGGAAGTCCGAACAGTAATATTATGAATTACCACTGAGCCAAGGGATTAGACCAGCCTGACTGGGCTATGAAAATTAAGTAGGCAAGCACATGTCGCATGAATACCAGTGTGAAGACAGGACATAAGGACACCAAAAATGTTCCTAATCACGCCTTCTTCATGAAAAATAAGGAGTATGAAAAATAAGTTAGCGGGAAATAAATACATAGGTTCCAGAAACATGATGGGGCGATGATCACGAAAATGATACATTCATGGATATGACAGACCCCCCTCCCCTTTTATTACTAAAATATGACAACCACAAATTGATGTCGTGCGGAAGAAAATGAAGTCTAGTAGGTCCGCGGGCCCAGAAGAAACTTTCCTCACTGAGGGGGACCTCGATGAGATAGGAGACACTATTCAACATGTCACCAAGCATCTATGGGGTAACATTGAGTACCAGTACAAGAAGGTACTGATGAAGTTTCGTCAGGTCCTCAAGGATTTGTAGTTTCAAAAAAGCGCAATACAAGAAAGCAGGGAACTAGCAGGTACAATAATAGAAACACATTAACTCTCCATTACAAATGATACCTGTGCAGTGCCGATCCCTGTAGGCACATTACGTTTTGATACTACAGAGAAGCTAAAGAAGGCGATGCATTAGTAGAACACATGGATTAACCGTGTTGCGTTACCTCTGCAAAAATTTGTAGAAATTATATACAAGATGCATGTATATATCCAGATTCTCCTGATCTAAAAATATTTATCTTCTTGCTAAATACAGAATCCTTTCATTGTTAATATTTTGAGGAAAAATAATAACTCAATTTCAAACACATGTGAATAAATTCAATCGCACATAACACAGTTGTTTAATGGGAAAGCCTGAAGCTAAAACCCCAACTATCATATATTATGTATCATGGAGATCATATAAAAATCTCATACAAAGCTTAGTACATCAAGCTCTCAGTACAATCAATCGTCACACACTAACATGAAGAAATATGCAAATCCATGCATTGATTTCTTTCCACCTGATAGCCTGCCTCCACTGCGCAATCCCTGTTGAAGAAGACCCTAGAATGAATTTGAATCTACCTTGCTTACACTGCGCAATCCTCATTGGCAACTCTAATGTGTGTGTGATGCAATCAATGAATCACTATAGTCACAATGGATAGTCCATCTCACCCTTTCACCTATCTCTCCACTGGGTCTCCACTGGAACTGACATGCACTGTAGTTAACTGTTGTATTTGTTCAGTTGATTAATGAGTTATTATTTGTGAATTAATTAACTAATTAATTCACTCCACTCTCACTAATGTATCATTCAGTTAGACTAGATACAACTAGCTCAACTGAGTTTAACTCCATTAACTGAGTTAAACTGAATAACAACTCCATGAACTACTCTTCCAACTTTGTCATAACTTTGCCACTTCAGTTCTAACTAAGTCCTCCATGCATGAATCACTAGTAAACCCTAGGAATTTCTTAATTCCTTCAGCCCATTGCTTTGCCAAATCTATATACTGAAATTAAGTGCTCCAAGAGAATAAGTTGACATTTAGAGTCTGATTATTATTAGGGGCTAATAATAATCGACACATCTATTTTTAGATCGACGATCTATAAATAGACTTCGCCCAATATTCTGAAAATAGAATTTCATCTATTTTTCCAACTTGACCAGCCATCCACAAATAGCATCCTGCAACTTCTAAAATATGATCACCGTGTCTAAAAATAGGCATAGTCTAAAAATAGACTTACACCTAAAAATAGCCTGTAGGCCCACTTAGTGAAGGTGACTAATTTTCACTAAGCTCATCATCTTGTTGAATTTCAACACTCCCTCTCAACAAGATAGGGATTATCCCTCACCCTGATCTTGCCTCTATGGTATTCGAATTTTCTCCTGCCGAGCACCTTCGTCAGAATGTCTGCATCCTGATCTTCTGTAGGAATGTATTGAAGCAACATGATCTTCCGCTACACACAATATCTGATATGATGATACCAGATATCAATATGTTTATATCTATCATGAAACACAAGATTAATCGAGAGTTTAATGCAATTATGATTATCACAATGTATCACTATAGGATCTAAATGTGAACCGAACAAACCGACTAGGATCTTCCTCATCCAGATAGCCTCACATGCAGCTTGACTTGCTACCATGTATTCTGCTTCCGCTGAACTGAGTGCCACGGATCTTTTTTTCCTTCTGTACCAGGAAGCTGCTGTAGATCTGATATTGAAAACCCCTCCTGATGTGCTCTTTCTATCCATTGGGCTGCCTGCCCAATCTGCATCCATGAAGCCATGCAACTTCACCTCATCCGTCTATCTGTACCATAATCCATACTCAGATGTGCCCTTGAGATACCTCAGGACATGTTTTCCTTCCTTCCAAAAGAGCTTGGTAGGATTAACCATCGCTTGTGAAAGCTGGTTCATTGCATAGCATATGTTCGGTCTTGTATTAGCTAAATACATGAGCAAACCCACCAACTGTCAATAAACAGTGGCATCCACTACCTATACCAATGTAGCATCCTCTTTCCTCTAATTTCTTGGAAGAGGAGTGTTGATAGGCTTGCAACCTTGCATGTGAAACTTCTCAAGTATCTTTCAATCTTGCCACTTGAGACACAAATAGTTCACCTTCCGCTTCTTATATTTTCCAATCCAAGGAAATAATGAAGGAGGCCCAAATCCTTCATCTCGAACTCCTTTGGAATCTTCTTGCATGAGTGTATCAACTTCTCATCACCCATTAGTATTAAATCATCAACATAGAGAACAATGATTAAAATCTTACCCTCACCAAAATTTGAGTACGAGTTTGCATCCACCTCACTCTTGGTGAAGCCAAGTCTAGTGGAATAGTTGTCAATCCGAGTGTACCAAGCACGTGGTGCTTGCTTCAGCCCATACAACGCTCTTTTGAGTTTTCACACATGCGACTCGTTGTTGAAGATCTCAAATCCTGCAGGCTACTCAATGTATACTTCTTCCTCAATGACCCCATTAAGGAACGCAGTCTTCACATCCATCTGATGAATGTGCCAACCCATCTGCGCTGAGAGAGAAAGGATGGTCCATATGGAAGAATATGGTGCGACAGGTGAAAAGGTTTCTTCATAGTCAATCCCCTCAATCTGTGAGAAGCCTCGAGCAACAAATATTGCCTTATACTTCTTGACACTCCCATCAGTAGCTTGCTTTACCTTGTAGATCCATCTTGATCCTACAATTGATTTTCCCACCGGCCTTGGAACAATCTCCCAAGCATTGTTTCTGACAATGGAGTCATACTCCTCAACCATGGCATCTACCCATGTGGGCTCCTATGCTGCTTCCTCAAAAGAAGATGGCTCTATCACGATACACTGTCTCATGAGAGCCATGTATCCAGTGAATCGGTCAAGTGATTGTATTTATTTGTGTTGTGAAGTAGGGACTCTTACATTCTGTGCCACATCAAGCTTCAGCCTCTCATCTTCTGTGGTACACCTTCTGCCAGTTCTGATGTTTGGCTCTACGTGAGTGGACTCCTCCACTCCATGATCCTCCTCCTGTGTTGGTGCACATATGGAGGCTCATCTTTGAGCGCGTTCCTCCCTTGCATGCAAGTCTAGCTCCCTCTCGAAACATAGCTCGTCGGCACACCCGATCATTATGCTCTTCCTCTCCACGAACCCGATGCGATTTGTGGGTTATGAGGCACTATGAGTTCTCTTCAAATTCCTTCTTTGCTACAAAATTATTTGAATTCGTTTGAGATATATTCACCACCATTATCTCTCTGTGGTGTCTTCACTTGCTTCCCCGACTCCTTCTCCACCAATGCTTTAAACTCACAGGACTTTGAGAATGTTTCACTCTTCTTCTGCATGAAGAAGATCCAGCATCTACGAGAATAGTCATCAACAAAAATAACATAATACCTTTTTTTTTTTTTGTTGAAGCAACTGATAAAGGTCCACACACGTCTGTGTGGATTCTCTCCAGGATCACCGAAGCACGGTTCTCCTTCTCATGAAAGGTGGTCTTCAAAAACTTACCCATAGTACATCCCTTGCACTGATTTGACTGCTCAAGAGTACCCTTGGGAATTCTAGTAGAAATATGCTGCAGAATCTTCAAGGCGCCATGGTGAAGATGGCCCAATCTCCTGTGCCATAATTCGCCCTCATCCCGGCTCACCACTTCTTCTACTTTGCCCATCATTGCAGCGCAGCCATCTACCTCCAGCTTGTAGAGATTCTTAACTCGAATCCCTATCCTCTTGGTTTGACCCGTTGTTTTATGTCGAAGGAAAGCTTTTCCCTCACTGAAAACAACGTCATAACCTCTGTCTTCCAACATTGTGACTGAGACCAAGTTCTTCTTCAGATCTGGAACATGCATAACATCTTTCAACGAAATGGATTCTATGGCTCCTACGAGAGTAATGGTCCCAATGCCGGTCGCACTATATCGACTGTTGTCACCCATCTCTATATGCATTTGGGAGATCCTTCTCCTCGAGTCACTAAACAACTCCTTGTCTCCGTCATGAAATATGCACCACTATCAGAGATACACACGATCATTGAGATTGAAACCAAGCATTCGATAAAAGAGAAATCGAGTTCAAATTTTGAGGCTAAGTCCTACT
Source organism: Pinus albicaulis (assembly GCA_034641835.2). Lineage (NCBI taxonomy): Eukaryota > Viridiplantae > Streptophyta > Pinopsida > Pinales > Pinaceae > Pinus > Pinus albicaulis. The sequence goes on from CM076572.1 coordinate 767,550,790, forward strand.
AGCTGCAGCTCAACAACCTTCTTGTTCTTATTTTTTCTATGGGGCGATTGGAGAAATGCCCATGTCGTGACGATGAAAACACTTCACCTTGAACAAATCTGCTTCTTGCCTTTTGCTTCGGATTTTGAAGAAAATTTCTTCCCCTTCCCTTTCCTTGATTTGGCAGCCAAAGCGCAATTATCTTCATCGTCATTCTTCGATGAAGAGCCATCCCTAGTACTTCGCCTTATCTCCTCCTGCACAAGATCCGATCAAAGTCGCTCCCATCCTGGCAGTTTCTACCGTCCATTGACAGTCTTCGTAGCTATGCCAACTCTTCAAAAGCCCAAGGAGATCCAAGCTCACCAAGTCTTCATCATCAACAGTAATCCCCGCACTTCCCAGTTCATCTCTACAGTGGACAAAATTCGTGAGATATTTTTGAATACTGTCACCGTTCTCCATTTTTATTTTTCTGATCTTATCTTTCAGTGCCAACTTCCTCTGGTCGTTGCTGCTTTGGAACAAATTTGTCAAAGCCTTCCACATTACAAATGGAGTGGCTTTCCCATGAAGGATAGACACAATATGGTCCTTCACACCTTTCAACTGAATTCTTCTTGTCTTTGCTATCTTCTTTTTCCATGCATCAAGTAATGCAACATCTCTAGATCCCGGCTTAGGAACATCGCTATCGATGAACTCCTTCATTCCATTATCCTCCAGAACGGCCTCCATCCTATCCTTCCAGGCTATGTAATTCGAGCTACCATTAAGGGCATACTCCAATCGCAACCCTTTGAAATACATTTCAATGTATACTCAACTGTCGCACGGAATTTTCTGCGACAAATTCGAATTGTCTGAAAACATGAACTCAACAATTCTTCACAATTGCAATCTTCAAGAATTAATATGCTCGATACCATGTAGAAATTATATACAAGATGCATGTATATATCCATATTCTCTTGATCTAAGAATATTTATCTTCTTGCTAAATACATAATCCTTCCACTATTAATCTTTTGCGGAAATTTAAAAACTAAATTGCAAACACATGTGAATAAATTCAATCACACATAACACATTTGTTTAACGGGAAAGCCTTAAGATAAAAACCCCAACTATCATATATTATGTATCATGGAGATCATGTAACAATCTCATACAAAACTTAGTACATCAAGTTCTCAGTACAATCAGTCGTTACACACTAACATGAAGAAATATGCAAATCCATGCATTGATTTCTTGCCACTTGATAGCCTGCCTCCACTACGCAATCCTTACTGAAGAAGACCCCAGAATGAATTCAAATATACCTTGATTTCACTGTGTACTCCTCATTGGAAACTCCAATGTGTGTGTGATGCAATCAATGCATCACTATAGTCACAACGGATAGTCCATCTCACCCTTTCACCTATCTCTCCACTGGGTCTCCACTGGAACTAACATGCACTGTAGTTAACTGTTGTATTTGTTCATTTGATTAATGAGTTATTATTTTTGAATTAATTAACTAATTAATTCACTCCACTCTCACTAGTGTATCATTCAGTTAGACTAGATACAACTAGCTCAACTGAGTTTAACTCCAATAACTGAGTTAAATTGAATAACAACTCCATGAACTACTCTTCCAACTCTGTCATAACTTTTCCACTTCAGTTCTAACTGAGTCCTCCATGCATGAACCACCAGTAAACCCTAGGAATTGCGTAATTCCTTCAGCCCACTGATTTTCCAAATCTGTATGCTAAAATTAAGTGCTCCAAGAGAATAAGTTGATATTTAGAGTCTGATTATTATTAAGGGCTAATAATAATCGACACATCTGTTTTTAGATCGACGATCTATAAATAGACTTCGCCCAATATTCTAAAAATAGAATTTCATCTATTTTTCAAACTTGACCAACCATCCACAAATAGAATCCTACAACTTTTGAAATATGATCACCATGTCTAAAAATAGACTTACACCTAAAAATAGCCTGCGGGCCCACTTAGTGAAGGTGATTGATTTTCACTAAGCTCATCATCTTGTTGAATCTAAACAAAATTTCACAAGTTCCACTAGGGAATTAATGAAGAATTGAAGATTAGAGAGCAGCATGCCCTATTGGTTATCCAATATTTTAAGCATGAAAGACAAAGGATGGACGAGGAAAAACAGTTGGTCGTACAGCAGCGCAATGTAGAAATTGTACACAGACAATAGTTGGAGGAATCCATCTCCAAGGCTTACAACGACCTACCTCAACTAAATATTCAGGCTGCAATTTCCCTAGAGGAAAAAGTGGAAAATATCACCATGGCAGTAAAGGATTCTAAGGCCAAAGTCAACAAGGTGCGACTCGAAATGTAAAATGAAGATAACTGAGATGCAGATGAAATTGCAACTCGCCACTCCACCAGAGGTCTGGGAGCAACACATAACATAGATCAAGGCTACCACTGAACAGATTGAATCCACCATCCAGGAGTGCGCACAAGTATTTGAAGATGTCATAGATGTACGCACCTCACTGCTAGAAGACCCTCATGTGCATAAGATTGAACAAGAAGTTCACGATAAGTTAGAATATATGGACCATATTAAGGCCACCATGAAGCCTCTGGCACCAATACAAAAATATGCCCATCTCTAAGAGGGTAATTTTTTGCAGGAACATATCGATGAGATTCAGAGAAAGGAACAACTTATCACAGCTGGGACGAAGTCGTGGGAAGATGAAGCTAGTCAACTCTCATAGACTGTCGAGAAACAACTAAATGGATTGTGCCATATGAAGAAGGATATTTTCACCAAAATTGTAGTGCTAGCTACTGAGACATTGTTGGCCGAAATCCATGAAGTTGAACAACAGTGCACCGAAGAAATTCCACCTCTGAAAGATTCGTTAAGTGGCATCAAAGCAAAGATCGAGGGCACACTGACAAAGTGACTTTGGATGAGTCACAATTTTTTGTTGGGGTCCTATTGGATAGAGTACCCCTCGATGAAATATTTTGATAAATACTCCCTAGAAAAAGGAGTGGAGTGCGCATCGTGGAGCTATGTTAGAGTCTTAGGGGCTTTGGGTTGGGTCAAAGCCCCTTAAGTTTTAAAATAATTGGAATATTTTGTATATGTTGAGATTCGCCCATCATTTTCGGACCATGGTATTGTAAATGTGAAGACTATATAAGGAGTCTACGATAGATCTTAAGGATATACTTGATAACTATAGCATAGAATGCACTTGGATGTAACATTATTTTGAGTCTGTGTTCGATGGTTTGAGTTAGAGAAAAGGCTCCTATAGCTGAGTGCGCAGAGACCTTTGGAAGTTTGCAGCTGAGTGCGCAGACCCCTGCAATTGAGTGCATAGGATGGAACGTATTGTATTGAGAAGATATGAACATTAATGAAAGACTTTTGAAGACAAACCTATGTTATTTTCTTAAGTGTTTGCTTATCTGTACTTTGATATTGTCTATGTTGCATTAGGGTTTTACTTATAATTGCATCGCAAAGTCTTGTTTATGGTTATTTATGCTTTTTTATGCTTGTTAAAGTAATATCACATAGTCTGCAAGTTGGTTCAATAGAAGTGTTGAACTGCAACTTTAGAATTAACAGATATGTTCTACGAAGCTCTATCAAGTATTGAAAGAAAGATAAGCCCTAAAGCCACACTCTATTATCCCTATGGATGTAGAAACCTAGTTCTAGCATCCCCCTATATTTCCTCGGGTGAGATTTCTATCTATGGAGTAGATCATTTCCGAAAGGGCCAGTAATAGTGGGTTTTGTTGGTTCACATAACCATATATGAACCTGGGTCTAGGCCCCATCAAGCCAACAATGTGTTCCTATGTTTTCTTGGGTGTTTTTATGGCATAATATTTTTAAAAAGAAGCATATTGAAATCCTTTTGACCTTCTTATGTGTTTTAAGGATGATATATTGTTAAAGAATCATATTTAAAGTTTTTATGTTCTTTTTGTGTGTATTGAGGAATACCCTTTGTTGATTACTTATATTTTTTTAATGATATGTTTTGGAAGATTTAAGTTTTCAATCTAAAAAGTAAATTACCTATAACACTAAAAATGTGAATTGTGTATAACGCATTGGAATATATCCTTACACAAAGTATTAATCAAGAAATCTTACTATTGTTAAAAAACATACATGGTACAATCTTTGCTTATATATACCAAAAGGGAATTCAATTTTGTAAATGTGCCTTTCCAGCCTTCCATTGTTAATACCATCACTCTTGTAATTAATCTTGTATTTTGTAGTCTTAAGGATGTAGTTTCCTCTATTTGAACAAAAAAAAAATTGATTCATGAGCTCATTTCCATTCAAGGCATAAATATTTATTTCTTTCTTTCAATTATAGAATTGATATATGAAATTGAGTAACAAATGATAGATATGGGTTTGATTTTTTTTTTTCTTTACAATATCTAGTGATTGCAATTTGTGTGAAAATAATGTTGTTGAGGTATCTTATATGTCATTCTTAGTGATTTTATGAAACAAAAATATGATAACAACAATGATTTTTTTACATAACTTGAGTAGTGTGGTTGACTATCACTAATCAATTGAAAAATTTAGTGTTTGTTAAAAATAAAGGTAATATGAGAGAAAATAAACATAACAAAAACAACACATAAGACACACAAGTTTTATCATGGAAAACCAAAAACTAGGAAAAACCAACCAATAGATCTATTAATGTCTTATGGATTAAATGCAACGATGCCTTGAATTAAAAGAAAACAACTCGACCAATATCTTGGCTAGGCCAAAAAAGCCCTCCACTCAACTTAGGTACATTAAAATAGAGAATATTTATGCATTTTAAAGTATTCATCACATGTAATCCATGGGATCTAATACCATGAACCACTAATACCAAGTGCTTGAAACCACTAGTGTGGACCTAACAATTTTGACTCTTTCACCAAGTCAAGTTTACCCTAATATTCCCCCACTTTAAACATGACTGAGGAAATCTACATGCTCACCTCTTCTATCACTTATGTCTACTCAAATACATTACCAATAAGAGTACACATGCCTAACCAAGTCTTATAACCATATGCCCATATACATGTAATTAAAACTTTAATCTCCAAAGTATTTTTATTTTTATTTTTTTTATTGATGTCTGACATTTACGTCACATTCTCTCACGTTTGCACACCTTCTCACACTAATTTGTCTCCTCAACATATATTGCTTTTATGGTTGCATCTCACCCTGTTGGACCTCTATTTTCTCTAAGGAAATCTCCTCACATGTTGGTTAAAGCCAAATTGATATTCTTTATGTTAGCTTCAACCTCATCATACAATGTGTTGGCATTTGCAACCATCACCTTCTTCAACAAGGCATGATACCTAGGATCTGACATCAATATTTAAAGTAAAAACAATGTGATAGAAAATAATCATAACAAAAACACAACATAAAGTGGGTTTCATCCTGGGATACCAAAAACCAAGAAAAACCAACCAATATATTTTTTATGGCTTAAAAACAACCATGCCTTGACTTAAAAACAACCAATCCCATCGAAATCCTAACATGACCAAGTAAGCCTTATACTCAACTTAGGCACATTACACCACAAAATATTCAAGCCTTTTATATGATTCATCGCATGTAATCCATGGGCTCTAAAACCACAAGGCACCCAAACTAGGTGCTTGAAACCACTATTGTGGACTTAAAAAAATTGACTCTTTCACTAAGTTAATTTTACCCCAACAATGTTGAGACCCTCATAAAAGTGATAAATGTACTTCCAAAATTGATGTTGAGGGAAAATGTATGAAAATTGTGTTGGGTATTGAAACTGTAAATTTCAATTTTGGCTATTTGCTAGCATCATATTTACAGCAATGCATTGGATCTCTAGTGCACCAACTTCCTCCCAATGGAATAAAGTTGGATAAGCCAAATTCAAGAAAAAAATTATAGAAGTGATTGAGGTATTTCCCACCTTTGAGAGAAAATATGGAAATATGTTCTCGATATGGCATGGCACACAAGTTCTAGGGATAATTATTGGCATTTGTGGAGTAAATCCAAATTCTAAATTTTGGATTTTTTTTTTTATGATTTTCCTTTCAATAATCTATATTCAAATATGATTCATTAACTCTTTTTCTAATAAAATAAGCAAATGTTCAAGTTCATTGGGAATTTGGTTTTAGAAGTCTATCAATGTAAGCATTGAAGCATATCAATTTATATACCTCATTTTATACAATACTTGAGTGGAATTATGTGTGTAAAATAACCTTGTTTGGTAGTTATATATTTCAATATAGTGTGCATACTCAGATATTTTCCTTAAATCCTCGAAATTTTATGAGGATAGGCGATAATTCTCTACTTCCTAGCCTCAGACTGCAAATTTGTATTTCATGTTTCTAGCACATATTATATTTGTTTCATTAATCAATGAGGGTGTAGGGTAAATATTTCATTTTTTGTTTTGATTGGTTATGAACTACTTTAAATGTACATATTTTTGAGGAAAAATTGAAACAGGGCATATAAGATGATGTTTTTCTTATTATAGATTTACCAATCATGAGTTCTTTTCAGCCTTCTATACCCAGAATCTAGCACATGTATGTGCATACTTTTCACTATGTACTAATTGGAATTTATTTGGTCACATAATTGTATTAGATTATGCTAAATAAGTAGTGTTCTCCATGATCATCGCTGGCTATCATATTCAATATGCATATTTTCGAGCAAGATTTGTTATATTTGTAGTAAATGTTCAGCAAGATGTTAGGTACCATCTTTTGTATGTGTGTATTTACATTGAAAATAAATAATGCTCCTAAGATGTGTCATGGCTATATTTTCTATTTGGCTATAAAGTATTTTAATTTCTAAATACCATATAATTGGTTTTCTTTTTGCTCTTTCAATTGGTTTTTTACATTGTTCAAAAATTCTAGTACATAGCTCTTACTCTTAGATGTAGAGTCATATATGGGGTTTATTGAAGTGAAAATAATCTTGTTTTCATCAACTAATGACAATAGGAAAAAATAATAGCTGTATATATAAAAACTATTCTATCAACTATGACGATGTGTTTATTAGAGTAAATAAATAAATCAAATTTTGTCCTTTTCTATATATTGGTGTTATTGTAACAAGTGAGTAATAACTAACTATTTAATGGGTTGTATTCAAGGAAGTTGGAATCATACATAGATAAAGTATCCAACATAAGGGGGTTAGGGTAGGACCTTCACATGTGCTCCCCCTTCAAAACCAATAAATGTGGAGATATTATTGTAGAATAAATATTATTTCCCATGTGGAATATTTTGGTTAAACACATTTCCATTAGATCAATACTTCCTTGGTCACATGTTTGCACAAGTAATGCTCTATAATGTCTAATATTACTTGTAGGTAAATCCAAATGAAGCCTTGTTCACCAAGTTCTGGTAGGTTGGTCTATACTTTCAATTTGATCCCACAACTTTCTTAAATCGAACACACAAAATATTGGATGAACTTTAGAATGGGACAAAAAAGCCATCTTGTAGGTGATCTATCCAATGCATTGTATGATTTGATGAGGGGAATAGAACTTGGAAAATAGATTCCAAGAACATTATCTTTGAGTGATGTCTATTTATAAGGCTACAAGAAAAGAAACACTTTATATCCTTTGAAAAAAGTTTGTTTAAATCTATGTTGACCGACTTGTTTCTTTATTCAATTTTGCACCAACAACCAAGTTGTTTTTAAGGACATTTATAATGGCTTATTTGGTGTTTCATGTTATATCTACTACATGAACTTCAAAGTTATTTTTTATCATTCTCAAATAGAATAATTTCATTATATGATATCTACATTGTTATTTCATTCAAAAGAACAAGTTTCTAGTTCCCTTCTTTCCCAAACTGAATACGAGAGTATGTGTTTCTTCTTGTTCTAAACCATGTTCCTCTCTTGGGTTAGATTTATCATCCTGCTATGAGAACTCGATTACCTCTAGTTCCTCTTACCTTAGTGCTAATTCCTATTTTAAAACATCCTTTACCTATCTATACACAACATCTTGGCTATAAACAACATTTGTAGTGTTTGGATTCCAAAGCTTATAACCTTTTAAATCATCTTTATAACCAAAAAAAATGGACTTTTAAGCTTTATTGTCCAACTTACTCTTATTTTATTTGAAATGTGTATATAAAAATCATAAACGATCCAATGTATCACTATAATGTTTTTAATCCATATTTGTGCTTCAAGAGTGGAAATACTAGAGGAATCAACTCACATGATCATTTTTACAAGCAGGTCCCACTTTGGAAAATTGAGGTTTGAAGATTTATATTAGTAGTTTGAGGCAACAAATGGAATTTTTTGGGGGGTAAAACTTTGTTGCTTAAGAAATTAACCTTTTAGTGCTATTACACACTTAAATAAATTTCCAACAATGGAATAATTGTCTCAATCAAAGTCCATATGCAAAAGTTATGCCTCCCATAAGTTTACCTTCCTATTTTGACCACCATAATTGAAGATGATCCCACATAAGCCCCCATTATTTTTGAAAAATGGGCTACCCACGTGATCATGATAAATAATAATCTATAAGAGTCCATATTTTAACTCTATTTAAGAGTTGAAGGAGTCAAATTTAACCACTAGAAGGCTACTGGTTTGTGTTATAACTGGACCACTAGGAGTAAAAGAGGGTAAATTCTATTAAAGTGCATTTTATTCCATAAATAAGAAGACTATCCGAGAGTGGATAGGGGGAGAGAATAAAGATATATTTTGTGCACTTTATCAGCTCATGAAGCACATGCCTCACTTATTTATGCTTACACATCCATTTTCTGTTTAGAGAAAGAGAGCAGAGCAACCCCACCTTCTAGTTTGGTTTTCTCCTCAAAGGGTTTCCCAAGTTATATCTTGTGTTAATTTGTAGTTTGTGAGTTTTATTTTTGTGTTCTCTATTTTTTTCATAATTATAATTTGCATGCATTCATGATAAATAGTAATTAACTTATCTATAAATATAAGGGGAAATAAACCCTAATAATGTAGATTATATATTTTAGTACATTTGTTGTGGAAAATTGTCTAGTGGAACATCCATGGAAGTTTATGGATCATATTTGTATCAAATAAGGGTTATTTGAATATACATGGGGATTTATAGGGAATCCAAATCACCTAAGCCAAAATTTATAACACCCTAAACATGGTTAACGAATATGTTAATAACACCCAAGATCCCACAGAGGAGAATTTTGTGTAATTGGAAGCACAAGTCACGGATGTAAACCATAAGGTGAGCCTTCTCATGGAAGACCTAACAAATAATATTGGGCTATTTAGAGAATATGGAGGTTATAACATGGAGGTTGGATCATTGGGGAAATTGATAGATCGGGAAGAACTAGAAAGGGAATCTAAGAAAGAGTCTGAAAAGGATCAACCTAGTTTTAGTGCCATGAACCATTCATAGTCCCTATTCAATATGGAAGAAAAGGTTGATATAAAGTTGTGTTAAGGTGATTTATGCTTTGAAGTTAAATCATTGGTAGTAGAAATTAGAAGTGTATTTTCATGTTCATCATATAGAGGAATACTAGAAGATTTAGTTTTCTTTGTTGAAATTATAGGATCATACCCTAACCTAGTGGGAAAGCCACACTGAGACCTTGAGGTTGGAGGGAGATCCTCTAGTGAATAAGTGGGATGGTTTCAAAACCATCACAACTTCACAATTTTACCCTATCGGGTATTTAGAGGACCAGTGGATATGGTGGCATTACTTCAGACATAGATATTGGTAGAGTGACGTACAAGAGTACATGCCATAATTTTTAAAGATGAACATAATGCTAGGTATCTGTACAAAATAACCTAGGCACACTCCTCAAGTATATATGGGGTGTAAACATCCATCTTTGAAAGCAAGTGATGATGTTTAAACCTAGATAGATGGTGATGCTTGTGTAAAAGCACAGCACTTGGAGAAAATAATCCAAAATAAAGGGAAATCAAGTGGGTCAAAGAATAAAGAGCTTCAGGATGCCTCCAAGGAGGGGAAGAAGAAGTGGAAAAGGGGAAAAGACAAGAGGACAATAACCACAACACACTAGTGCAAATATACCAACAACCACTACAACCACTGTAACATTGATGGTCATAGAGAGGAGAAATGTTGGAAGTTGCATCCAAATCTTTAGCTAGAGAATAAAAATAAATATGCCGAGAAGAAAATTCTCATGTCCAAAAATCCGAGTAATCAGGTGGAAATAAATTGGACGTGGATGAGAATATCGTATGTACATAAATGTAGAAGGAGGTGTAACTGAATAGACTTTAGCAACATGAAGATAATTAAAGAACTAGACTCTTCCATATAAAGTTACATGTCAAGAAGAAAAATATTCATTCTCCATTCGACTCAAGATCACAAGTCATTCTCATTGCAACAAAGATGGTAAATAAATTGGGATTGGAAGTCTGTGATCATCCAAGCCCATATCCATTGGAATGGGTAAATAAGGATGTGTAAATAAAGGTAACCAAACAATGTAAAATTATATTTTATATTAGTGTTGATTTTATTCATGAAGTAGAATTTGATGTGGTGCCCCTTGATGTATGTGGAGTGGTGTTTGGAAATCCACATATGTACATGTGGGATGAAATCCTCATGCAAACAACCAAATATTACCACACCATCAAGGGTGTAAAATCATTCACCATGAATTCACATAAGGGAAAGTCCAAAATTTATTTGGTAAGTGCCAAAAAATCCAAGAAACTAATCAATTCTAGCAAGAAGTATGTTTTAATATAATGTCTAACTGTTAATCTCATCAGTTGTAAGAATAGATGGAGCCTTAATATAAAATATTTGTCTTGAATTTAAAGTTGGTACTTGGAGAAATTTTAGGCATTCGATTTTAGTTTCTGATATAGAGGATTCTTCTGATGAGAAATTACCGAGATAAGTATCAAATGTATAATTACCTAATGAATATTTAGGAGAATTTATTGGCTCATTATAATTTTCAAGGTCTGTAATTGTATTTTTAATGTGTTTTTCACGATCAACCCTTATTTTATTTGGCTTACCGTTTAAGGGTAACCATAAATGAGAGCAATCTATTGAAAAATAACCATTAAGTATTTATGACCAATCTCGGTTGAGAATTAAACCATATAATTATGGAATATCTGTGACAATGATGTCAATTATCTAAAAAAATTTAGGATTTGAATCAAGTTTGATTAAAACTTTTTTGATTTCTTCTAAAATCTCTATACTTGATATATCTAGTTGAACAATTTGGGTAGATGAGTTTGTAGGATAGATGTTTAATTTTTGAACAATGAATAAGGGCATTACATTAGATGAATCCTCTGAATCAACTAGGAAATTATGTACATTTATGTTGCACATTTCAAAAGTCAAAAGGAAAGGAGGAGTTTGAGAATATGATTTGTCTCCAATTAAAGATGCATTAATATTTGTTTTTTTTTTAAATCGAACATTATTGGAGTTTTCATATTAATCATTTGTTAGAGCTTTGACCAATTTATTCCTTTGTTGAGTAAGATTTGATAATTCAAATAATTAAATTATATCCCATGTTTTCTTCACATCTTCAACTAAATCATAATCCAAATGTTCTACCATAGGAAGATAATTAGAAGTAGAAGTAGCTTTATCAAAAAATTGATTTATTTTTCTTTGAGTAGGAGGATTGGGATTTGATGAAGATGGTTGATTTGGAGAAGTATTTTGAATTTTTGATATGGTTTATACAGTGTTCATTTCTTATTCATCTTCAATGGAATCACTATAAATTAATCCAACTCGAGAGACATCCCATAAGACATTAATCTTACTGGATTCTTCTTCTTTATTATTGTAATTCTCTGGTCGATTCTCATTCTCAGCTATCACAAAGAATCTAAACATGTTTATAAAATAAGAACAAGTTTTTTCAAAAATTTATCATTATGAGCTTAACAAAAATCATCATGAGCATAATCATCGATGTTGAAATGTTCAAGAGTGTTTTGATTCCGATTGGGGGGTGATTCCTTCTAAAAGGTCTTAATGGTTTTTTTATTACTGGAGTTTCAGAAAGGACATTTTTCACATCAGTTATCTCATTATACATATTTTTAAGTACCTTTTGAATTGAGTCTAAATCGATATTATCTTTTCTTTTTTGTCATCAACTATTTTACTAGTTCAAGGATATTTAGAAGATATTGTTTTATTTCTTTCTTGTCCTAATGCATGTTTCACGACAATATTTAATGTTTATTTTTAAACGTTTAAGGCCTCTTACATATTTAAAGCTAAGGTAGGTTTTTCTTCTCTAATAACAATAAATTCAATGTCAGAGGGAAGAGGAGTATTATAGACTTCATTTAAAGCATCATCACCTAGTCTAGAAGTTGTATGGATTCTATTAAGGATAGAAAGTAGTATTTGATTAAAATATTTGATTGGTTCCCCTGCATTCATTATAATATTTGATAGTTCCATGATTAAATATTCTTTCATTTTATCTTCTCCGTACTTTTTAATGAATATTTTTTAAAAATATTCCCACTTTCTAATAGTACCATCAACTATGGTGAAATACCAAGCAGTTTCTTTTCCTTCAAAAGTGAAAGGAAACAATTTGCAAAATTAATTATATTGGTGTTGAACTACACCTAAATTAAGAGAGCACGAATTTTTTAACATGTTCTTCGACAGTAATGGTACCATCAAGATTAAATTTAGGAAGCCATATTTTAGAATGCTTTTGTAAATCATGTTGATCCCCTACAATAGAAATAGGTCCAACAGATAACCAGGGTTTACCTGCCATGGGTGACCTTGGGGAGGATAAATTGAACTTGGTGAATGAGGTGATGTAAGGCCTTAAGGAAGAAGGGGGGATAAATGGAGGTGGAGGGATTGATATTTGAAGAGCTGTCGAAGTGGATGGAATGGGAACCTGAACCAAAGTAGTTGAGGGAGTTACTTTTTAAGATGCAATAGGATTAGTTTACCAATAAAATTCTTCCAAAGGGAATAAGGGATTTGTAAAATTTTTAAATTTTAGAAGAAGCTATAGGGTTGGCTTTTGTTGATGATCTAGGACTTGCTTCAAAATAGGATGATATTATAACTTCGATCTCATGCTTGGGTATTATTCATCTAGATATATCAAATAAAATAGGGGATAAACCTGAGACTTTGAATTGAGATGGAGTATATACTCTTTAAAATAGAATTCAAGGGTGCATAAGACCGAATGAAACCACAACTAACGCTTTTGGGAAGGATGTAACTGTTGATGAAACATGTAAAGATTCAGTTGGATGAAAAAAAATAGATGAGGTGTTTATATAAAATGATGTAATAGAATGCATAGACTCAATAGGTTTATCATCCATACAAAATCGGTGGCCCTCCTAGCACAAAAATTGTTGACATGCAGAAAAATTCCTCCTGCAATGAGTAAGTACTTTCCCAATAGGGGTCTGTTGTACGGTACAACAACCCTCCCCATTTCAGAATTTTAGAATAAATTTATTTTAGAAATAGGTCTCCTTTTTCTTTAGATAGGAATAAAATACTTAGAAGAAATCTGATCATTTTGAAATAAAACAATAAAGGTTCATTGTTAAAAGGGTATATATTGCATATCTTTAATAACAAGTGTATATAAACAAATGCAACATTGGAAAATTCCGATCCGATAAGATATAAATACTTTATCACATTAACATAATAACTAAAATTATTCAATTGGAACAAAGTCCGATGTGATAAAGTAATCGCAATCGCAAATTGCAGATATCTTTAAGTTGTACATTTGTTGTTGAAAAACTCTGATGTGATTGAACCAATCGCAATCACAAATCACAAAGGTCAAAAGTTTTCACATTTGTTTTATGAAACTCCGATGCGATGTGATTGATCGCAATCACATTTTGGAAGAGCAATGTTATATCCGTTTCTTTTATAAACTCCGATGCGATGGGCTCCATCGCAAATCGCAAATCACAAAACGAAAAGACAACTATTCTTTCGGTAATTTACAAAACTCAGATGCGATGTGATTGATCACAATCGCATTTCGGAGGAACAAACATTATATTCACTCATGATATTAAAATCTCCAATGCGATGGACCCCACCATCATCACAATCGCAAATCGGCGAATATCATTGACAAACTTACTTCCTTTGAAAAGAGCCGATGCGATAAACCATCATCGCAATCGGAAATCGGCAGAGATAATAATATGTTATTTGTTGTCCCTTTGAAAATCTCCAATGCTATCAATACTTAGTATTTTTGTTTATTTTTACATTTCTCATACACTATTTATTCATCGCAATCGCAAGAATTCAAAATGGAAATTTTATATTCTTATTTCAAAAACTCCGATCTCCGATTTTACGTTTACCATTAATAGAAAATCAAATGAATAATCATGATTGATTTTGTTTTGAATGCGTGAGTGTGACTTGTATAGAAGGCATTTAAGTTTTAACATGAAGTTAATAAATTGAAAGCAACGAATAAATCCTTTTGTATAGCTGTTCTCCTTATTACATTTTTACCACTTCTGAAAGTTTTTTCTCCATTGCAGAACAACAGAACATCCAATCCTTTCATTCGCCGAGCAAGAGAAACGATACTAGACAACAAAATGCCTAAAATATATAAGAAAGAAAAGGCCATTGTCGCTACGAAGACCCCTATTTTCACCATAGTACCTAAAGATAAACTAGCCAGAATTAAGCTGGTTACAGACACATCGTGTCAAGGTCTTGGAAAACTATCTTGGGAAGAGGTATATAACCTCATTGAAAGGGAAAATCCTAAGGTCACTGTGGCAAAGGCAACAGTTCCTGACGAAGATGACTCAGAGTCTGATTTAGAAAATTCTCTTCAAGCACTTGCAAATTCATTCCTGCACCGAATTGCAGCTCGGGCAAACATTTTCCCGTACTATGATGTGATTCGGTGGGTAATTGACAATGTGACCATCTAGAATAGGACGCTTGTTTCAGATACTAGGAAAACATTTGGATCATTTAAAGCAGAGGATATTAAAGCAATGTATCACCTTCCAGACCCGCAAAAAATTTACAACAAAGCCTTCATCAAGGAGTTTGCTGCAAATAATGAAAATCAATCGGAGCCAATCAGAGAGTGGAGAAGAGCTCCAGAGAAGCAAAAAAATGAGGCATCAGGTATGTACTCTGGGGAGTCCCTTTCACCTCCATACTGTTATGCTGTTGCAATGATGTGCAGGCTATTCGAAAATGACAATTTAGCTAGGTTTTCTATACAAATGGTATCTTTAATCCATTCTGCTGTAAATTTTTAAATCATGGACTAGGCTGTCATTCTTTTAGATAAGATAGCAAATAGGATTCTCGAGTATAGAAAGGACAAGGACATAGGAAACACAACCCCATTTTACTTTTGTGCCTATATTCTAGATGCCTTATGTTTCAACTCTGAATTTCCCATGTGAGGATGGAAATGGACCCCCAAAGATCCTGCTCCTATTCATATATATCATAAGTTCTTGTGGAAAGTCCATTTTAAAAACCATGTTTATATAATTTGTCATGGTTTCCTCATCCCTGTTTATCAAACTATTTTTGACTGATTTCATCCCAAGCTTTCTGAAAAAGCTAAGTATAATTTATCCCAAGTTGGTGATTGGTTTGGGGAAGAGAATTTTACTTATGTCATAATTTTTGGGAGTATTGTAGAACCCCATATTTTACCATTGTATATTCCTGAAAAAATGTTAGCACAAGAGATTTCCTATCAGTTAACAGGAGAAGGCATGTCCAAGTCTTTGGAGAATAACAAGAAGTTGATGTGGCCTACTTTTCCATTTAATTGTGGAGATTTTACTCTTAATAAATTTACACATGCTGAGAAGGAGGTTATCAAAATAAGATATATTAAGCTCTCAAAAATCTTAGGAAGGAAATATGACCCAAAGAAGGTGGCATTTGATTTTACTACTTCAGTTTCAATCGCTCGATTTGAGCATGAACCAGATGAGTTTGATGATTTGTTTGTTTCTGCTGATAATTTTTCCCAAGTCTATAACTTAGCGAAGTATAAATTTCAGACTGAAGAGATGAATAAATTCATGTTATTTAGAAGCCAAAGGCTGCTCAAAGCTCCTCTAGATCAATTACGAATTCTTGTGCAAGAGTCTGAAACACATCAAAAGGAAAAAGAGGATGCATCTGATAAAGAAGCTAAAGAAACATCTACCAGCGGGGCCAATGTACAGATACAGAAGGAAGTCACAGGAACTAATCCTGTTGTGCAGAAAGAAAACACTAGCAGCAAACCCGATGTGCAAAAAGAGAATACTAATGGTAAACTCAAAGTACATATTGATCAACAATCTATAGCTCAGACATAAAAGGAGAGCACAGGTACTGAGACCAATTTGCATACTGAGAAAGGAGACACAGACAGTAAGCCTATTGTACAAATAGTTAAAGGAGATATGAGCAATAATCTAGTTTCTCAAATTGGAAGAGAAGAAACTACTGAAAAAGTAGTGGAATCTACTGAACTTATAGTTTCTTCCCATTTGCTGAGCCAATATGAGAAATTTTCCCAGCAAATAGGACAACAAAATAATCCCCAAGTTAATGTTCTGGAAAATCAAGATATGGAAGTTATTCCTGAACATCCTACAGGTGAAATTATGTTGAAAGTAGAATATATTCCTCATCTAGATGTCTTTTACAATCCTAAGCATAGGGTTGTTATTAGAGAGCAAAGGAATAGGAGAAGAACTGACCAGGACCCACTTTCAACATCACAAGTATAATTTATGAATATTGTTTATAAAAATGCTGAGGTGAATCCGTCAGAGGATCTCACCAAATTATCTCAATACGCAGGTGCCTATAGTGCTACAACTATAGATAAATCTTCTGAAGTCTCCCAGTTGATGAAACAAAAAGACTTACATATAGCTATGTTGGAGGAATAGGCCACAGAGAATCAGAAAAAGATTGTTCAGCTGGAAAAAAATTGCAAGATAAGGAGCTTAGATCTAAACAGTTGGAAGAGCAGCTTAGCCTTGAAAAAAAGAATATTGATGAACAAGCCTTGAAAAAACAACAGCAGTTGAGTCAAGAGGTAGAAAAGTTACAAAATCTTCTACATAATGAGAAAAATGCAAATATTGAACAAGAGAAAATATTTCGATCAACATTAGACAAGTTCAAGGATTACCCTAAATTAGATCAATTCAAAACTGAAGCCCTTGAAACAAAAAAAACTGCTATCTCAGAAGTTAAATGAGTTCTGTTTAAAATTGACACAAGTTGAGCCCTTGTGTGAAATAACATCATCTTTGATAGATGAAGCAGTCACTCTCAGGCAAGAAATTGATGATGCAGATGATAAAATTTCTGAATTCTTTTCATGGCAGGATACAGAGCATGGAAGAAAATATAATCTTCCCAGAATTGAGGAGAGACACAAGGAAATTTTATTTATGGAATGGGAACTGCAACTAATGAAATCAGAAAGAGCCATATCAAGAGCTAAAATTATGATGAATAATATTACAAAACTGGTTCATGATAGCTTGTATGCCACTAATTTGATCTTAGATTGTACCCCAGGAAAATTACCAAAAGTAAAAGAAGTTGATTCCAGGTGGAAGGAAGAGATGATAAATAAGAATCAACAGATTAGCAAACTTCAAGGAATTTCATGGGATATTATGTGGACTTATCTGATCAAGCCACACAACCAACAAATGGCCATCAAATTCCTTTCAAATGTTATTCATTGTATCATTCCTGAATTCTTTGATGCTAAGTGTACTGGGCAGCTACATTCAAGTCTAAGTCATCCAACAGAAGTGAAAGATATGCTCAAAATATGCCATATGGGCACATTAAACGTAGGAGATAATCAATGAATCAGTTTCACTTCAAGATCGCAATTCTGTTTCTAGATTTCCGATTAGATATATTGTAGCAATAGTTTTAGTTATTTTGTTTTATTTTTAAAGTTCCTATTTAAACCCCTTTCATGCATTTAGAAAGGGATCCTGAATTTGTAATATTTTGACTTGGATGTTACATTTTTGTACTCCATTGACTCTTATATTTTTATAAAGGATCACATCTGGTGGTTCTATGGAAAATGGTCTTTAACAATTGCATTTTTGTATCTTGGAGTCTGTTTTACATTGAAGTGTTGGATTTGGATATTGAATTGCATCGGGAAAAGTATCAATATTGATATGGTATTTCTATCTATTCACTGCTAATTTTCTTATGTTATGAGATATTCTCTTTAAAAATTGCTATCATTTATATGTACTTGTTTTACAATATTTCTTTATACATATCATTTCTGAGTGTGTAGAAATATTCATCTCTTACAGTATATGCAAATGATATATAAAATGATGAATGCAATGTGCTATTATAACTCTGTTTAATTTCTTAAACAGAGTTATCTTTATTTGTTACTGCATATTTCAATCAAACTATAATACATTTTCATGGTTATTGATTTGATTGAAACAATTATAAAGTTGTATTCATATTTGATACCTGGGTTAGTTTTAGAATTTTTTATCAGTTATAGATTAAATTAGATAGATTTTTTTAAAGTTATTTTAGTCCCATTTTCCACCCATCCAATCATTCCATCACCAACCCATTTAATTTATTAGGAAACTGGTCCTATCAATCCAGTTGGAGCCACCACACCAAACAGAAAAGGAGCTCTCCTAAGGTCCCGACCGGGTGGTTTTCCCCCAATGTTTGAAGCAGCGACTTTTGAGGCTTCAACAGGGTCCCAATTAGACCCTTTTTCGCTGATATGGCCATATACTATCCAGAAAAAAGGCCTGGTTTCCTTTGTAAAACTAAAATAACTTGTGATAATAAAAAATGATTAATATAGGGAAAATATATGATATCTATTTTAATAATTACAATTATCTACAAAAATATGAATTTTTTTTTGGTAAGATGTGATCAGATTAAGAAACAATGAAATAAAGGATTTAAATGAACATAATATCACATGAAATATCATGTGATTTAAAATCTAACTTTGGGTCCAAAAAACCACATATATATGTTTTTATACATAAAATTCCAAAAGAAAATTTTCAAGTTTTCATCCTTTTCAAACACCTTTTTGTTACTTTTCTAGAATATATATGCATGCATTGACTAAAAGAAATAAAATAAAACACATATCTTGAAAATGAGAGAAATAGACACCCATCTCGTGAATATTATATTCCAATGATCAAACAATAATGAAAAATTAATAACTTATAAACTTCTACTAATAAAAGGATGTAGATTGTAACACATCATAAGAAATGTTTAACATAAAAATCAAATATTCATTCAAAATTAAATAGTATAAGTTTAAGAGAAATATGAGAGGCATCCATTAAGAAATTAAAATGTGTCTATACATAAATCTCATAGCTCATCACATATTAAAATTGAAATTAGTCTTCAAAAAAGTTGATACTTAAAAATTGATTTAAAAATACAAGTTTGTAGTCTTAAAAATTTCTCGACCCCTTACACCAACACAAGGGGTTCTATAAATACTTGAAAAAATAGGATATGTTTCAAAAATTAAGATAAGTATTAAAACAATAAAATCAAAATATTTTCTGAAATGTAAATGCCTTATCTAAAAATATAAATTATATCTTTGTTCAACTGATATCTTACTGAGAAGTAGGTAACTTCTCCTCGTCGTCAAAATCTCCATAACTGAGATTGAGCAATAGATGGGATGCATGAAACTCGATATACATCACCCACCATCAATACACTTGGGAAACACCTGAGAAGTGAATAGAAGGAAATTGATTTTATGTTGATCTGGAAGCTGACAATCAAGCTTTGGAACTTCTTCTTTCTTTTCTGATACTTGATTCCAAATTTGGAAATAAGCTTGATTTTCTCAAAAGGCAATTGTAGAAATTTTTGGAAATTTTGCTGCTTCTAGAATTTAATCCTTTTTATTTCTACCTAATATTTAATTACAAGTTCCTCCGTTGGTTGCTTTAATTCCCCCAGAACAATCTCTTTTAGTAGCTTCGAACCTGGAAAGTCAAATTCTTCTATAAAATTAGTCCCCTTTTACCATATTGTCAAGCTGCATTGACCTTGTGAAATTTTGATCCATTCTCTAATTCCTATGGCTTCATTTCCCCTGTGGCTCAAAGATGTAAGCATCAATATTTAATCTGTTTTTGAAACTTTTGGAATTTCACTCGCATTGAAATTCCTTTTCCCAGACAACAATAGACAAAAAAAAATATTTTTAATGGATTTGTCTTCTTCTTTTAAATAACCAATCCTTTCCTTTAAATTTGTAATCTCTCGATAAAATCTCAAGATTTTATCCATTTATTTGTAGAATTTTGGTTGGTATTTCCTCAAAATCAGAAAAATTTGTAAAACTTGCTCTCTGAAAATTTTTAGGCTCTGTGTGGCTCCTTGATTTTGATTGAGCTGGATTTGAAGAGAATCAATTTTCTCTTTTAAAGTCGTGGTGATGACCTCGGAATTGCTTTCAGCTTCTGCTTTCAAAATGCAAGTTTGATCTTCATGCATTTGTCTCAATTCCTGAATATGTTGTTCATGTTTTGAAGTTAATTCCTTAAATTCCACTTGAAAATGTTTCTATATATTTTATCTTTCTACAACGAAACCTTGAATTAGAGCTACAGAATGCTCGTACTAATTCTCTTCATTAAAAAATTCATTTTTTTTCCAATTGTTTCTCTAACACTTTATTTTTTTGTAGACTGTTATCATATGAGGTTGCAAGTTCATTTATATGATATTGGTTGTAGTTAAAAAAAGCTCCTAAGGTCTGGGATGATTCTTGGGCTTTGTATTTCACATCCCTTTGATATTTCCAACTAAATTCAAACACGGTCTCTAATGAATCATTCTTTCTCTTCTTTTTCCTCCTCACTGGTGATTTTGTTTGAGAATTGAAATAGTAATATGTCAAAGATGGAATTGTATCTGGAACTACCTCTAACTCATAAAATGGTTTGGACCAAAAAATTTCCCACGAGATCTTAGTAGAAATGGGTGTCATTGAAGTCTTAGGACATGTAGTGGGATTAATATCCATCTTTATTTGTGATTCCATTGCTTCTTCATTTTTCTTGATGAAAATTTCATTAGATATTTTCTTCTCCTTCTCCTTGTCAACTTCCATTTCTTAAATTTTTATATTTCTTGTTTTCTTATGTTCTACCTCTTTAGGTGAATTGATTAGAATAATCTCTTTTTCAATTGTTGTTTTATTCTTTGTTGCTTTTTCCATCATCGGGCATTCTTTCTTTTCCTTAGTAAATTTGATAGCTGTGACTTCTGTTGTAACATCCTAAACTTTTTCAGTTCTTCATGGCTTCCTTCTTCTTTAATTGAAATAACAACATCTTATATTTTTTCAATTTAAAATTCTTGTATCTTTTGAATGACAACAAAAGGATGTGAAGTGACTTGGTTGAAATGAAATTGAAAAAATTCTAAAGCCTTCAACTCCTAAAGATAAATATTGAGATGGAGACCTTTTTCTCTTAAGAATTTTTCAAACATATTTTCTCTAAATTTTTGTAACCGATCTCTCGTTTCAATATCTAAGAGATTTACTCTTTCAATATATTGCTGAAAGTCATCAATATTTATGAAATTTTCATCAAAGGGAGGCTTTTGATGAGTAAAAATTTTCATAAAGCTAACAGTTATATAATGACTGCTAATAATCCCATTAGGAGCATCGTCATGCAGAGGTAGAAAATGTAACCAAACTTCTTGAAGCTATTCAACTTCCTTGAATCCAGGACATTTGTCCCTAATATTTATGTCACCAAACTTAATCGAAAATCTAGGCCAAATTTTCTTTTGAAACTTAACTCTTGGTTTGGCTATTTAAAACAAATTTATTTGCAACTTCTCTCAAAGTGAAACTTTAAGGGATATAATGGTTTAAAAGGAGAGGACCAAATTTACTCCCATAAAATTTGATACAAGAAAATGATTCCTCCACAAACCAATGACCAATGGACTCTAGGCCTTCTTTCAGATTTTGACTAATTCTTGGAGGGGTTTTTCCATGGCAAGATTTCATAAAAAGGGTTCAAGACACAATTCCAAATAACGCAAAAATGAAATTTAAAATTGGACTTCCACAGGATTGGGGCCTATTTTTTGAGAGGGAGTTGTTGGATAGAGGGGTAATTTTATTTGATGAGAGGAAATGGAACTGAGGAAATGATCTATCATATATGCATATATACAAAAAAAATGTATTTGTAACTAGGGGGAGATGTTATTGAAAATTTTAAGGCATATGTGATATTCCGAAACAATATGTCGACCCAATTGAGACACTTACCTTCATTTAGGATGTTATGGATTATTCGAATCCATTTGAATTTTCAATGTTCAAGGTCATGTTCTCCATATAGCCTAGTCAACATCTTGATGATAAATTTGATAGGTTTCTTGAAAATAACTATGGGATATTCTTTATTAGCCTTAAGATTAAACCCTTCATTTTATTCCCTTATCTAGTCTTCGATTACTCTGTCATAATTTTCTTTGCCTTTCTTAAAGACAGTGTTTCTGAAATTATTAAGAAAATCAACATTGAGTTGGATTTCTAGGGGACTGAGCTTATAAATGGCCGATAGGATTTTTTTCTTCCATGATGTTACACAATTTTTCTTATGGTTCGATATTGTGCGAGTTTTGACATCAACATGAATAAAAATCCATGAAACCATATCATAATAAGGAAAAATCATGGCCCTAGCAACTACTTTGTGTAACTTTGTCCTTCTTATTCCTTGAAACTGATTGTTATTTTCTTAAGAAGATCTTGCATTTTTTAGCCATCCTCTTTCTTCAAAGAAATAAAAAAATTCCTCCTATCTCATCATACCTGCTTTTTTAGTCTTGTAATTGGAGTCAGAGGTGAGGAATGGGTTGATGTTTCCCTCCTCTAGTTGTGGACTCTCTATTTCTTTATGCTTTTCTCTTATCTGCTCCACTTTTTGTTTTGTTGTTGGATATTTTTCTTTCTTCCCCATTCTGTGACATGAGAAAAAAAATAAAGAATATATAAACTTTTTCTTATCAAAATTTAAAATTGAATTAAGAATGATTGATAATTTCATCTTGCTTACGCATAATTGCTGCAATTGATGTCATGTTTCCTCAATTCAAGTTTCTCTAAACTAGTATAAAAAAAATGAAAATGACATGCAATAAAAATACTCTAAGGAATTATGAATTATGATAAGAAACCTAAGGACAGTGTGAATCAAATTTTTCATTAATTTCCCATATAGAAATCTATTTTTTTTTTTTTCTTTTGTTTTTCTGAAATGGAGAGAGGATCAACATAATTTATTATTAAATCGACTAAATGTGGAACGACGAGATTTAAAATTAACTCATTTCAAAAAATGAAATGCATGAAAATCAAAAGAAAAATGAATATTTTATTCGAGAAGTCTTACAGTCGGGGGTCGAGTGTTTTTTATTTTCATTTGTTACATTTTTATTTCTTCCTGACCCCAAATACACAAGGATCGAGCTTTATTCATAAGTCAAGTAGTTGGGAAGTGGGGTAAGATTTCTAAAAAAAGTTGTGAATTGGCCTAACCTGTTGGTTAGAAGTTCGGACGATCAGGTAGTTGGGAGGTCGGGTGTGTTTTCGTTTAAAAATATATTTTTATGGTTCTGAATTCTAACTTGTAAATCACCTTTTTGATGTATATTGTGAAAAATTTAAATTTTTTTGGTCTTTTTATAAAAATAAAAATAAAAATTTGTTTAGGGATTTTATTTTTAATATACAAAAGAAAAATAGGGTTGTTGTAATCCTGAAAAAACTCCCCTACTAAAGGATTCAATGCTCATCACCCTTTGTGGACGATGTTTCATAATATTTCATACTAGATCCACCTGTCTCAAACAAACATCAAAACTTGTATGCCACCTTTCATCATATATTCATATTGGACTCACACCCAACATTATGTTCGACACTAATTAACCATTATAAAACAAAATATTGAATCAAATTATCCAATTACTAAACAAATCAAGATTCCATACTAAATCATTACTTAATCACCATAATCAGATCATACAAATGCACAGCCACCCATAAATATGCCAAGCCATAAATTAAACCACTGAGTAGCCAATCATGAATAAGGATAATAACCACACTATCATCAACACAATCAGTGCAAACTATGATTAAATTTACTTATGAATGTATACGCGACTATTTTGACGAAAAATCGCGTATATACACACTTCCTTTGCATACAACCTGTGTACAAATCTCAAATTACTAAACACTAAACCATTTAACTAACTAAATCACTGTGAAATTGAACAAATCAATGAACCAATCACAAACCATTGAATGACAATATAGAAACATACCCAATCACACTTCTACAACATTATAACTAATCAATATACCAATCCGAAAAATATCAAGACTTCATTGAGAGAAAACAAAATAATACAGACTTCATCAATTCAATCAACATCCAAACATCTGTAAGAAACCCAGATCATAACCATATTAACTCAATATGTATACATGACTATAATTATTCATATATGTGTATGTACACGGCTTTACTGAAGAAAACACGCACACATATATTAAATCACTGAATCAAACATTCGTTGCAAACAAAACACATATTATACATACCCTACTATCAAAATAACATATCAACATAAGCACATTCAGATCATACCATCATTATAACCACAGATCTAGCATTGTTAACTACACAACCATAAACAATTCATTAGTGCTCAATGCATTTTTAGATTTCTCATATATGTGTCTTTTATTTTCTTCCTGGTGCATACCTGTTACAAATCAGATCATACATGAATAGTCCATCCAATGCACACTCAAATCCTTGATCTCCATCTCCTTATATATATATGTTTTCCTTTTCCAATACCACAGGATAATCCTTTGGTAATGTCATTAGTATTCATTGATGGGATAAAATAAACGTTTTCACCACAATTAATATGGGAAATTACCATGGTAATGACGATTGGTATGGATTTTTCCATGGTTAATATTATGTACACAAATTTTGTTCACAGAACCTGCGTATGTATGCGACTCCTCTTCACAAGAACCGCGTATACTTCTCAAACTTCACATTTTTTATCCATCTGTAACTAAACTTCCATTTATTTTCCATATCTTCTGTAATTCCTGTACCATAATACCTATACCATCAATCAAGTCATCATATTATAACCAAGATGACATCAAGGAGATATTTATCAAGTAGGTTTCCATCATGGACAACACATTAACCATAATGCCAACAATATCCCCCTTTCGACTTGATGGCAACCACTTTGGTGTTTGGAAACCACCTGTAAACACTTGCAATGACCAAGTCTTCTCCCCCCCTTTAACATCAAGGGAAAAGGGCAGAACTAGTATGAATGGAGTACTTTCCTTTGTAACGCTTATCACTATATGTCATATTTTCTAATATGAATCATGAAATCTGCATATTGAAGATGTTGTCCCTGAGCATATGATGGACATTTTAAAGATATACAATATAAGTACAAGGCTTTGTGACTCAAATATATGCCCATCCATAAACAAATATGACCTTTCCTATCACCAATGACTTTATGCTCCCATGAGTACTCAATTACCCAACATAATGTATTATACATTTGACCTAATAGCTCATACAAGACTGAATTTTACAATGATTATAACATTGGTTTTTTCATGAAATTTACATCAAGAGACATACATGACATCTGTTAGCGTAAATTATTAACGCAAGTGTACGAAAAGAATTAACTTTAGCTTCTCGTGAAAAACAACCCTAATAAACAATATGGTTGCTTAACTTCATTAGATCTGTAATAGATAGTCGAAACAAATGCTACCAGAAACCCGATCTATGCAGTAAAAGTAGCTAAAAAGTAAAAACAAATAAGAGAATGATCCATATATCCAAAGGACAAGATAAGATATATAAATAAATTTATATGTATTAACACCTGGGAAGGGAAATTTTTGATGTTACGAGTCCCCCTCAATGGGATAGGTTCTTGGTTGTCCTCAACACTCCAGATCCAAAAGTTTCTCTCTCTCAATGGTGTAGAAAACCCAAGACGTGGTGAACTCTATGGGAGCTCAAGAAGAAAGAAAATAGTAGCAACAATTAGAATGATCAAATCATGACAATGAAAGTGATCAAAGGGAATAATGGATGGAAAAGCCTCTTATTTATAAAAAAATATTGAGTTATCCTCGATAATGGTGAATAATAAAATATTATTAACCAAGATCTAGATCTAACTACTTGGAATATTTTATTATATTTTGTTGGATGGAAAAGGAATTTAAATTAGTTAAATACCTTTATTTAGAAATAATAAACAAACAAATGGTTTATTTATCATTTCAAGAATGGAATTAAGGAATAATTTAACAAATAATGATTTGTTTAATTATTTAGAGATGATGTAGTCAAATTTAACAAAAAATAATAACTAAATAATGATTTAATTAATTATTCCCAGAGAAAAATAAGATAAATAATGATTTATCTAATTATTTATCATAATTGGGTTAAATATGGCTGGGAATATTATTTAAGAAGTGGTTTAATTAATTATTCCTAGAGGAAAATCAAATAAATAAGGATTTATTTAATTATTCCTCATGGGGTTTTCTATTTGAACCAGAAATAACTTAATAAAATATGGTTTATTAAATTATTGCTTATAGTGAAAGAAATTAAACCATGGTAAAATTTGTCTTACATGGTGTACCTCGATCCATCTAATTTTAAATGGTTATATGACCAAAATTGGTGTAACAGATTCCCCCCCAATGTGTGAGCATTAGGAGCTAATCGCATGACCGAAGTACATTGTAAGAACACAATAAATAGACACCGAAGGGGAGTCAGAGAGAGAGAGAGAGATACATATATGGAGTGAAGCGAGAGAGGACAATAACTGAGGGGGTGAGACCTACAAATTATATAAGTCTCCTTTAATGTTTGGGTACATGTTCTCAGTTAGGCGGGGGAGGCATACCTATGCCCGCCGAGATGACAAAGTACAAAGAATAATGGTGCACCCAGTAAAATGAGACTAAGATATAAAGTACATGGTATGCTAGCATAAAAATGGGCCAGACAAAAATATAATGGATCCCACATACATACTGCACTTGGAAAAATAGCCAGGACTGAATAAAATAATATCTGAGTACATGAGACATAATAACAACCAAAAAAACCTTAATAAACAGGAAAGGGCTTTGAAAATATGAATGTATCATTTGAGTGATACATGCATGTTATAGGCACTAAAAGCGTCTAGAACCGAAGCCATAAAATATGTGGAGCTAAATCTGAGGCTGTAGCATAATATGATGTTATCTAGGCATGTGGGGGGCTACCTGAAGGGCCACCCCCTCATGAGGTCTAAAACATCATACACACACACACCTGGGAATCACTGGGATAATTTGCTGGATCACCAAACCATCAAGTATACGAATCTTGATCATGTGGAAGCTGAGCAGATGAAAAAAAATCAAGTCAAAGGGAAATGAGGAGTCACTTTGATTGATATAAGGCACCAAACAAGAATGGAAGCTAGAACCAAGGTACATCATCCTCTAGACCTGTCTTTTGGAATGAATGTGCTGATGTCGATAGAAGGAGGTCTGCCATAGGTGAGGCAATGAGGAATCATCAACTAAGGAACGAGGGATCATAGTAAAAGTGAATAATGGGCTGACACTAGGGATGATGATGGAAGAGGGGATACTGAGTAGCAGATGAAAAACTTCCCTTGTCAGAGCATAAAAAACATAGATTACCTGGCAACGACTGGCTCGACTTCGGAGGGGATGGGGGACAATATGACTAGAGGCCAAAATGGGTGACTTGAAAGAGGTACAAGGCACAAATGGATGAAATAATGTGACATGAGACAAAGGGACTCGAGACAGATTCCATGAATGCAATGGTGACTCAACTCAGATGCTCTCAACAAGGGTGACTCGATGAGGCTGCCACATAGAATAGGCCCGATGGGGACCATAAAAGCATGAGAAAAATATGGTTACTCATGATGAAAATTAACACATGCATTGACAAGTATGAAGGAAAAGTGGTGCCCAAATTACAAGCAATGCAAGTGAAGAAATACAATTTTGAGAGGCGGCAAAGTGACCGTTCTTAGAAAAATGGCTTATGGGTGAAGTATCAATTCACCAAAAAAAAGGATAGCCATTTTAGAGCTCGGTGAGATATTTCCAATGGTGCTAATGGTTTTTCAAACCGATCTATGGTTTGGTCGCAATTGGCGAAAGAAAATTTAGGGATTTTCTTATAATAGGGCGATTTCCCTCTAATTTGTTTCATTTTCTCATGGACCCGTGGTGAATTTGGAGAGGAGAAGAAGGCCCTAGATCTTGCGAAAATCATAGAGGATAAAGTGATAGTTTGAATCGATATCCTTCAGTTGTAGGTTGGTGGCCTAACCCTAATCTACTTTTTCAGTGGATCGGTTTTTTAGATTAGGTGCCTAGAGCCCGGGAACAACACTCTGCCCATACTCATGCCCGACTCACACTTCCTAGGCCCTATGTTGCGATTTGGCTCATATTTTCCACAGGGGAAAAATACGAGCTCACAGGTACAGGGCTGGAAATGTGCGAGTTGGCAGAAAAGGTGGGTTTGTCCTGGTTTTTGGAAGGGAACTAGAGCTTGATGATTTTGATGCATTTTTTCTTTCTCTGAGCTGACAAACATGTTTGGTTTATGCAGGTATGGCAGAGCTAAATATCAAATGGAGAGAGAGGTATTTGGTGCACTTATTTATGAGATCCAGGGGGATCAAGTGGTCTGAGGCGCACTTGTGAGGTACAGTGTTCTCAAGCTTATTAAGAACCCACTTAGGAGGGCAGGGGAGCCCTTGATGTCCAAGATATTCAGCTACTGGGATCTAGACTAGGAGGCCTTTGTAGTGCAGGGGCACCAAATCGATTTGACCATATATGACATCTATTTATTGATCGGACTATCGCCACTGGGAGTGGTTGGAGATATACATCCGATGTTACCACGAGGTCAGAACATATCAAAGTTCATGGAATGCCACTGCAGACCAAATGCTCATGCTAAGGGTGTGAACATACCGACAGTGATCTAGTGAGGCTAGAGACACAGACTTTCGTCACAAAAAGGACATGGTTATTCACATGATACACACCATTAAATTACATGACAAGTAGCAAGGAATCTAAACGAACATGAATATGAAGGATGCGATGATCAAGGGAATGGACTATAAAACCTATCATTACATAATATTCGGCCTGATTATTGGTGGCAGAGCCAATTCATACACAGTTGGAGAGGACTAACAAATGCATGGGGGTAAAAATGGCCCAAGCTACCAAGGTTAGATTCTGGGAGAAGCGACTTGCACCGTCGGTATAGCCGATATATGGTGTGCATGATGGATCCATATGAAAGGCGCCACAAGACAACAAATGATATGATGATGAATAATGAAAACTACCTAATTTCATGACAAAAATAAAACATGCATCTCAATGGGAGATGCTATTGGTAAAATCTCTTAAGTTAGAGTGCATTACGAGGGTTAGGAAGGAGTTGGCCTTCAAAATCCTCTAGAAAGTATGCCCCCTTTCCCAAATCCTTAATAATGATGTAAGGTCCTAGACATAATTATTCAAACTTCCCATGACCAAGGACATCATGAGCCTGATCATACACTAGAACAAGATCGCCTTCGTGACAAGTACAAGGGTAGACTTTTCGGTCATATTGATCTTTGGTGCACTTCTTCGACGCTTCGATGGTTTGCAATACAACGCGATGGTCTTCGAAATCATGCTCAATCATAATAAGTATTTTTTATAAAGGTTGAGTGTCAGGGAGAAGTTTGAAAACTAGGTGAAGGGAGGGGATTTCACACTCGATTAGTAAGACTACCTCCTCGCCAAAAACAAGGTGGAAAGGAGCAATCCCGATGGCAGTTTTAAAAACATTTCTATAGGCCCACAAAGCAGGGAAGAGAATAAGGTGCCAGTTGGTTTTGTGCTTGTTTACCGTCCATTGAATCATAGTTTTAAGGATTTTATTGACTGCTTCAACTTGACCATTACCTTGGGGGTAATAGGATGATGAATAATGGTACTCAAATCCCAACAGAGAGGATAGATCATGCCATATCTCATCCTTGAAATGTCAGCCATGGTTAGAGACCAATTTCTTTGGAACCTTGAATCTAGTGATAACATGGTTAAAGAAAAAGTGAGTTGCATTAGTTGCCATGTTATTGAACGTTGGCATGGCCTCATCGCATTTAGTGAAATAGTCAACCGCCACAATGATATACTTGTGGTTACCAGTATATGGGGGTAGACACTCCATAAATTCAATGGCCCACTTGCAAAAGGGACCAGCTGATATGACAGGATGGAGGGGAGTAGGTGGAGCTTGCGCCTTAGGGGTGAAAATTTGGCAATTGGAATAATGTTTGGCTGCTTCAATGCAATCACCAAAGTGAGAAGGCCAAAAATACCTAGCGCGCATGATTTTATAGGTAGTAGAAAAACTAGAGAGGTGGCCACCACAAGCACCGCTATGGCAGGCATTAAGGACTTGCTCAGCTTTAGTGTGCCTCATACAACTACGGAGGATAGATTCAACACTGTGACGATAGAGATAATCACCAATGAGAAGATAACGTGGGGCTTTGTGTCGTATACATTTTCGAGCATGACGATCAATATGGGAAGCTAAATTTTGGGTTCGCAGGTAGGTAAGGATGTATCCATACTAAGGGTCATCCGAAGTAATGGAAAACAAGTGTTCAATGGGTAAATCATCATTAATCGGCAGATCCCGCGCACCAGTAGGCAATTTAGAAATTAGTTCAGTAAGGGCTAAACATTTCTTACCCTTGGGTGTGATCATTTCAATATTGAAATCCTAAAGGATAACGATCCAGCAAGCATACTTCCCATTGATGATCCATTTACTCAATAGGAAATCCATAGGGTTGTAATTGGTCATGACCATGGTGGAACGAGTAAGGATATAATGACGAATTTTTGGGATCGAGAACAAAACACACAACGCAAACTTCTCTTCGTGCGAATAGGACACAGGGGGACCCATAAGGTTCTTACTGACATAATAGATAACATGCTCATTTCTGGTGTCATCTTCCTGAATCAATACCCCAGCAACAAAATCGGTGGAAGCTGAGATGTATAGGATGAAATCCCTCTCAAAGTTAGGAGGACTAATCAAGGGAGTGGAAGTGAGAGCATGTTTCAGGGCATCAAAATATTTTTAAGTGTATTCATCCCAAATGAATGGAATGTTAGATCAAAGGATTCTTAGAAACCCATGTGCGGTGGTGGCATAGTCAAGGACGAACCGATGAAGGAAGTTAGCTTTGCCTTGGAGGCTTTGTAATAGGCGCAAGGTACGAGGAATAGGAAGCTCAAGGATGGATTGAAATTTGAGGGGGTCAAAAATTTTACCATCTTTGGACACAATGAAGCCCAAGAGATGGCTGGCAGGAACACACAAGACACACTTCAGCTAGTTGAGGTGGATATTATACTTGAGACATCAGAAAAAGATGGTACACAAATCATGAATGTGTTGTGCCCGATGCCTAGAATGAGCAGTGAGGTCGTCAAGGTAGGCAAGGATAATATGAGAACAATTATGGAAACTGTATGACATGACCCACTGGAAGGTGGCTTCGAAATTCTTTAGGCCGAACGACATGACCCTATAAGAAAAAGTTCCCCACAGACTAATGAACATAGTTCTTAACTGATTAGCATGGTATATAATGATCTGGTTGTACCCAGAGAAACCATCCATAAAGGATGGAACCTCATGCCCCACACACTCATATATGATCTGGTCAATGAACGGTGTGGGTAATTTGTCTTTGGGACAAGAAAATTTTCTCAGGTCGCGAAAGTCAATGCAAACACAGATGGTGCCTTGTTTCTTGAGAACGGGAAATGGGTTGGAAACCCAAGTGGTGTATTCAATGGGATAGATAAAACCAGCCTTCTGAGCTTATTGATTTTGACTTTGATAACCTCTCATCTATAAGGATTAATGGGTCTCAAATTTTGACAAATAGGATTGGCATCGGGCCATGTATCAATATGATGTTTGGGAATGGCGAGATCAAGCTCGAGCATCTTTGAATAGGACCAGGAAAAAACATCAAAGAATTCATTGAATAACTTTGTGTAAGCCTCAATTTCTTCTGGGGTATAATGTGCCCCCAAGTTAATGTTTTCTTCTACCCCTATTTTATCGGAAATGTTAATTATAATGGTAGGAGAGATATTTTCCATACTTCCTTCTTCGAAAGCATCGTGTGTAGGAATGGGATTTCTAAACCGATTGATCTCATTGGAGATGAAATATTTAGACTCCACATCATATTTCTCATGGGAATTTTGTGGAAGGAAGTATGCACAGTGGTGCATATCATCACAGGGAAAGTCAGGGTGGTCATTTCTTCCATAATGTCTTCATCAGGATGGAAGATGGCAGGACTAGCAGAAGAAAGACCACATGACATGGCGGAGCTACCTGATGCATCATCATGAGAGATATGGTTCACATACACATCGCTACGGAGGGTAAATGAAGAGATAGGAGATGAAACTTCTAGTGATGTTGAGCCCAGATTGATCACTGAAGGATGTTCAGTCAAAACAGAAGGGGATGCCTTGGAGGGGTCTTCCACCATGGATCTCATGGATCAGGAAAAATAGAGGATAGTGGTCTAAGGTTCTATCATCTCGACATTGGGGGGAGGTATTTTTGGATGGATAATTCATTCTTTTAGACAAGACAGACCTCCCAAGTGTCCTATGGATAGCTAGCAACAAACGGACAAATAAAAA
Organism: Pinus albicaulis; assembly: GCA_034641835.2. Taxonomy (NCBI): domain Eukaryota; kingdom Viridiplantae; phylum Streptophyta; class Pinopsida; order Pinales; family Pinaceae; genus Pinus; species Pinus albicaulis. Next base: position 767,583,936 of record CM076572.1, read on the forward strand.
CCATTTTCTCTAGATATTGTTTGATATGGAATTAATTACAACAGGGTTTTAGAAACCTACTTGTAGTTCAGCGCTTATCTTCTTTCCAGTGGCTTGAAGAAATTCGTCGTCAAGGATATGTAGTCACAAACACAAGAAAATATCAAAAGCACCTGTATAATAAATCAATTCATAAATCAAACATCCATCAAGATGATCAAGGAATTCAAGAAATGAGATAATCAATTAAATAACCCATTGAGAAAACAATATTCATTTGTATTAACTTAAATAAGAAGAGCCTTACAACAGTGTCTGCCTTGATGTTATACAGGCCTTCCTAGGGTTTGGAATAGGCGTTTTCTTTACTCTGACCAACCTTGCACTCTTCCAACCGAGATACATACAGTTATGTAATCTTTCCCACATGAAATTTCAGCTAAAAGGGTCCAAGTTTCAACAACACTTCACCTCCAATAATACTAAAGATTGAACTCCCTTTGAGACTGCCCTATGCCTCTTTTTAAAGTGAAAGAGAGGAGGTTACAACTCCAAACAAGAAGGAATATAACTTCTGTGATTAAGCCATATCAAGGGGCGGCTCTTTAATGGAGCGATGGCGCCAGAAATCCCATACAAGAGCTGGATTTCTTCCACAACTTCCACCTGCAGAATGTTTCTAGAAGCTTCCAAAAATGACTCAAACTGAGCTTCTAGATTTTACTTGCGCTGTTTTTACCTTTTGCAGGGGTTCGAACCTTTAATAAATAGAAAGTGTGTTTAGCTCTGCATGACTTAGAGCAAGAAACTGTGGCACCACAGGCAATGTTAAGAGAAAGTGCGGTACAAGTGTTTTTAAGACTTTTATGATATTTTCTCTTAATTTCAAGGCTTGAATTTAGGAACTTTGATGTTGTAGACTTCTAAGGGAGTACTAAAATTTCATGGTGACAAATTTCAGTGTAAAAAATTCCCCCCTAAAGTGCGAAGTCTGAGAGCATTAGAAGAGTGATGTGCTTTATCATTTCAAGGATTAGCTTGTGGACACCCCAGTCGGAACCTTGTAAAAACATTCAATGCAAAACATATATATCATCGCTGAGGTAGACATTCCCATACTTAGAACAAAACTAACTAAACTTGTTCTGATATAGAAATGATCTGAATATTACATCAATAGTGTAGACACAGCATGGGCGCAACCATCTATAATGAATCGTCTACTGCATAATAAGTAATAAAACTCCTCGCAGCTTGGATGGTGGAAACTAGATCCAAGGTCTTGAATTCTGCTTCTCGAACTAGTATGATTCTATCCATGCGATTAAATGTGTTGAAGTCGAACATGGTAGAAACCACTTGATTACCAGTCAATGATGTGAATTGTTAACAAGTGTGAGAGAAAACACCAATAATGAAAATGGCTCTCAAAGTAATCAGTACAATCCATGAAATGTGAATAAGTGTTCTGAAGTCGAACATTTCACGGAATCGTTCGATCGAAGTTCAATGAAACAACTTGTCTTTGAAGGCGAGAAACCTGCCATTAAGGCATGCAGATTCCAAGGTACTGACGGATTCTAGATCAACTTCTATATCATGAGTTGTTGTCGATAGAAAGAAATCCATCGTAAGCAAGCTCATGACACGAAACCATAGATCAAGTTTTGAAGAAATTCTTTGCAACGACTGACTCAGGGATGGTCAACGCAAATGGAGACAAATGTTTGCAAATGAATGGTTTGTTTGACTATCCTCTTGAACACATAACGACACTGCAAATGGTTTGGTGACAGTTTCCCTAAGCTAATACCCAGAAACCAGCTGAAGACCTTCAATATGGTTTGATTAACTGATAGGCAAAGGATTTCCCAACCCAGGTAGAAGTGTGACAAAAAGTGTCGTGTTCAAGAGTGGTGTAATGCTTTTACAAATCAAAGTGTAACAAATGAATCTGTTTTCTCTCTTTTCCCCCACCATTTCTGGCAAGTACCTCTTTATTTTTTGACAAGTTTGAGGAGGATAACATTTTCTTGTTTATAAGCTCATCCTTCGGATGAGTCCAACTTAGTTTAAAATCGAACCCTAAGAAGGAGTGGTCCGTTCCTGTTTGTAATCGACAGGTCCTTTACTGTTAAATTTTAACGAGTCCAGTATAGGAGAAACTCAGTGTTTTTCATTTTTAGGGAGTCAGAAGAAAAAACTTAAGAAAACTCCATGGGTGTACTTTTTCGTAATTTTAGTCTCTCAGGTCCGAAAAAGGATAAAATAATGCAAGAGAGAACTCTATTGACCATGATTAGTCAATGTATACCTTTTTCGTAAATAGTCCATTTCAGTCTGAAAAAAGGGTAAACTTGTACTGAAGGGACGACCGTTCATTTACTTTAACGAGTTTGAATAGTCAAGTACTCGGCAATCTTTTCATTTTTAGAGAGTCTGAAAAGGGCTTAAAAGAGGACTCCATCATTTCACTTTTTCATAAATTTTAAAGAGCCCGAAAAAGTGATAAAAGTATACTCTTTGTCAAAAATGATCATTTCACCTGAAAAATCCAGTACTCTGCACAAAAAATCAAAAAATTAAACATACATGTTTCAATAATAAAAATATTTTGAAAAAACATCTTTTTAAAGTGAATAATAAACAAATTTAAATTTCATTTATTCGAAAAATCTTATAAAAAGGAGTTTTTCAAGTTCATTTTTACCATTTGAGTTTGGAGTGAGAGTTTTAGAGCTTTTGGCAAAAAACGCTTCGGAGAAGATTCTGGACAAATTGACCGTTGGAATCGAAAACCATCTACTCCAGGTAATCCAAAACCTCTTTTACTTGCTTTTTATCCGTTCATTTTCTTAAATTAGGGTCAAAATTTCTTTTTTGGGAGGAAAATTGGTTCAAAAATCCGCCCTCGGGGGTCCGCAGGTAAGACACTAGGTACCTGCGGACCCCAACATTTTCTTACAAAGGAAAATGTAGGGGCCCTGCACTTTTAACACAGAGCCCGTGCGGGCTACGCACTGTCTCTAAGCGTAAAGTGCAGGGGCACCGTAACGAATTTAAAAACTCAATTTCCTCCCAAGTTACCCAAAATTTTTATTTTAAAATGATTCTAATCCTTCATTTTACTCATTGTAGGATATTTACAATGCTCATTTGGCAAGAACGGGAACATGAGGAGGTAGATGAAGCAACAATGATTCATCAACCTACTTTGAAAGTTTTAAGAGCATGCGGGCTATTCAAATTCTAGGCTATCAGTGGCATGAGAACTCAAGTAGATCTTCTCACTTGGTTGGTAAGCAAGTGGGACGTTCAGGACCAGTGTTTCGTGATTGGAGGTCATCGGCTTGAAATTGAGCTGGAGGACATATATTTTTTGACTGGTTTGTCTAAGAGAGGTGAACCACTTTCTCTATTTGGGGCTAGGCCAGGTGGCCAATATGTTTCCAGGCTGCAATTAGAGTTTTGTAATGATGAAGCCAATCCTAGAGATAAACGGATTGATATTAAAACTATCATCTGTCCCGAGTTAAAAGTGATTGCATTTACCATTGTCAAGTTGTGCGGAAGTGCATCTTTGCATGTAGCTACTAGATCTCAGATGTGGATTGCAGTAGATTGTTTTCGAGGCACCATATTCAACTGGTGTGAGGCAGTGTTGGCTAATGTGAAAGGCCAACTTACCAAAGCAAAGAATAGGAAGTTAAACAACTTCAGATATGGATCTATTGTAGTTACCTTTTCTCTAGAGAGGATCCCTATGTTAGCCCTGCAACATATTCTTGTTGATGCTGGTAGACCTCGAGAGCCTCAGATGGTTCAATGAGTTGCTTTGATGGCCCATCACAGCGAGGGTGGGGAGATTGTTCAATTTCCCTCGACTTATTTTCGTTGGTTAGAATGCCAACTTTTTGTGATAGAGGATTTTCCTTATGCGGGCATGGATTTCCGCGGTGACCGGGATATGGTACTTCCTCCAGGAGCTCAGTGGGATGAGTCAGGTAAAAAATATTTTTTGACATGTTTTAATTTCTAATTTTTATTTTGTTTTTAAATCTTCCAAAATTGATAACAAAAATTTCAAATGCAGATGTGGGTCCCAGGCGACCAGCCATTCTCCGCCCCTTTGACTAGAGGCAAAGGGATGCAGCACCACCACCACCACCACCACAGGATCAGACAGCAGAGATCCTGACTGATTTAGAACACCATTTGGAGTGGCTCACTATGGATATTCCTAAGACTACCATAGATGACATCCCACTCTGTTTACAGAGATATGTAATTGGTGTTCCTGGACCATTCAGGAGATTTTTGACTAGGGTGGCACGAACAGTAGTGTATTATCGTGATCATCACCACAGATAGTGGACGATTGACTTGTAGACTCATTTTTTGTATCACTTTTTTCCGATCATAAGGCGTTTTGAACCTATGATCGAAGACGATGTACTATTTTTTGAACACTACATATATACTATGATATACTATTATTTGCAGTTACCTGTTCAATCATGTTATCGAATTTTGATTTATTACTTTGTTATTGCAAATGTCTATTTATAACACTAGAAGTTATTGCATATGCTAATGTGTTTAAGTTTCTTGGAATGTGTTGATACTCAATATAATTGAACTCTTGTTCCAATAGACGAACTCTTAAAAAAAATCTTAATAATATTGGGTTTCTAATGGCATATACTTGATTTAACTGTAATACAACGAGTTCAGAATCTAACCTAACGATCAAACTCCGAATTCCAAATGAAATGGATTCCGAAAATAATTCGATAACTGCACTATATTCAACAATATTGTTCGTTGTTTGACCAAGGCTTACCCCATGCATAGATACTAACTCGTCAGTGGGAAAATAAATAACCCAAGCTGCGGAAGAGATGTTCTGTGTACTACGAAAAGTGCCATCAGCAAAACCAATATATGTTTGAAAGGACGTCAACATCTGCGATATCAAAAGTATCTAGATAAGCAGGAATAGTAGTAAAAGCACACTTAATCTAGACACACGTTTCTAATCTATAGCACACTAGCTATAAAGTAACTAATATACGGAGAAGATCTCCACACAAAAATAAAGCGTAATATCTCTTTAGATAAATTCCATTTCTGGGTTTACCTCAAAATCAATCAATTCATAGGCCCCTTTTGCAAGTTTTCGCTTGACAATATAAGGACCATGCCACAAGGGTTCAAATTTCCCAGCCCCTAGCTTATCGTTGGCTTGATCATAAATCAAAACTATGTCTCCTTCTGAAAAATTATGAGGGGTAACACTTCTATCATACTGAGCTTTCATTATTTTCGCACGATTCTCGATAGCTAATGTAGCGGTGCGACGATTCTCATCTAATTGAGCCAAGAATATAAAAAAATCTCCTCTTCAAAAGTGGCTGGTAGTAACTCTATGGCTAGTTGGAGTGACGGTATCTTCCATTCAATGGGTAATACCGCTTCTAAACCATAAACTAGTTGAAAAGGGGTAAAACCTGTCGATGTTTTTGCTGAGGTTCGATATGCCCAAAGCACTGAAAAGAGCATGGTATGCCAGTTCGACTTATGAATTCCAATGATTCGTTTGATCATGGTTACTAAGACTTTATTAATTACTTCAACTAAACCATTGGCCTACGGATAATATGGTGTAGAATTTTCATGGCGCAGGCCAAGTTGGTCTGTTAACTCGGTCATCATGATATTCCGAAAATGGCTCCTGTGATCAATAATTATCGCTTGAGGTACACCGAAACGATCAATCACATGATTGAATACGAAAGTAGCTGCAGTTTTTCCATCTACCACAAATTTAGGCATCGCCTCGGCCCATTTGGTAAAATAATCTACTGCTAGAATAATATGCCAATGCCCCTCGGCTGAGTGAGGGTTACATGTAATTAAGTCAATGCCCCATTTTGCAAAAAGACTGACAACAATTATAGGGTGAAGAGGAGCAAGTGGTTCATGCATTTTTCAATCGAAGATTTGACAATTATAACATTTTCGGACTGCATAAATACAATCTTTAAACAAGGACGGCCAGAAATAACCTGCGCGCAATATCTTTTGGGTTGTGGCGTAGCCAAACATATGATCACCACATGCTCTAGAGTGACATTCATTTAAAACCTTTTCAGCTTCTTCATGGGTTAAACAACGTCGAAAAACTGAGTCCGCACCACGACGGTATAGTGTGTCGCCAACAATATGATATTGTTGAGATTGGAAATGTATTTTTTGTCGTTGTGACTGTGAAAGCTCAAGCCGAAAAGATTGGGTCTGAAGATAAACAATATAATCTCCATACCAAGGATCAATGGTACTAATAAGAAACAAGGATTCATCCGCGATTGGTTGTTCCACCACAGTTTCTGTATCAGTACGTGAGAAATCACAAGGTAGTTTGCGATAAGAAAAATTTCCCCATGGACAAATGAAAGTTGTTTTAGGTTGATCTATAGGGAGTATGTTGATTTTATTGTAGCCGGAAAATCCATCCATGAACGAGAACATTTCACTTCCAGCACAATCATCAATAATTTGATCGATGTAATGGGTTGGATAATTGTCTTTTGGACAATCTCGATTTATATCCCTATAATCGATACATACTCGTATTGTTCCTTATTTTTAATTGACTGGAACAATATTAGATACCAAGTCCGTTAACGAGATCGGATAAATAAAACCTGGACAAAGTAATTTTTCAACTTCGGCTTTAATAGCAGCAGCTTTTCTCAGATGTATCTAACGTAATCTCTGTCTAACAGGTTTAGCATCTGGGTATGTCTTAATTTCATGAACAAAAATCGACAGATCAACTCCTAGCATTTCTTCATATGACCAAGCGAAAATGTCACGGAATTCCTGAAATAGGGCTTTATATGCTTGGATTTCATCAGGCGTACAAGAAGCACCTATGTGAATGTTTTCAACAATTCCAGGTTTTACTGAAATGTAAAGAGGAACCATTGTAGAAATATTTTCTAAATTCAATTCAGAATTGATATGTGAGAAAGGATTATGAGGTTCTTTGACGTAATCAGTGGTAAAAATGGAAGAAAAATCATTCTCAAAATGATCGAGATCAGGTAAAAACGAAGACCTATGATGAAGATCTTCCCATGGTAACTCATCTACCGACAAGAATTCACGAATATGTTCATCAATATTGAATACTTGAGCAGGATCCGGAATTGGTGTCGAAGCTAAGCTCAATATTGAAAATGAATCCTAAGTGATCGCATTCACTGGATCAGACTCAGTTGAAGGAGTATCAGAAAATGACTGTACATTTTGATATGCTAACTCAAAAGGACTCAAAGGCATCGGGCCATCGAAAGAATCCAATTCTAATTCTGAAGGTACTATCCAAGGATCATCAAAGGAAATAGTACTTGATGCAATCATATTGATATTAGAAATAGGAAGTTGTACATTGGGAGCAGGCAGGGAAAAAGTTCCCAGTAAAGTCAAATCTTTAAGTAAACCTACTCTGACATCCTTGTAAGGGATATTCGATTTTCCAATATGTTGGATGCTATCAGTAGAGGCTAGGTTGGATGAATAAAATGAGAGCTGATCTATTTTAATGATCTTTCCTTTATGAGGAAACATGATGAGATGAAAGATCGATGATACCATAGTAGTCATGGCATAAGACCAACTGCGACCCAGGAAAAGGTTGTAATCCAAAGGGGCATCAACCACCTCCACATCTAGAGTAACCATTTTGCCTTCGACCTCTATTGTTACATCTTGTAAGATAACATATGGCTGAAAACCTCTTCCGTAAAAAGCTTTGAGAATAGTGGTGATTGGTTAATGGTCAGAGAACCAAGTGATTTCCAAAATTTTAACGACATAATACACATAGAAGCCCCTTCATCAACAACAGTATGAAATATACGTTTGTTTTTTACTATTACCGGAATCTGAAAATCCATTTGATGGGGTAGGCAGGGTGTAAAATTCTCTAAATCGAAGATCATGAGGTTCGAATCCTGGAGATCTACAGCTCCTAAGGCTGACAGAAGTAATTTTATTTGGTTTGGGCATGATTGCAATACTTCCAAAGGCGACATTGTTGAAGGGGAAATCGCCAAATCTTCAACAATATTGTAATTTTGAGCAGCTCTCACATGTGGATTGAAAGTTGATTTACGAAGTACACCTTTTGCAGGCGGTTTAATCACTAAGTCAGGATTTTTTTTCTCGATCTGTAATGGATCAAAAACTAAGGGAGATGTAGTTGATGCAGAATTGGATGTTTCTGCTTCTTTACCAGTATTTTTACTACCATAATCTTGCGATCGCATCGCAACCATAATGATATTCTCAAGCGCATTGGAGGAAGATCCAAACATGCTACTATCTTGAGCAGGAAATGGATCCTTCAAGACATCAAGTATAGGCGAACCCTTAATGAATTTTGATACCTCGGCTCTATGCAGGCACTCTTTTGTAAAATGATCCTCATCACAGATTAGACAAGGATATTGAGGTTTATGTTTTTCGTCAGTTGGTTCAGTTGTATCGTTTTTATCTTTTGAATATTTTTTCTTTTTATTCTTACCTTTCTTCTTACCACCAGTTTTAGATTTGGTTTTAGATGACTCTACAATGTGAATATCGGCGGAAGCTTCTAGGGAAGAATATCCTTTGGGTGAATCACGTAAAGTGATAATAGGAGAAGTGGCCTTGGAAGACTTCTTCTTACTTTTACCAGTGCTAACAGAACCAATTACACCATCAGTAGCATGAGAGCCAGAAGGAGTTACAGTTAATTGACAAGGTCTTGGTAAATCGAGGATTTTATCATACAGAGTACCTGACTGAGTATATACAAGGTCAAGATACTGAGCCTGAGCAATAACTTGCTCTTCTGTAACAACGCCTCATTTGGCCACATCTTCAGTAATTTTGGGCAATAACAATTTAATAAACCATTCAGCCAAAATTTGATCCAGAATAAAGACTTTCACTAAACGCCTTCTACGTCTCCATTCATGAATGTGATTAGATATGTATGTAGAAATAGATTGTTTTAATGAAGTCAGCAATTCTGTGTCGTTGTCATATCTGACAGGCAACTGAAAATGGGTTAAGAAAGCAGTAGCTATTGCATTAAAATTATTAAAAGAGCCGCGTGGTAACTCAATGTACCATTTGGTAGCTAGACCAATGAGAGTTCTCTGAAAAAGACAGAAACGAATCGAATCATCGACTAATGAATTGGATGCACACCAGAGGTGATAAGTCATAACGTGATTAGATGGGTCCTCTCCTGACTTACCTTCAAACTTTAGAATATCACTGGGCAAATTGTTAGGCATCTGCGGCCAGTATGGAAGATAAAATATGGGATCGTTAGTAAGGCGCGATAGATCTGGTAAATCTAAAGTTGCTATGAATGGTAACTGATGGCTAGGGTCTTGATAACCTTGTGTGATCAAACCAGTGCCAGGAGGAGGATATCCAGGATACCCTGGAATTGGATGTGCATTTTGAATCGTGAAACCTCCTGGGTAACTAGGATTAACCGGACCCTACTGGGGTTGTTGAAGTACTTGATAAGTATACCCAGGGTACGGCTGATACTGATATACTAGATTTTGTATAACCTGACCAAATTGATATTGTCCCTAGTATGGTTGATAAGTAAACTGTGGTTGACTAGAGAAAATCATACTAATACCGGCTTGTCCTGTAGGCATCTGGACCGTAGTCTGAATTGTAGGTCCTGACTATGGCACAGAGGCTTGAGGAATTTTCACTGATGAAGGGATAGAAGAAACCGGAGCTACAGATACTATAGAAACAGGTGTTGTAGGTTGAACAGAAGTTGCAGTAGCTACAACAGTCTGAGGCGGAGTTTGAGGTGTACTAGGCTCGGGTTGCTGAACAGAACTAGGTGTAGGGACTTGAACAGTAGGCTGGATAGGTTGCTGAGTTGGACCAGAAACTATAGGCTGTCTAGGTTGATTAGGTAACTGCACATTAGGTTGCATAGTCTGTTGAATTTGAGATGGATTCCACACCATGTTCATTCCAGGGTATTGACCCGTAGAAGATTGTGCATATGAAGGACCATAACCTGGTTGAACGTAGGGTTGATAATTAACTGGTAAATTTCCAGCTCCTTGTAATAATGGTTGACTGGAAGGAAGTTGGAACCCTTGAGTTGGGTACTGACCTTGAGGTTGATAACCTTGAGGCATGTACTGAATCTGGGGTTGATAAGGACCCTGAGGAATATACTGAGTCTGGGGTTGACCTTGGGGTATGTACTGTCCTCGAGGTTAATAACCTTGAGGCATGTACTATCCTTGAGGTTGTTCTCCAGGTAAATAATATTGTCCTACAGTTTTTCCTAGTAAAAAATTACCTTGAGGTTGCCCTCCAGGCGGTAACTGATTACATTGAGGTTGCCCCCCAGGCGGTATCTGACTACCTTGAGGTTTCCCCCCAAGCGGTAATTGACTACATTAAGGTTGCCCCCCAGGTGGTAATTGACTACCTTGAGGTTTCCCCCCAGGCGGTAATTGACTACCTTGAGGTTGAGGATTTGGAATATTACCAAACATCATAAAAATTTGCTCCATGTTCAACGTTTTAGTTTTAGCTCCATTTGTACCAAATGATAACACTTGTTCAATTGGTCGAGGAGTTTCTCCTGAGAAACTACTAGAGAGTGACTGGTACCCTGAAAGAACAGAAGGACCACCATATAAAAAAATTTCCAGAGATTGGGAAAACATAGATGACTCACCTGACATAATTGAAGAAGGATAATAACCTCTTGGTGTAGGATGAAAAGGAATTCGGGGTGGTGAAAAACTAAGACCCGGGTTTTATAAAAAATCTGTCAATGATAAATACCAAGCGTCAGTTCTAAAAGGACTGTAGAATATTGATTCATGCTCCCTAAGATTCAAAGTTTCTTGGGTTTCGGGAAGAATTACGTCTTCGTCTAGACCAACAAGTTCTTCAATAGATATGAGGTCAGAAGGAATATTTTCAGTAATGCGATATCTTACCCTAGGTGAACCAGGATCACTAGAAGTCGAAGTAACAAATCCTGAAGATGGTTCCAATACAGCACGTTTAGTGTCAGGCTCAAAAATTTCAGGTTCTTCAGCTAATTCACTAGAAGGATAAATAATACTAGTAACTTCAGAAACTGAAATTGGCTCTTGAATATGCTTTGTTGTTTGTGATTGATAATCAGGATACACAATTATATATGACTCTTCTGCTTCTGTTGATCTAATTCTACTGTCACTAGGCGATACCAGAGCTCGTAGCCCTTCAAGTTGGCTTGGTGTATACTCAAGGGGCTTCCCCTAGAGTCTACGCGATTGTCTTGGTAGTTCAGCCATGATTAAAAATTATTAATCACATGCAATCAAATAAAATTTCAATGAAAACTCCTAAAGTCACTAAGGAAACAAACAAATGAATCACACGCCTAAAAATTTAGGAGATCAAACCACACACAAACAGTAACTTCCCACACTAAAAACACTAGTTGGTGATGAAATCCAACATCGTAGTATTTAATGTAGAAAGGGCAGTTGGAACAGTTACCCCGACAACCTACTTAATGAAACACACTGGTACAAGTTTCTCCACTTAAACCATCTCGAGTGACGATAACCCTCCGGAGAGTCCAAGTGAGTCTAGTCATTGTTTGTTCCAGGTACAATGGGATCTTTCCTCCACCGTCAGCTTAGGAAAAAACCATAAATATTATAGTCACTATGGTTACCAACAGGAACTAATATACCTGGGGGAATAGTCTATGGTCCAACATACGTGCAAGGGAAGAGTAACAAAGCTCAATCCCCTTAAAGGCTCCTTGACATAATCCAAGGTATACCGACAAGTGACCCCAGGCTCCTCGACAATGGTCTATCTGAGGTTTACCATTGTTAATACATGCATATCTTCTATCGTTCCCAATGAGATAGAATTGATTATCCCACTGGTTCAGATATGACCTCGTGCTTGACTCCTTTAAGAGGAGCTTCCTAGAGAATACAAGCGACTATTGGATTTTTTCCTACTGTAAGATCAACTACTTATTTGTTTTAATTGTCTTGGAGAGTTAATTACTCCCTACTCCAAGACACTAGCCTAAGCTATATTGGTGAAAAGATTCCTAGAAATATAAAAATTGCTAGATTGATTTTAATTTAAGCATTGATTTTAATGGGTTGTTTCTTAGGACAATAGGTGCGAAAGTGAAACTGATGATATGTAGTGACCCGACTCAAAACACACTAAAAATGCATCTATTATGAGAAACAATTCTTGTTCTTTCAATGAATTCTATCTAAAGGAAGAGTTGAGAAATGCAATCTTTTAAAACAAATCTTCCCTTCAAACAAGAATAAATGAAAAGAAATATAATTTCAATGAGAACTCAAAATGATCTATTGCTCAATAAAAAATCCCTTTTATTCAAGATCGAAACTACAAACCTTTTTTTTCTTCAAAATAACACTACAATTTCTAGAAATAACACTCAAAGCTAAAAACAGTAATTTTGAGATCTAAAAATTATAAAGATTAAATCTGAATTAAAACTTTAAATATTTTGAGGATGTCTTGCTTAGCTTGTAATCTAACTAAGAAATTATTTTCTTGGATAAACAAGAACTCAAAGCATCCAATTTTGGTTTTTTAAGTGAAATTCGAAACTTATCAAGAAAAGTTTTTTAAAGATTTGCAAATGAGAAAATTGGCATCTAAATCTCATAAAACAATTTCTGCTATGATGTCAGACTCGGAAAGAAAGCAAGGAAATACCAGTGATCGAAAGGTATACCAAGGTTTCTAATATTTGAGCGAGATAAAGACACAGAAAAAATTTATTTTTAACATGCAGATCTTTCAAAAAATCATTCAAAACTAAAAGTGCTGAAATAAACTCTTAACCAAAGCTGTCTGACAGAAGATACAAGTCTGGGTATTCACTAAGAATCTAACAAACTAATCTAGAAAAGAGGATTTTAAGATTTTTCACAAATTTTCACAGGTTCCGCAGGATTCAGTGCAAACCAATGCGGTCCTGCACTGTGGGTACAGGAAAAGTGCAGAACTGCCACTGTCTATAAAATAAAAGAGCGAACACAAGAAAACTAAAGAAAAAACAAAAAATTCTAAATCATTTCTCAGGGATTCTACAGGGATAAACTACCGAAGCTAGTATAAATCAATCAAAATCAGAAAAAATAAATTCACAAGTCAAAAAAGAAAAGAAATCAAAGTTCAAGATCCATTCCCTAGTGGAGTCGCCATTTTGTTGGACGGATAAGTCGTTCTTGCGGACAAGATAGACCTCCCAAGTGTCCTATGGACAGCTAGCAACAAACGGATAAATAAAAACCATTTTCTCTAGATATTATTTGATATGGAATTAATTATAACAGGGTTTTAGAAACCTACTTGTAGTCCAGCGCTTATCTTCTTTCCAGTGGCTTGAAGAAAGTCGTCCTCAAGGATCTGTAGTCACAAACACAAGAAAATATCAAAAGCACCTGTATAATAAATCAATTCATAAATCAAACATCCATCAAGATGATCAAGGAATTCAAGAAATGAGATAATCAATTAAATAACCCATTGAGAAAACAATATTCATTCGTATTAACTTAAATAAGAAGAGCCTTATAACCGTGTCTGCCTTGATGTCATATAGGTCTTCTTGGGGTCCAGAACAGGCGTTTCCTTTAATCTAACCAGCCTTGCACTCTTCCAACCGAGATACATACAGGTATGTAATATTTCCCACATGAGATCTCAGCTAAAAGGGTCTAGGTTTCAACAGCACTTCACCTCCAATAATACTAAAGCTTGAACTCCCTTTGAGACCGCCCTATGCCTCTATTGATCGGATAAATAAATCTTGCGGACAAGATTGATCTCCGTAGTAACAAAAGATAATCTAGCAAAAAACAGACAAGCAAACCTATCTTTCTCTAGACATATGTGATTTACAAATGAATACTATAAAGGTGTCAAGGTCTTACCGTAGATCCAGTTCTTGCTTGTAGTAGTTGTCCTTCGGTCACTTGAAGGAGTTGTCTTTAAAGACCTGTAGTCACAAACAAGCAAACATTAAATAGCACCTGCATAGTAAATATTATAACTCATGCCTATCATGGTGATCAAGGAATCCATGAAATAAACAGTTAATTAACAGCTTATTGAGAAAAATGAATTCATTTGTATTAACTTTGAATGAAAGAAGAAACTTACAACCTTAGCCTTGATGTTGAACAGGCCTTCCCTGGGTCCGAAGCAAGAATATCCTCTACTTTGACAAGCCTTGCACTCTTTCAACCGAGACACATAAAGGTATGTGATATTTCCTCACAAAATCTTAGTTAAATGAGTCTAAATCCCAACAGCACTTTACCTCAAACAATTCTAAATCTTTAACTCCCTTTGAAGCTACCCAAGGCCTCTTTTTATAGTGAAAAAGAGGAGGTTTCAGTTCCAACTATAAAGGGATAGAATCCTCCTTCAAAGGGATAAGCTCCTCACATCAAGGGGTTAGCTCCTTAAGGCATGGGATGCATGAATGTAAAAAGAGCGAACTTGCCACCACAAGATTCCTTCCAGAAGCTTCTAGAAATGACTGAAAGTGAGCTTCTGAGTTTACTTTGCACCTTTTTAATATTTTACAGGGGCCCACACCCTTAACAGAGAGAAAGTGCGTTCAGGTATGCAGGAGTCATGAACGTTAGGTGCGGAACCGCAGGTAAGACAAAGAAAAAGTGCAATACTAGAGTTTTAGAGATATTTAAGAGCTTTTCTCTTATTTTTAAGGCTTGACATGAGGAACTGATGTGTTAGATTTGCAAAGGAGGAAGTATGAGTGATAATGAGCTCATATAGATATTAGAATGTCAAGATGACAATTTTTAGTGCAACAGATTGCCCCCCTAAAGTGCAAAGTCTGTAATAGATGAAGATAGAGTCTGTCATGTACGAAGAGTGAAGTACTTTATCATTTCAAGGATCATCCTGTGGACACCCCAGTCGGAACCTATAAAAACATTCAATGCAAAATATATATATGTAGATATATCATCGCTGAGGTAGGAATTCCCATACTCGGATCAAAACTAACTAGAAAACTGATTTAAATTGTTCTGATACAAGAATGATTTTTTAATACATCAACAGTATAGACATATGTAGACATAGTATGGACACAGCCATCTGTTTATGAATAGTCCACTGTATAAATGAATAAAAAAATTCCTCGCAGCCTGGATGGTAGAAACTAGATCCAAGGTCTTGATTTCTGTTTCTCGAACCAGTACGATTCTATCAATGTGAATAAATGTGTCGAAGTCGAACATGGTAGAAACCACTTGATTACCAGTCAATAATGTAGACTGTTAACAAGTGTGAGAGTAACCACCAGTAATGTTAATGGCCCTCAAAGTACTCAGTACAATCCATGAAATGTGAATGAACGAGCTGAAGTCGAACATGTCACGGAATCATTCGATCAAAGGTCAATGATGCAACCTGTCGTCGAAGGTGAGAAACTTGCCATTGAGGCATGTAGATTCCAAGGTACTGACGATTTCTAGATCAACTTTCTGGATAATGAGCTGTCATCGATAGAAAGTGATATGTAGT
The DNA here is from genome assembly GCA_034641835.2 of Pinus albicaulis. Classification (NCBI taxonomy): domain Eukaryota; kingdom Viridiplantae; phylum Streptophyta; class Pinopsida; order Pinales; family Pinaceae; genus Pinus; species Pinus albicaulis. The sequence goes on from CM076572.1 coordinate 767,599,596, forward strand.
AGGTAAGCCCACAACACGAAATCATAGATCAAGTTTTGAAGAAATATATTGGCAAGGACTAACTTAGTGATGGTCAAAAATGGAAGACAAATATTTTGCAGATGAATGGTTTGTTTGAACTGTTCTCTTGAACACACAACGACACTGCATATGGTTTGGTGACAATTGACTCAAAGCTAATACCCAGAAATCGGCTCAAGACTTTCAAAATGGTTTGATTAACTGTTAGGCAAAGGATTTCCCAACCCAGGTGAACAAAAGTGTCGTGTTCAAGAGTGGTTAATCGAATTTTCGAATAATCAAAATACAACAAACAGGTTCATTTTTCTCTCTTTTCCCCCACCATTTTTTGCAAGTACCTCTTTATTTTTTACAAGCTTGAAAAGGATAACATTTGCTTGCTTATAAGCTCATCCTTCGGATGAGTCCAACTTAGTTTAAGATTCGAACCCTAAGAAGGAGTGGTTCGTTTCTGCTTAAAATTGAACAAGTCATTTACTGTTAAATTTTAACAAGTCCAGTATAGGAGAAAATTAGTGTTTTTAAATTTTAGGGAGTTAGAAGAAAAAATTAAGAAAACTCCATGGGTGTACTTTTCCATAAATTTAGTCTCTCGAGCCCGAAAAAGGATAAAATAATGCGAGAGAGAACTCTATTGACCGTAATTAGTCAACGTATACCTTTTTCGTAAATAGATCATTTCAGTCCGAAAAAGGGGTAAACTTATACTGAAGGGATAATCATTCATTTATTTTAACGAGTTCGAATAATCAAGTGCTTGGCAATCTTTTCAATTTTTGAGAGTCTGAAAAAGGCTTAAAAGAGGACTCCAGGTTTTCGCTTTTTCGTAAATTTTTTAAAGAGTCCGAAAAAGTGATAAAAGTATGCTCTTTGTTGAGAAACGATCAATTTTCCAAAAAAATCCAATTTTCTGCACAAAAACTCAAAACATTACACATACCTATTTAAGATAAATAAAAATGTTTTCAAAAATTACCTTTTTAAAGTGAAAAATAAATAAATTAAAAATTCATTTATTTGAAAAAACTTATAAAAAGGGCTTTTCTAACTTCATTTTTACCATTTGAGTTCAGAGTGAAAAGTGAGAGCTTTTGGGTAAAAAAGTTCCTGTGAAGATTCTAGAAAATCCATCCATCGAAATTGAGAACCATCATCTCCAGGTAATCCACATCTCCCTTAACTTGCATTTCATCTATTTACATTTCGTTTTTAGGCTTTAAATTTCATTTTAAGGGAAAAATAGGTTGAAAAAATCGCTTGCAGGGGTCTGCAGGTGCAACACGCGGGCCCTACAGACCCCAAATTTTTTCTACATAGAAAAAAGTTCCGAGTTCACACCTAGCTCACAGCTCCCATGCGTATCTATGCACTGTGTGTGAGAAGAAGGTGTGGACCCTGTGCAATGAAATTTCAAACTTAAATTTCTCAATTTGCGCCCAAAATGTTTCAATCAAGATTGTTCTAATATGTCTTTTTGTGTATTGTAGGACATTCAAAATGCTTACTTGGAGAGAACACGAGCATGAGGATGTAGATGACACTGTAATGAATCATTTTCCTACCATGCAGGTATTGAGAGCATGTAGTTTATACAAATTCTGGGCCATTCAGGGCATGAGGGCCCAAGTAGACCTCCTAACATGGCTAGTGAACAGATGGAACGTACAGGACCAGTGCTTTGTTATTGGCAGCCACCGGCTCGAAATTGAGCTGGAGGATATATATTTTTTGACTATTTTGTCCAAGAGGGGCGAACAAATATCTCTGTTTGGGACTAGGCCAGGTGGCCAGTCTCTTGCTAGTCTTCGACTAGAGTTTTGCGATGATCGAGTAGACCCCAAGGATAAACGGATTGATATTAAAACTATCTTCTATCTTGAGATTAAATTCACTGCATTCACTATTACTAGACTATGCCAGAGTGCAGCGTTGCATGTGGCTACTGGTTCCCAGATGCGCATTGCAGTATACTGTTTTCGAGGCATCGTTTTCAACTAGTGCGAAGCTATGTTGGAAAACTTAAAAGGCCAACTAACCAGAGAAAAGAATGGAAATCTAAACAACTTTGGATATGGATCCATTGTAGTCACTTTTTCTCTAGAGAGGATCCCCATGTTAGCTCTGCAGCACATTCCTGTCGATGCTGGTCGACCTTGAGAACCAAGGATGGTTCATTGGGTTGCTTTGATGGCCCATCACGCTGAGGGCATTGAGGTTGTTCAATTTCCTCCTACATATTTTCATTGGCTGGAACGCCAACTTTTTGTTATAGAGGACTTTCCATATGCCGGGATGGACTTCCGCGGTGACCAAGACATGGCTCTCCCAGCAAGAGAACAGTGGGATGATTAAGGTAAAAACCATTTTCAACATTTTCTAAGTTCTAATTTTTTTTATTTTAATCGTCCAAAACTAATCATAAAAATTTTAAATGCAGATGTGGGCCCACGACAACCAGCCTCTCTCCAGCCTTATGAGAGGAGACACCCAGCTGCAGCAGCACCGACCCCGTAGGGCCAATCAGCAGAGATCCTAACTGACCTAGAGCATCATCTAGAGCGCTTGAAATTAGATATTCTAGAGACTGATATAGATGATATTCCACTTAGGTTACAAAGATACGTGATTGGTGTCCCAGGACCTTTTAGGAGGTTCTTGTGTAGGGTGGCCCGAGCAGTGGTTTCTTATCGTGATCATCACTAGGGATAGGATGATCGATTTGTAGACTCATAACATTTTTGACTTTTTGTATTATCATTTTTGCCAATCATTAAGGTGTTTTTCAACCTATGATCGAAGACGATGTATATTTTGAAACAAACTTCTATGCTATGATATATCATTATTACCGGCTATCTTATGTAACATGTTATCGAATGTTGTGTAATTTACTATTTTGATTATTGCAAATGTCTATTTATCATACTAGAAGCAACTGCATCTGCTAATGTATCTAAATGTCTTATAATATGCTGATATTCAATGTAATCAAATTCACGTTTCAAGAGACGAACTCTAAAAAATAACCCTAATAACACTGGATTTCTAATGGCATACACCCTGTTAAGCTGTAATACAACGAGTTCAGAATCCAACCTAACAATCAAAATCTGAATTCCAAACGATATGGATTCAGATAATAACTCAATCACTGCACTATACTCTGCAATTTTATTTGTTGTTTGACTGAGGCTTACCCCATGCATGGACACTAACTTGTCAGAGGTGAATAGATAACCCAAGCTGTGGAAGAAATGTTCCATGTATTACGACAAGCACCATCAGCTAAACCAATATATGTTTGAAGAGACGTAGACATCTGCAATATCAAGAGTAAAACTCAGATAAGCAGGAATAGTGATAAGAGCACATTCTAAAACTAGGCATGCTTTTTTTATCTAAAACACACTAGCAGTAAAGAAACTTAATCTAATAAAAATATCCACTCGAAATTCAAGCATAATATCTCTTCAGATAAAGCCCATTTATGGGTTTATCTAAAGAGACTCCATCAAAATCTATCAACTCATAGGCCCCTTTTTCCAAGTTTCATTTAACAATGAAAGGACCATGCCACATAGGCACAAATTTTCCAGCCTCTAGCTTATCATTAGCTTGATCATATACTAAAACTAGGTCTCCTTCTGAAAAATTGCAAGGTGTAACATTTCTATCGTACTGAGATTTTATTCGTTTGACATGAGCCTCGTTTGCTAATGTAGTAGTGCGTTGATTCTCATCTAGTTGAGCTAAGTACAAAAAACGTTTCTCCTCTTCAGAAGTAGCTGGGAGTAATTCTATGGCTAATTTTAAAGAACGAAATTTCGCATTCAATAGGTAACACAGCTTCCAAATAGTAAACCAGTTGAAAAGGAGTGAAACCAGTTGATGTTTTTACTGAGGTCCAATATGCCCAAAGTGTTGAAAAGAGCATGGAATTCCAATTAGATTTGTGAATACCAATGATTCGTTTGATCATGGTGACTAAAACTTTATTAATATCTTCAACCAGACCATTAGCTTGCGGGTAATATGGAGTAGAACTATTGTGGCGGAGGCCAAGTTGATCTGTCAGTTCAGTCATCATGATATTTCGAAAATGACTTCCATGATTCGTAATGATGGCTTGAGGAACACCGAATCTAGCAATTATATGATTGAACACGAAAGTTGCACTAGTCTTGCCGTCTGTCGAAAATGTAGGCATCGCCTAGGCCCACTTAGTAAAATAATCTACCGCTAAGATAATATACGCATGCCCCCTGGCCGAGTGAGGGTTACAGGTAATAAAGTCGATACCCCACTTTGCAGAAGGACCGACAATAATTATAGGGTGAAGAGGAGCAAGTGGTGCATGCATTTTACGATCAAAAACTTGACAATTGTGGCATTTCCGGATCACATAGATACAATCTTTAAATAAGGATGGCCAGAAATAACCAGCACGCAATATCTTTTGGGCTGTGGCATACCCAGACATATGAACACCACATGCTCTAGAGTGACAGTCATTTAAAACCTTTTCAACTTCTTCATGAGTTATACAACGTCGGAAAATAGAATCCGCTCCACGATGATAGAGTGTGTCACCAATAATATTGTATTGTTGGGATTGGAAACGTATTTTCCGTCGCTGAGATCGTGAGATTTCAGGCTGAAAATATTGGGTTTGGAGATAAACAATAATATCCCCATACCAAGGATCAAGAGTACTGATAAGAAACAAGGATTCATCCGCAATGGGCTGCTCCGCCACAGTTTCAGTATCAGTACACGGGAAATCACACATCAGTTCGGCAAAAACCAAAGATTTCTTTGCCTTGGAATTTTCAAATTCCAAGTAAAATTACTGCAAGATTACTATCCGTTTGGAATACTTGCCCCCTAGAAATTGTTTGGTCAAGATGTACATCATAGGGTTACAGTTAGAAATCACTGTGGTTTTGTGTAGTAAGATGTAGTGACGAATTCTTTGGACAGCTTGAACAACTTCCAAGGCCAATTTCTCCACATGCGTGTATTTGATCTCAGTCGGATGCAAATTTTGACTAAGATAGTAAATCACATGTTCATTGTTGAATTCATCTTCCTGAACTAAAACCATCCCAATGGTGGAATGAGAGGTGGCGAGGTACAAAAAATAGTCCTGGTTGTAATTGGGAGGATGCAGTAACGGTGCATGGGTCAACGCGTGTTTGAGTGCATCAAAAGATCGATCAACGATCTCATCCCAAAAGAATGGAACGTTCTATTTTAACAACTTGGTAAAACCCTTTGTTAACTCGGCATAGTTAGGAATGAAACGACGTAAAAAAATTTCTTTCCCTTGCAAACTTTGGAGTTGGCGTAAAGTTGAAGGAGGAGGTAGATTGACAATAGCTTCAACCTTCGACAGATCAACACGAATGCTTGCTTTGGAAACAACAAATCCAAGTAAGCGACCCGATTCTACACATAAAACACATTTGTGTGTATTTAGACGAATTCGATAATGCCTACATCTCATAAATATAGCTCGTAAGTGAGTGATATGATCGGCTCTACGTAATGAATGAGCAGGTAAATCATCGAGATAAGGCTGCACAATGTGCTTGATGTCATGAAATGTGTAAGACATAGCCCTTTGAAAAGTTTCCCCAACATTCTTCAATCCAAATGGTAATTTGTAATAATAAAATGTTGCCCATGGACAAATGAAAGTTGTTTTAGGTTGATCAACAGGGAGTATGTTTATTTGATTGTAACTGGAAAAACCATCCATAAAGGAGAACATTTCACTATCGGCACAATCATCGATAATTTGATCAATATAGGGGGTTTGGTAGTTGTCTTTAGGACAAGTTCGATTAATATCCCTATAGTCAATACATACTCTTATCGTTCCTTTCTTTTTGTTGATAAGAACAATATTCAATACCCAATCGGTTAAAGGAATTAGATAAATGAAACCTGCGCGAAGTAATTTTTCAACTTCGGCTTTGATAGCAGTAGCTTTTCTTGGATGTATTTGACGTAAGCATTTTCGGACAGGTTTAGCATCCGGGTAAGTCTTAATTTAATGGAAAAAAATTTGACAGATCAATTCCTGGCATTTCTTCATATGACCAGGCAAACACGTCACAGAATTCTTGAAATAGGGCTTTATAATTTTTGATTTCATCGTTCGTATAGGAAGCACCTATATGAATGTTTTCAATTATTCCTGCCTTAATTGAAATTTTAAGAGGAACCGTTTTAGAAATATTTTCCAAATTTAACTCAGAATCAAGATTTTGCAATGGATTCTATGGTTCTTTGACATAGTCAATAGTAAAAATAGAAGAGAAATCATTTTCAAAATGATCTAGCTCAGGTAAAAATGAAGATCGTTGATGAAGATCTTCCCATGGTAAATCATCAACAGAAAAATGTTCATGAATCTGCTCATCAGTATGAACAAGATTAGGAAATTTTGTTGTAGCTGAGCTAGATATAGAAAGTGATTCCTCATGGATCACATTCATTGGATCAGTTTCGGTTGAAGAAGGATCAGAAAACGACTGTATAGCCTGATATGCAATTTAAAAGGGACTCAAAGGCATCGCGCCATCAAATGAATGCACCTCGGAATTGGAAGTTACAATCCAAGGATCATCAAAATTAACAGTATTTTATGAAATCATATGAATATTTGTGATAGGAGGTGATACGTTAGGAGCAGGAAAGGAAAAATTTCCCAGGAAACCAGAATCTTTAATCAAACCTACGCCGACATCCTTGTAAGGGATAACCATTTTACCGATGTGCTGGATAGTTTCTGTGGAGGCTGGATCGGATGAGAAATAAGTGAGCTGGTCTATTGTAATGATATTTCCTTGATGTGGAAACTTGATAAGCCGAAATACCGATGAAACAACAGCAGTCATAGCATAAGACCAACTGTGACCCAGGAGAAGGTTGTAATCTAGAGGGGCATAAACCACCTCCACATCTAGATTTATGGTTTTACCTTCGACTCCTATAGGTAAATCCTACAAAATACCAAAAGGATGGAAGCCTCAGCCATCAAAAGCCTTTAGAATTGTCAGAGACTGATTGAGTGTAGGAGAACCAAGCGATTTCCAACACTGGATCGAAAAAATACACATAGAAGCCCCTTCATCAATCACAGTCCAAAAGACGGGTCTATTTTTGACTAATACTGGAATCTGGAAAGCCATTTGATGAGGTAGGCAGGGTGTACTATTCTCTAAATCGAAGATTATTAGGTTTGAATCTTGAATATCGATAGCTCCTATAGCAGATAATAGTAATTTATGTTGTGTTGGGCATGATTGTAGCACTTCCAAAGCCGACATTGCTGAAGGGGAAATAGCTAAGTCCTCAACAATGTTGTAATTCTGAGCAGCTCTCGCATGTGGATTGAAAGCTGATTTATGAAGTATGCCTTTAGCAGGCGGTTTGATTACTAAGTCTGAATTGGGTTTCTCGATCTGTAGTGGATCAGAAACAGGAGGAGGTGTAGTTGATGTGTTTGAATTAGAATATTCTGCTTCTTTATCACCAACAGGATTTTTACTACCATAATCTCGCGATCGCGTCGCAATCCTGACATGAGACATCATCATAATGGGTTCTTCTGAGGCGTTAGAGGTAGAACCAATCATCTTACTATCTTGAGTAGGAAAAGGATCCTTCAAGACAGTAGGCTGTTGAGAACCTTTAACGAATTTCGAAACCTCCGCTCGATGCGAGCATTCTTTGGTAATATAATCCTTGTCGCAAATGAAACAAGGATAGCGAGCTTTGTGTTTTTCGTCATTAGATTCATTTTTATCTGTTTTATCTTTTGAATTTTGTTTGTTTTTATTCTTCCCTTTCTTTTTACCGCCAGATTTAAATTTGGTCGTAGATGTCTCTACGACATGAATGTTGGCAGAAATTTCAGCGAAAGATTCTCCTTTCGGGGAATCAGGTAAAGTTATAATAGGAGAAGATTTCTTTGAAGATTTATTCTTACTTTTAGTACTAACTGAACCAATCATACCATCAGCGGCATGAGACCCTGAAGGAGCTGCAGTTATTTGACCTTGTTTTGGAAGATCAAGGATTTTTTCATGTAAAGTACCTGACTGCGTGTAGACGAGGTCAAGGTACTGAGCTTGAGAAATGACTTTCTCTTTAGTAAAAACTCCTCCCTTAGCTACATCTTCAGTGATTTTGGGTAATAATGATTTAATGAACCATTTCACCAAACTTTGATCCAGAATGAAAACTTTCACTAAATGCCTTCTACGTCGCCATTCGTGAATATGATCAGAAATATATGTGGACGTGGATTGTTTTAGTGAAGTAAATAGTTCCATGCCATTTTTGTATCTGACAGGAAACTGAAAATGAGTTAAGAAAGCAGTTGCTAATTGATTGAAATTATTAAAAGAGCCTCGTGGTAACTCAATGTACCATTTGGCAGCAAGACCAATAAGAGTTCGTTGAAAAAGATGTAAGCGAATTGAATCATCAATTATTGAATTAGACGCACACCAGAGGTGATAATTCATAACGTGATTTGATGGATCCTCTCTTACCCTCAAATTTCGGTATATCACTGGGCAGCTTATGTGGCATTGGCAGCCAATACGGATGATAGTAAATTGGTTCATTTGTAAGGCATGAAAAATTAGGTAAATCAAAACTTGCAATAAATGGTAACTGATGGTTAGGGTCGCGAAAACCTTGAGTAATAAGAGAAATTCCAGGAGGAGGATATCTAGGATAATGGGAATCATATTTGCGTTAGGAATGGTATAACCTCCTGGGAAACCAGGATTAACTGGACCAAACTGGGGTTGTTGAGGCTGTTGATAAGTATAGCCAGGATATGGTTGATACTGATAAACTGGGTTTTGTGCAACGGGACCGAATTGATATTGTCCCTAGTACAGTTGATATGCGAATTGCGGTTGACTTGTGATAATTGTACTTGTACCAGCTTGTCCTGTAGGTATCTAGACAAAAGTTTGAACTGTAGGTCCTGACTGGGGTACAGAGACTTGAGGAATTTTCATGGATGCAGGGATAGAAGAAACCAGAGCTATAGATACTCTAGAAATAGGTGTTATAGGTTGAACAAATGTTGCAGTAGTTGCAGCAGTTTGAGGCAGAGTCTGAGGTGTACTAGGCCCAGGCTGCTGAACAGAACCAAGTGTAGGGATTTGAATAGTAGGCTGGATAGGTTGCTGGGTTGGACCAGAAACCAAAAAGTTGTCCAGGTTGACTAGATAACTGCACATTAGGTTGCATATTCTGTTGAATTTGGGATGGATCCCACACCATGTTAATTCTGGGGTATTGTCCCATAGAAGGTTGTACATATGAAGGACCATAGCCTATTTGAACGTAGGGTTGATAATTAAGTGGTAAATTTCCAGCTCCTTGTACAAATGATTGACCAGAAGGCGGTTGAAAACCTTGTGTTGGGTACTGACCTTGAGGTTGATAACCCTAAGGCATGTACTGAATCTGGGGTTGATAAGGACCCTAAGGAACATACTGAGTCTAGGGTTGACCTTGGGGTATGTACTATCCTGAAGGTTGATAATCTTGAGGTATGCACTATCCTTGAGGTTGTTCTCCAAAATAATATTATCCGACAGTTTGTCCTGGGAAAAAATTACCCTGAAATTTCCCCCCAGGTGTTAACTAACTGCCTTGAGGTTGCCCCCCAGGTGGTAACTAACTGCCTTGAGGTTTCCCGCCAGGAGGTAACTGACTGCCTTGAGGTTTCCCCCCAGGTAGTAACTGACTTCCTTGAGGTTTCCCCCTAGGCGATAACTGACCACCCTGAGGTTGAGGATTTGGAACATTACCAGACATCATAAAAATTTTCTCTGCGTTCAACGTTTCAGTTTTAATTACATTAAGACCAGATGATAATACTTGTTCATTCGGTCGAGGAGTTGCTCCTGAGAAAGTACCAGAGAGTGCCTGGTACCTCGAAGGAACAGAAGGACCACCGTATAAAAATGTTTCTGGTGTTTGGGAAAACATAGATGACTCTCCTGACATGATCGATGAAGCATAATAACCTCTGGGCATAGGATGAAAAGGAATTCGAGGTGGTGAAAAATAAAGACCCAAGTTTTCTAAAAATTTTGTCAAATATAAATACCAAGCGTCACTCCTAATAGGGTTGTATAAAATGGATTCACGCTCCCTAAGATTCAAAGACTGTGGGGATTCACGAAGAGTTACTTCTTCGTCTGTACTGGCAAGTTCTTCAATAGAAATGAGACCAGTAGGAAGATCTTCAGTAACAAAATGTCTTACCCTAGGTGAACCAGGATCACTAGAAGTTGGAGTAATAAATCCTGAGGATGTTTCCAAAACAGTAGATTCAGTGTCAGGCTTAGAAATTTCAGGTTCTTCAGCTAGTTCAATGGAAGGAGAAATAATACCAGTAACTTCAGAAACTGAAATTGGCTATTGAATATGTTCTGTTGTGGGTATTTGATGATCAGGATGAACAACTACAGATGAACTTCTGACTTCTGTTGATCCTGGTTCACCTAGGGTAAGAAATATCGTTACTGAAGATCTTCCTACTGATCTCATTTCTATTGAAGAACTTGCCAGTCCAGACGAAGAAGTAACTCTTCCTGAATCCCCACAGTCTTTGAATCTTAGGGAGCATGAATCCATTTTCTACAACCCTATTAGGAGTGACTCTTGGTATTTATGTTTGACAATTTTTTTAGAAAACCCGAGTCTTGCTTTTTCACCACCTTGAATTCCTTTTCATCCTACGTCCAGAGGTTATCATCCTTCATCGATCATGTCAGGAGAGTCATCTATGTTTTCCCAAACATTGGAAACATTTTTATACGGTGGTCCTTCTGTTCCTTCGAGGTACCAGGAGTTCGATCCCTAGTGGATTTGCCAATTTGTTGACCGGATAAATCAATCTTGCGGACAAGATCGATCTCCCTAGTACCAAAAGATAATCTAGCAACAAACAAACAAACAAACCTATCTTTCTCTAGACATATGCGATTTACAAATGAATACTATAAAGGTGTCAAGGTCTTACCGTAGATTCATTGCTTGCTTGTAGTAGTTGTCCTTCAGTCACTTGAAGGAGTTATCTTTAAAGACCTGCAGTCACAAACAAGAAAACATTAAATAGCACCTGCATAGTAAATATTATAAATCATGCCTATCATGGTGATCAAGGAATCCATGAAATAAACAGTTAATTAACAGCTTATTGAGAAAAATGAATTCATTTGTATTAACTTTGAATGAAAGAATAACCTTACAACCTTAGCCTTGATGTTTAACAAGCCTTCCCAGGGTCCGAAGCAGAAGTCTCCTCTACTCTAACAAGCCTTGCACTCTTCCAACCGAGACACATAGAGGTATGTGATCTTTCCTCACAAAATCTTAGTGAAATGAGTCTAAATCCCAACAGCACTTTACCTCAAACAATTCTAAAGCTTTAACTCCCTTTGAAGCTACCCAAGGCCTCTTTTTATAGTGAAAAAGAGGAGGTTTCAGTTCCAACTATGAAGGGATAGAATCCCCCTTCAAAGGGATAAGCTCCTCACATCAAGGGGTTAGCTCCTTAAGGCATGGGATGCATGAATGTAAAAAGAGAAAACTTTCCACCACAAGATTCCTTCCATAAGCTTCTAGAAATGACTAAAAGTGAGCTCCTGAGTTTACTTTGCGCCTTTTTAATCTTTTACAGGGGTCTGCACCCTTAACACAGAGAAAGTTCATTCAGGTACGCAGGAGTCATGAACATTAGGTGCAGGACCGCAGGTAAGACAAAGAAAAAGTGCGATACCAGAGTTTTAGAGATATTTAAGAGCTTTTCTCTTATTTTTAAGGCTTGACATGAGGAACTAATGTGTTAGACTTGCAAAGGAGGAAGTATGAGTGATAATGAGCTCATACAGATAACAGAATGTCAAGATGACAATTTTCAATGCAACAGCCTCTTTTTATAGTGAAAGAGAGGAGGTTACAACTCCAAACAAGAAGGGATAGAATCCTCCTTCAAATGGATTAGCTCCTTACATCAAGGGGTTATCACCTTAATGGATGGGATGCATGAACCTAAAAAGAGCAGACTTTCCACCACAGGAATGTTTCTAGAAGCTTCCAAAATGACTCAAACTGAGCTTCCAAATTTTACTTGCACCCTTCTTTACCTTTTACAGGGGTCTACACCTTTAATAAATAAAAAGTGCATTTAGCTCCGCATGATTTAGAGCAAGAAAGTGCGGCACCACAAGCAATGTTAAGAGAAAGTGTGGTACAAGTGTTTTTAAGACTTTTATGAGCTTTTCTCTTAATTTCAAGGCTTGACTTTAGGAAATTTTATATTGTAGACTTCTAAGGGAGTACTAAAATGTCATGGTGACAAATTTCAGTGTAACAAGTGTCACAATGGGTGCAGAAATGTCCTTTAGTTCTGTTGAAGGAAAACTTGCAAATAGAGGAGTACAGGATCCACTACGAGCAACCTCTATTTTTCGAACAACCTGTGGGTGTCACGAAAGTCGTCGGGACAGGGACAAAGTGAGAATAGTGGCCATAACAATCACACAGATAACAAGGGTGGTTTGTGGGCAACGATTTGAGTTTCTAAGTTGAATCGTGTAAGGTAACATGGACCTCTAAGATATCGGATTCAGGAAACTTCTCATTGACCATAGTTTTGACATGAGGAAGCTCAGTACAATTATGGGTAGTGTGCCTAACAAAATCACACAAAGCACACGAAGGTAATTGCTTTGGAGGCTTAGGAGGAGCATGAGTTGTTTGGTGGCCCTTTTCCTTAGGTTCCTTCTTTTTTGCTTTGTCCCCCTCACCAAATGCTTTCACAACAGGAGTAGATTCATGCTTAAGTGGCTAAGGCACTGAAGAAAATGGAGGGGTCATAGCGACTGATTGGACTGGGGTCAAAGTGATATAAGGTTTGAGCTAACCAGGCAGAGTGTTGGCTGGGGGATCTATGTACCATACTAGGATCCATGGGGTCAATTGGGAGGGCTCAACTTGGACATAACAGGAACTGAAAAGACTCCAAAGGGGGGAGCTAGAAAAAATATCTGACCATAAGGGTAATAGCCTCGCAGAATGGCTCCCAAATGGTTGAGGCTAGGGGAAACTGTTCCTAGTTGAAAAGGGATGGAAGAGACACTAAAAAAGGGAGAAGGTCCTTGAAGAGAAGGTCCTGAAGGCTCCGTCGAGTGACTACCAGTAGGTTGCAGAGGCGTAGGCTACTGGCTGGTTGAACCAGACCGCTTGTGGCTAGCCCGAGAATATTGCATCATGCAAACATTCGACGCATTGGGGTCAATGATAAGAGGGGGGTGACCATGGAATGCACCAAGTAAGGTGGAATATTTATAGACTCCTAGTGAAACACTGGTGAGAGGTGTGACTGATTTCTTATCAGCCATCGAAGATATGATAGACCCGGGGGAGGTCTGAGACTTCGGTTCGTAATATGTCAACTGATCGATGGCGATGATCTTGCCATTGTGATTAAAGCACATCTTATGGTGAATCGAAAATGAGATAGCTAGCATCGCATAGATATAGCTATGACCCAAGAGGATATTATAATCTAAGGGGGATTCAATGACTTCAATGTCAACACAAACAGTCTTTCCTGCAAGAGTGACAAGACAATTGCAGTACATGCCAAGGGGCTAAGAAGGGTGATCATCCCAAGCATGTAGGGTGATGGTGCATGGGGCTAAGTCAGGTGATCTGAGTTTATTTCGAACAGAGGTGGACATCACATAGGTGGATGCGCCCTCGTCAATGATACATTGCGAGACATTGGCATTACGAATATTGATTGGTATTTGGAAGGCAACGGATGAAGGTAAGGGGGGATGTTCTAACTTGTCAACATTAAAGACGATGAAACAATCATATGAATGATCCACAACACCCAAAGAAGATAGTAGATATTTTCATTTTGAAGGGCACGACTGGAGGACTTCTAGCATTGAATTGGCAGTAGGAGATTACGCCAAGTCATCTACTATGCTGTAAGTGTGGGTAGCTTTGGCAAAAGCAACATTTCAGCATAATGGACCTTTGGGGATCTTGGGAATAAACTTTGCCCGAGGCTGAGGGATCTATAAGGGAGAATTAGGTGTTGAAATGGAATCTGTGGAGAATTTGGGTTGGGACTCAGTTGCAGATGTATCAGGTGGCTTGTCATATTGGCGCAACATGGTCTGAAGGTTGACATCAACAGTATTGACCTCTTCAGAATTCATCATGCGAATCTAGTACTCGAGGGTACCAGATTCGCATGATGAATTCTGAAGAGGTCAATACCGTTGATGTCAACCTTCAGACTAGGTACTAGATTGTGAAGATTGAGGGGTGACCTGACCTTGAGGGGGCTGGGAAACCACATATCCTTGTTGAGGGAAAGTATTAGTGAATAGATTCGGTTGAGCTGGCACAATATTTGGAGGAGTAGAAGAAGTGGCTTGCTATCCTCTAGATGTTGTTTTTTCTTCCCAAAACTGGCGCATCTGGGGTAAGAGGGGACAGTCAAGAGTATAATGGCCATGGACACCACAACGATAACAAGGTTTTTTCGTACGAATAGGCATGTTCTGCTTGGGCTAATCACCCTATTATTGGTCATTAGTGTTAGGTTGGTTCCCTTGGGGTGAATTTGGTTGGTTACCTTGGCACCCTTGATTACCCTACGCTGGTTGATTTTGGTTTCCTTTCCTCTTTTTTTTGGAATTAGGAGGATAAGTCACACTCTATTGTGTCTGCACCTGACCTTGAGGGGGAGGTGGCTGCTGTGGTGGAGGTTGAGAAGGAACGGGAGGTTGGGGTGTTGATGTCAGAGGGGCTAAAGCATCAGGCTATGGATAAGGATAGAAAGTAGGTTGAGCAACATTGGGGTAAACAAGTTGAGCAAAATTTGGCCCTAGCATTGGTTGATGCAATTGGGAAAATGTGTAAGGCGTGATTTGTCCTGGATACAAGTTGTCAGGAGGGGGATAAGTGTTAGAGGAGCTAGCCCCTCCTTGAGGGAAACCATAACTCATGGAAGGATGAGTATATGGATGTGAGAGAGATCCAAAAATACCGTCAGTGGCATTAGATTCCCCCAGTGCATTGGCACCACCAGGTCTAGGAAGATCTGGTAAAATGGTATAAATATAACCAGACTGGGTGTAGATAAAGTCATATTTCAACACGAATTTGAGAGCTTCTTCCTCAATATGAGGAAAACGAGATGTGACATATTTAAAAATAGAAGGAAAAAGAGTTCTGAGAAACCAATCCATATAGACACGGTCGTCGAATGTAGGAGCTCGACACAAGCTTCTCCTTCTACGACATTCTTGGACAATGTAAAAAAGGCGGGTGGAAAAATTTTCATGAAATGCAGTCAAAAAATCGATACTGGTATCATAGCAGAGAGGTAACTGGAAGTAGGACATAAATTCTTTAGAAAGAGTTGAAAAAGTAGAATGAGAGGCAGTGGCCTAGTCGACATACCACTTTGCAACTTCTCTAGTGAGCGTTTGTTAGAATAACCAAAGACGAATGGAGTCATCATTGATAGAATTGAATGAACACCACATTTGAAAGGAGCGGACGTAATTAGTAGGGTCCTCTCTAGCATTTCCTTCAAACTTAGGAATGTCTAAAGGAAGCTCAGTTGGAATATCAGGCCAACCTAGATTGTGGAGTATAGGGTCGTGAATTAACTGGTTGAAATTGGGAAGGCTTAAACCTGCCATAAAAGGTAGCAAAGGAGTAGCCAGAACGGTTCCAGTAGCGGTTACGCTAGTAGCAGCTCCAGCATTAGGGTAGGGGCTACCACCAGCTTGAGGACCAGCACCTACATTAGTTATTGACATGGTGAAGGAATGAGGTGGAGGAGAACTGGGTACGAAATCAGAGGAAGGGCCCAATGAACCAGGATCAGAGTTGGTGTGCGGACTCAGCGGAGAACTAACTCATATTCTATGTGGTGGAATAAGTCTTCCTAATGGAAACTGAGGATGAAGGACTTAGAGTCTCAAAGATAAACACCTTGGGGGCGCAATGATGGCAAGGCTCAGTGAGGTAGATAAATTAATTATGATGTTTATGTCTTGGCTTGGCAATGTAAATCAAGCGCTCTTCACTTTAGGTGTGTGTGTGTGTGTGTGAAAGTCATGTGTTAATTTTAATTAAGCCCAAATGGTTGTATAAAGAAAAAGAAAACAATGTTGAATAAATAAAACTGAAACGACAGTAACATAAACAACTAAAGATGCATAAATTCAACCCCAAAAAGAAGGCTTCCCAAACAACTAGTCTAAGAGGTGGTCGAAATTTACTTAAAACACACAAGATGAAAAAAATATCTAAGGTCTAAGGGATATGGATCTAAAGACTCAAGTCTACTAGAAAAGGTGCAGAAAACAACAAGAAACCAGAGGGAAAACTACTACCAAATGGGAGGTGAAAGGTTAAAACCCTAGGGGAAGCAAAGGGAACCCTAAGGGGGAGACCAAAACAAAACTCAAGAGGGGGTTTTGGATGGAATAATAACCGATCAAAAGGGACCTAAAATAAGGAGAGATCAGACCCTAAACAATGGGTGAAAGCACTACAAAATCTCAGACTACCTACTTAGCTAAACCCCTCCTAGAAAGGTGGAAGTGTATTGAAACCTTGAGGGGATTGTTCCTACTTCAAGGAGACAAACTAAGCATATCTAGGCCTAAGACGAGTTGAGACAGAGGTCAGACAACCCTGAACAGTTCTTGCGGCAAACCTTGACAATCATAGAAAAAATCCAGAAAATAGTTGCAGCTCGTAGGTACCGACCTATAAGCTGGGAAAATCATAGTTTCTTGGCTGATATCTATGAGTTCGGACATACATCATAGTTTTTTGGCCAAAAAGTGTGGGTTCTAGATCCGGGATCCTCGGGCGGAAGGTTGCGGAAAAATTTTTCGTCTTTGGCGCAACTGATACCTGTTACTTGCGCAAAGCACTCGAAAACACCTAGAAGTTATAATTTTTACTGTTTTAGGGCATAAAAGGTAAAAAAAAACGTTAAGAGACTAAAAATAGTTGAATAAAAACCCTATTTACTGAGGAAATTAGTCATGCAGGGATCTGAATAAAACGCAATAGAGTCACCAATTGTTGACGACAATGTGTAATTAAAACTCGTGTGGAGTCGCCAATTGTTAACGTAAATTCTTAACGCAAGTGTACGAATAGAGTTCACTTTAGTTGCACGTGAAAAATAGCCCTAACAACAAATATGGCTGCTTAAATTCCTTCGATTTGCAATATATAGTCGAAACAAATGCTACCAGAAAATTGATCTATTCAATAAAAGTAGATAAACAGTAAAAAGAAATAAGAAAATGCTCTAGATATCCAATGGAAAAGACAAGATATATAAATAATTTTATATGTATTAACACCTGGGAAGGGAACAAATAATGATGTTACCAGTCCCCCTCAATGGGATGGGTTCTTGGCTTCCCTCAACACTTCAGATCTAGAATTTTCTCTCTCTCAATGGTGTAGAAAACCCAAGACATGTTGAACTCTATGGGAGCTCAAGAAGCAAGAAAATAGTAGCAGTAATGAGAATGATCAAAGCGCGACAATGAAATTGTTCAAAGTGAATAATGAATGGAAAACCCTCCTATTTATATCAAAATATTGAGTTATCCTTTATAATGGAAAATAATAAAATATTATTAACCAAGATGTAGATCTAATTGCTTGGAATATTTTATTATATTTTTTTGGAGGGAAAAGGAATTTAAATTGGTTAAATACCTTTATTTAGAAATAATAATAAAATAAATGATTTATTTATCATTTCAAAAATGGGGTCAAGGAATAATTTAACAAATAATTATTTTTTTAATTATTTCTAGGTGATTTAGTCAAATTTTAACAAGTAATAATAACTAAATCATGATTTAATTAATTATTCTTAGAGAAAAATAAGATAAATAATGATTTATCTAATTATTTCTCATTATTGGGTTAAATATGACCATGAATATTATTTAAACAATGGTTTAATTAATTATTCCTAGAGGAAAATCAAATAAATAAGGATTATTTAATTATTCCTCATGGGGTTTCCTGTTTCAACTAGAAATAACTTAATAAAATATGGTTTATTAAATTATTTCTTATAGTGAAAGAAATTTTACTATGGTAAAATTGGTCTTACATGGTTTACTTTGATCCATCTAATCGTAAATGGTTAGATGACCAAAAATTGGTGTAACAACATCCATAACCATAGAAAATGGTTTCAATAATGAAGTATCTTTGTATCAAATCCATGATACTCATTAGCAACCACCATGCTCCAAATAGGAACCTACACCATAACCATCTCATACCAATAACATAAATTTCATAATGAAAACAACATGAACATCCTCATCATCAAGAAATAATGTAAGATAAGAAAGTGTAGCATCAATATTTCCAATATCATCAACACTTGAACAAATATGCAATGCTTCTTAGCATTACTAAACAACAGTAGCATGAGCATAAGATTATGCAATAGAGCTATATTAGCAACTTATCCCCTTGACCTCATGTCATCGAGGTCAACGTGTTATCTCCACATATAGGAAGAGCCACAATACTCAAGCAACAATATCAATCTCTTGAACCACAACACCATAGGTAGCATATACATGCATCAACAATATATGTGCAAACAAATAGTGCCTCCAACATCATAAGTCATTGAGTAGAATATGTTAGTGTCCAATAGTCTCAATGATCAAATTTACTCTTTTCAGTGTTGTTAGATGTCTTTGGTAAAAAAAATTATATTGTCAAATAAAATTTAGCATATCTTGATTTTCAAAATGGTCAACTCATTGTCTAGGTCATTGCTACTCCCTCCACTTTTTTAAGGTCACCATCATCCATCATGGTCATGTCATTTTTTCCCTATCCTAGGTCATCAAAAGAGTCAACAGGTCATCATCTAGGTCATGGTTTAGGATTCACATTTGATGGTCATCATCATATCAGTCATCAAAAGCAAGCAAGGGATTCATGTCATCCATTTTGGTCACCAGCATGGGAGTTAAAAATTAGGGAACATTTTGAAACTTCATTATATCATTCCAAGTCTTCAAGATCTCATCTCTTGCATTGCAAAACTTACCACAACCATCAGAAGTTCAGATTATATCACCAAATTACTCAATTTATCAGCTTGTTGCTCTTTTGTTGTGTTTCTGGCAACTTGCAACGCTTTTTTTTTGGAGAAATAAGGAGGGAAAGAACATGTGCAAACTCCATCTCATTGTTTCAAACAGCTTCAAACAAGTACAATGGGACAATGACAAATATTTTCTTCAGTCAATTTCTTCACAAAATTGATAAACTCCTTCCTTAGGGTTTGTTGTTGTGTTTTTGCTGCGCTTTTGTGATTTCATGGTTTTTCTTTACTTAATAAGGAACTTTACTAGTTTCTTGGCCTATACATCCATAATATCCTTCATTAGACACTCTCTACCATTCCCCTCACTTTATTTCACTCATTTCATCAATTTCCCACACAAACCCTAGCTAGGTGCTACACTTCTACACTAGGAATGTGTTTTCCCTCACTCAAATCTAGAAATTCCACTTTCATTGTGTTTTCAAAACACTTCCCTACTCCCCATAATTTTTTCATAATTTTTCTTGCCCTCCATCCCCTTCATTTCCTCACTTCAACTTGCTGCTCTTTTTACCCTATTTTTGAGCTAAGCTCCCTTTTCCCATTCTCCTTTGAAACTATGGTTTATTGTAAAAAAAAAGATAAAAAATGGAATAGAATAGTGCAAATATGAAATTAAGAGGATGAAATATCTCAAGATATTATACTATTCATATGAAGGAGGTCAACGCATCAGATTTTTAAAGGAAGCCACTTGAAGAGGTAAGTTGCCTAGGGTTTTTCAAAAGGTCCAAGAGGTGGAATACCATCATGATTTAACAAGATAACCTACACCTATTGGCTAATGAATCACTGGTGGTATGAAATAAAATCATGAATCAAATAAAAATGAGACAAAGTTTCAAATTTTTGTGTTTTGTGTTTTGTGATCATTTGCTAGGGTTTACATTGCACACAGGGACAATTTTACTTAAAAATATTTTTCTGAAATAATGGAGATGAATTTTACAAAATTGAAATAGGTTTTTGTAAATAACACACCAGAGAAAAAAAACCTCCTTCAGTTTATGCATAGGTGTTATTATTTGGGATATATGCAGCAAATTTTGAAGCTTATTTTTCAAAAAATCAAATTCTCCAATTTAATTTCCTATTTTAGTCATTATTTTGTGGCACATATTCCAAGAAATGGAATGAATTTAAAAACATTGAGAGAGGATTTGATTCAAAACAAACTTATCAACAAAAACCTCTCCCATATTTATAATATGTGTTATGGTTAAAGAGATATCACTCTATATTTGACCCCCATGTTTACAAAAAACACAGAAATTTGAACCTACAGAAACACAGCGTGTGCTTGTTGCGCTTTTTGCCATAGGCTCCAAATGAAGATTGAAAAGCATGTGTAGGTGTATTTTGGTTATTACATTCCAAAAATATACTTGTGGTTACTTTTTGTTTCGTCGATTTTCATAAAAAGTTCAAAACCACCTATTTTCTGCCTTTCTACCATTATTTCAGACCACTTGCAGCGTTTATTGGACCACTTGACTTCAAGGAAAATTTTCAGAGGTTTGGCGTAGTTTTTTTTATGATTCCATGGTGTATTATACATATCCAAATTTCCAATGATACCATTTGCAGCTAAAAACGCATCTGGGAAGGCCTCCAAATCACCCTCCAAAGTTGTGTTTCACTTCTGTTGCATTTTTGGGTTTAAAGATTTTTCTTGAAACGTGGAGGTCAAAGGTAAAAATGGTCGATGTAACAACTAGCTAATGATTTTTTTGATGGTTAATTGGCCTATTTATGGACATCTTTGTTAAATAATCTTATGTTTAATTACTTGAGAGAAAAACTCAACTTGTTAGCTAAAAAAAGGGAAAGTTGTTTCTAACTCCCCTAGAATTAGGGTATGAGTCATTAGGTGCATTAATTATTTTATTTGGATCAGGATTCGACCCCTAGAGGTGGAATCTTGTTTATTTTCTACATGTACTCAAAATTAAGTCATTGAGAGGGTTGGATATTGAAGTTCACACTCTTTTGGCACTAGTGTATTTGATTATTTGCAGAAGTAATTTATAGGCAATTGCAGCTACTTTTATGCGATTCCTGTGATGTGGTTAGTGACAGTGTTCCTCTCAATTTTTCTTATGCATCTAATGATCAATTTTTTCAATCAATCATCTAATTTCTTCATATGCTTTATATTTTAAGTTTTGAAACAAAAATCATTCTTTATGCTCTGTTTTTGTTTAAGATAAGCATTAAATGTTTCATCCTTTTGAATAAGTGAATTCATTATGCTCACTTAATTTATATATGTTTTCTTCCTTACCACACTACAATGACAAACCAATTGTGTCACTGATCTCACCTAACCTGCCTCATACTATGTTTGTAGCAGATCTTTTTCGGATATCTTGCCTAGTTTCCAAACCCAATGCTTCTTTTTCCAACAAACCCTAATCAAACCTAAATAAAAAAACCTTACTAAGCTTATAACTAGCTTAAAATCCTTATTATCCAGTCATTTACATCAACTGTGAGCTTGAAATAGAGAGAGCCCTCTCTGATTTGGTAGGGCTAGCTACCAAAATGAAATATGGTATGTGGTTACCTGTTTGGTTTCCTTTCTCAGCCTTGGGAAAATAAGGAGCCCTAACATTTTGGCGTCGTTGTCAGGGAGTGAAAGGTCACATTTTCCACGAGTGTGAACGACAAGGATAAGATCTAATTTGTTGATGGTGGAAAATTATCAAACACGGGAAGGCTGAAATAATTCAGCTCGCAACTCCAAATCCAGTTTCGAAATAAAATCCAAAAGCTCCATTGAAGGGTGAACCTTACCAATAGAAACATGAAAGGAAAATATGGGAAGATCAAGTATTCAACTTGGAATTTCATACAAGACATCATGTTATTTTATGTGAATTATTTTTTCTCTTTTCCTGAGAATGTCAAGAAGGTTTTCCAATGTATATTGTAGTTGAGAAAATATCATAAACCTACATTTGATTCCTTTCCTTTGAAGATTGTGAATACAAACTCTTTGTATGCCTTTGATCTTGGTCAAGACCTTTCGTCTGAATCTTATGATGACCATCTTCAGCTTGATGAGCCTGAAGAGATCAAGACTAATATTACACCTTCTGTAAATACTCCTATACCTTGTAGAATTCCAAATAGATACACGCCACTCATCTTAACTCTTATACTCCATGATTTCCCTGAAAATTATTACAAATATCTTCCCATGTTTGATGGAGAATATGGTAACAACACTGTTGAAAAACAAATTCAGGGTTTTGAAAATTTTCTTGACCTTTTTTAGGTCGAAGAAGACGATGTTAGTATCAGGATTTTTGCTCTATCTTTGCAAGGCAAAGCCAAAAAATGGTTCAAAAACTTGCTAGCTGTAAGAATTTTTGATTTCCATCAGTTTGTGAAAGTCTTCCTTGATAAATTGGTGATCAAGAGGAATCATTTTCTGATTTTAGAAGAATATAATCATTTGAAAAGATAGCCAGGAGAAACAGTGCAACACTTTTCATCTAGGTTCAATCAAGTATACCATTCAATGCCTGCTGATATAAAATTTCCTCCCAGTTTAGCTCTCTTACACTACTCGGATGCCTTTGATCTAGAAATGGTGTTTCATTTGAGAGAAAGGAACACTACAACACTCGAAGAAATGCAGGACAATGCAATAGCTGTGGAAGCTAATCTATTGGTAAAAAGGTCAAAGTTGAAGGCATAAGAGAGGGAGAACATAGAGAAGGAGCACCTAACATCTTCAGAAGAGAAAATTGACATTTTGGTAAGCAAGATGGAAGAAATGATGAAAAATATCATCATGCGAGATGAACTTGTTGTTCAAAAACACCATGTCCCACTTATTGCAGAAGAATAAAAGGTTACTGGTCCTAATAATTTTAATGATAATCCTTGTTACCATAGATCATAAAATTATTGTTTTATGTATTCAATCCAAGCCACGTATGAAGATGAGACACAAAATCAGCTTGTGGAGAAACAATATGTTGATTCAATGTGTATTATTGATGAGATTACTTTTATGAATGATTCACCTGGGTCTGATCAATATGATAATGATTATGTTGAAATAGAGGTTGACTCCTCAAGGAAATCCATGACATGTTTTTTGGAGGAGGAAGTTCAATTACAAAAACTCAAATATAGAACTCAACCTTTTCATATCAATCATGAAAAAAATGAAGAATATGCATAAATTTTCAAAGTGAAAGGTCTTTGCCCTTGTGTTGTCTTTATTTCAATTTTTGAGAGAAAACTTTCCCAAGATTAGAAATCAATAGTCTTTCAGTTTTGATATTGAGCATGAAGAAGACAATGAACTTCTTATTCGTGACTCCTTACCCTTGTGTTTCTCCTCATTTGCAAAAATAATAGAAAACTATAAGAAAGCAGATAAGTGAGTTATCAACAATATAAATGGGAAGCCTTCTCATGAATCAGTTGAGGATATCACTTGTGATATGGAAGCTTCTTTCGCTCCATAATCGCAGCCATTGAGTTACATTGAGTTTCAAACCATAGATGAAAGCTTAGAACCTAAAACATATAATGAATTGATGTAGGATAATTCTGTACCATTAAGTTTTGATTCATTTCATTTTTTGAAGAAAGTTTTTGGTAATATCTCTGGAGCAAAGAATGAAAATCCTATAGAAAATTATGTGGTCTCATTGGAACCAATGTATAACAAGTTGCAGCAGTATTCTCAGGTTCTCCATGATCCAATAGCTGATTTTTTGAATGATATATGTAGTCAAATTCCTTCTCCATTAGTTAGCTATGAGCTTAAAAACAGAGATGATAAAAATTTGATCAGGTAGTCGACTTCATTGTCTTGTTCAGCAAGAGTCTCATTACTAAGCTCATCCAAAAATTTGCAATCATATCAGGACAATTACAAGTTAGAATTTCATGAGAGTAGGGATGAAAATGGAAGTTTATATTCGTGGTATAAATAACACCTAGAGAATAATTACAATTTGTTGGATGAGCTAAACCTCAGTGCAAAATCGTTTGAAAATCCATTTGAAGCATTTTTAGAGTCAACAAGGGGACCCAAATTTTTCAATCCTACCTGATCTAAAAGGACTGTATTATCTTTTCTGTGGTAAGTGTATTTTCAATTATAAAACATGTGCATACTTGTCTCTTTAGTTTGCTTAAGTATTGAGGATTATAACCATGAATTGTAGATGATTTTAGTGAATTAGAAGCATGAAATAAGCACAAATAACACTGAACAACAGTGTAAAACAGAGAAATAATTCACCACATAACATTTACACAGTAAACATAATGAAGCAGTTCACCCCTCCCGGGCTACATCTGCTAGTCCAGCTCCCAATGTCATGTCCATCTTTCATTATGCTCAAAAATTTTCAAATACATGTAGTTACAGGCCTCTAATAGTTGTTTTATCTACACCAATGGCTCTAGAATGCTCCAAATAGTCTAGAATGACACTTCATTCACTCAGAATGGGCGAAAAGTGAGCCTCCATCTCATTTTCCCAATAACACCTAGAAAAGCACCACTAATTGTGGAGGAATCCACTTAACTGGAGTTAGTTTGGCAATTTCCGCCACATAAAACATGCCTCCAAACCTCCCGCCAATCCTAACCATGATAATAAATGTAACGGTTGGGGGTGGCCACATGCCAACCCCAAAAACCCGAGGTTACCGTTATGGTGGAGTGGAACTCGTCTTAGACCTCAAGATAAGGTTCCAAACTAGAGTTAAAGTCACACTGTGTTAGCGGAACTATCGGATGAACTAACCATAACATGGCATGTGACAAGGTTTCAAGATTAAATTTGTGGAGACTCCGGGCGGTTAAGCCGAAGGTTGAAGTTTTGTTGTTATGTTTTTATGCTATAATGTGACCAACCTCCACAGGGACCGTTGGCGGGTTGGGACCACTGGCGGTCCCCAACCCCCACTCCACTATACATTAAACTTCAAATACATTTGGTGCGATATAGAGGTTAGGTATCAATGCGCAACATGGGCGGTGTGGTGGGTGGTTTCTCTACCAGAGGTCGTGGGGTCAACCCTGTGGACCTCCATAAAATTTTAATTCACCACTCTGGGGACACGTGGCAGCCTCAGGGTTGGCCACGTGTCACCCTCCGATTGGCTAATAAAACATAACGTACAACCCATCCACAAATCATATCACACCACTTGTCATCCACTGACTGGCTCTGAGAAAAGGAATATTCTTTGGAATATTCCTTTTTGCTGACTGTACATCCACCATACTGACTGGGCATCCCAGTCAACCCTATCATAAAATTTAGTTATTTGGGAATTCGATCATAATGTGATATCTCCCTCATACGACATTAGTTTTTCGAACCGTTTACGATGCCGGAATCAAGAAGAGATATCTACACAACCATCATGGTTTCAACCCAATCCTGTAACTTTAAATTTTGAGAAAAATTTATGAACTCCTGATCACTCCTCCCCATTGGGAAGCTTTTGGACCCCAAAAGACTTGATTACATGTTCAGTAGATGAGGGTACAACTCCCTCACCTTTCCAACCTCCATCCACTTTTCTTTGCTTGGTTTAGTGCCTTTGAGCCCAACTCGAAGGTAGTCAACATTGCCCCTCTTGGATGCTCTTGTCCTCCTATCAAGAATTGTATCTTCCCTGAGCTCATCCAGAAATTCTGTCAATAAATCTTCAATAGAAGGCAGTTTAACATCACTTCCTTGATCATCGATCAAAGGTGGCTCATAAAAACATAATTTTTCAACATTAACAACTGAATACATTTGCATATATGAAGGTAATTAAAGTTGAAATGCATTGTTACCAACTTTCTTTATGATATTGAATGGACCATAGCGAATGGGTTTGAGATTTTTACCTTCTCCTTGCATCCTTTCTTTGATAATGTGCAACCATACCTCATCTCCTTCTTGAAATTTGTGATCAACTCTATGTTTTTCATGCCTCTCTTTGTATTTTCTTTGACTTTTCTCAAGCTTTTCTTGAACTTGTTGATGTATAATTTGAATTTTCTCAGTGAACTTTCGAGCCTTTTCAATTTCAGTATGGCCATCTATTGCAACATCCTTTCCAAAGATGAAGTCTAATGGAGATTTTGGAAAATAACCAAAGATACTTCAAAAGGTGATGTCTGAGTTGAAGAGTGCTTTTCCCGGTTGTAAGCGTGTTGAATATAATGCAGTTGCTCATCCCACAACTTAGGATGTTTGCTACAATATCCTCTCAATAGATGCACAAAGGTTCTGTTCACCACCTTGGTTTGTCCATCAATTTGCGGATGAAAAGCAATACTCTTTTTCAACTTTGTGTCCATCATACTCCAAAGACTGGACCAAAAATTCCCAATGAACCTGGAATTCCTGTCACTAACAATAGAAGTTGGCAATGATCCATAATGACCCCATACATGTTGAAAATAAATTTCTACATTTTTTCCAACAGTAATGGTTTTATTACATGGCATAAGTATACACATTTTATTGAATCTATCCACAACTACATAAAGATAATCATGTTGTTTTCTTGACATAGGTAGAACTCCAGCAAATTCCATGGAGACACTCTCCCATGGCCTTGATGGTACCAGTAGTGGCGTGTACAACCCAAGATTCCTATCACTAGGCTTGCTTGTTTCACACATAGAACAACCTCTTATAAAACGCGACACACTATCTATCATGCGAGGCCAATAGCAATACCTTTGTAGATGCACCATTGTTTTTCTTACCCCAAAGTGTCCAGCAATAAGAGATGAATGAGATTATCTCATGACACTTAGCCTCTCTCCTTGTGGTATACACAACTTTCCCAAATGAAGCAAAAAATTGTTATGTATGTGATAATATTTTTCTTCAACTTGATTCACTTCACTCAAACTAGCATACACATCTTGAAAATCAACATCATGTGCATATTGTTCTATGTAACTCTCATGTACAATAGAATCATTTTTTAGTAAAGTATATGTACTAATGATTGGTCTTGAAAGCATATCAACAACTTTATTGAAAATACATTTCTTGTACCTTATAACCAAGTGAAACTGTTGAAGAAATCCCATCCACCTAAAATGTCTTGATTGCTGCAATTTTGTTTGCGACTGCAAGTACTATAATGATCAGTGATCGGTATGCACAATAGTCTCTTTACCCATCATGTAGTGTTTACACTTCTTAACCCTTTGTACCAACGCATATAGTTCTTTTTCATATGTAGGATAATTAGTTACAACACCATTGAATGTTTCAGAATGAACAACAATAGGTTTACCATGTTGCAAAAGAACTGCACCCATGGCATAATCACTAGCATCGGTTTGAATCTCGAATGGTTGTCTCAAATTTGGTAATGCAAGGACTGGAGCTGAACTGATCTTGTCTTTCAAAGCTTTTAAAGCTTGATCTTGTTTTCCTCTCCATTGGAAGCCTTTCTTCACACTTGTTACTGCATGCATAGGAGTTGCGATGGCAGAAAATTTAGCAATAAACTTTCTCCAATACTGAGTTGCACCTAAGAAACTTCTTACCTCAGTTATTGTTTTGGGTGTGGGAAAATTCACAATGGCTTCCACTTTATAAGGATCAATTCTCAACTCTCCTCCTCCTACAATGTGTCCCAAATAACCCAAAGAAGTCTTTCCAAACTCACACTTTGACATCTTAAGAAAAAATTTCTCTTTCTTCAAAACATCAAGCACTCTATTCACATGCAAGACATGTTCTTATCTTGTTTTGCTGAAAATCAATATGTCATCTAAGTACACAATCACAAAGTCATCAAGGAATGGATGTAAAACACTATCCATAACACACATGAAAGTTGTTGGTGCATTACACAAACCAAATGGCATAACTAACCACTCAAAGAGTCCTTGTTTGGTTTTGAATGCAGTTTTCCATATATCACTTTCTGCAATTCTTACTTGATGATATCCACTTCGTAAATCTAACTTTGTGAAAAAAATTTCTTCTTTTAGCTGATCAAGAAAATCATCTATCCTTGGGAGTGGGTAATGATTCTTTACCTTAATATTGTTTAAAGCTCTGAAGTCTACACACATACGCCAAGTCCCATGATGCTTTCCCTTTTGATTCCTTTGTCCAACATTTCCTTGATTTGCCTCTTTGTTTCAGCATTCTCCATTATCGACATGTGATACATGATGATTTTTGGAAGAGGAAAATCTTGCTGCAACTGAATCTCATGTTGAATCCCTCTTTTTGGAGGCAATCCCATTGTCTCCTGAAACATCTCATGATGTGCATCAACTACATCATATAAATCTGATTTCAACATAGGATCACATCCCTCAAATGATTCATGATTAACATCAGCTTTAGGTTTAATCATTAGAAGAACAAAATTCTTAGTTTACTTCACCAACCTCTTTACCTGGCCAGCATTTACCATAGCAATGTTTGTCTTCTTGTGATGTGATCTAACAATGTACTCCTTTCCATATTTTAATAAATCGTATTTTTTCTCATGAAGATGGAAGATCGATTTCCTGTCATACAAGTAAGGACTCCCCAACACAATACCTGTTATGTCAACCGGAACCACATCTAATTCAACTATGTCAAAAAAATGTGCAGTTATTGCAAACCGCAATATGCACTTCTTTGAAACTTGTAAATATGCATCTTTACAAATCCAATCAAGTGGATATGGTTTTGGATGTGGTATGGTCTCAAGGTTAAGTTTATTGACCAAGTATTCAGAGATTAAGTTTTCTTGTGACCCAATGTCAAACAATTTGTCAATCTTGGTATGTTTGGATATGACTCTCACATGAAACAATTCAATTCTTTCTTCTTCATTTGGAGCAAGTATGTGACAGTTTGATGTACTAGTATTGGGTTTAGTTTCCATTTATTTTCCCTTCATGTTCTTAAATCCCATGGCTGTAATTTTAGATTCATCACCTAAATCTTCTCCTAAATCATGTTGAGTTGTAGCTGTAGTATTTTGTTTCCCTTGGTTGTTGTATTTCTTGGGCCTCATTTCAGGATGCAATTTCCAACAATGAGTTTGTTCATGGCCTTCTTTTGGACAATTTTTACAAACCAAATTTTCTCCCTCTTTCTTAACAGATGAATTTTTCTTGCTTTACCTTTTGAGGTCCTCTTTGTTTTACCCTTAAAAGGTTTCTTCCTACCCTCTTCAGAAATGTTTTTCCCTCTAGCTTCTAGATGTGTGGCCTGAACACATATTTAATCTAGACTTGTGGGGTTAAACATGAGAATAGTATGTTTTAGTTAGCTATGTAAGCCTCCTATGTACTTAAGCAAAGTATCTTGGCTCTGCAAATCTACCCCTAATAAGAGAGCTCTTCTCCTAAATTCTTGGGTGTATTCTTGCACATTCTATCCCTTCAATTGCTTAAAATTTTTCCAGTTCATTATGGCTTTCTGTATATGAGCTAATGGATAAAACTATTGTTTTATTACAGTAATGAAATCAGTCCATGATAGAATAATCTTACCATGCTTCTTGATCTCCTCCTTTGTCCTGGATTCCCACCAAACAAGTGTTGCACCTTCCATTCTCAATGAAGCTAATTGGATTTTGGTATCATCATCTTGAAGGTTTTGGATTCTCAAATAGACCTCCAATTGCCTAATCCAATTATCAAGATTTTTTTCATTGACTTCACCATTAAACATTGGCAATTCAAACTTAACATCAAGTTTTAAAAAAGGACTTCTACCAGTGTTCTTTGACTTGTGTGGCTGATTTAATGAAGATGAAGTAGAGGATCATAATGATGATGGTGAGGATGATGGCTCTCCATTGCCTCCATTTCCTCCATTGCCCTTCTTTTACTTATCTTCATCATTGTGACCTCCTGAAGATCCATGTCTTTCCTTGTGAATTTTGGATCCTTCTCCTTCTAGTCTCTCATTCCTTTCTTGATAAAGGATTATAACCATCTCAGTCATGTCAAGGAATGCTTCCTAAACACTCTTTCTTCCTCTTTGGGATCAAATTCTTCATGGATTTATCCTTCTCTATGAAACATGCTTAATGATGCTTTTGCTTCCTTAGGAGGTGAAATAGGTGGTGGATATTGTGGAAATATTTCTCTCCTTTGCTTTGGCTCTTCTTGAGACCCTTCTGCTCCCACCAATTTTCCTTCTCCTCTTTTGAGCTTGAGCCTAGTAAGCATCTAAAAACTTGCAAACCGTTAAACAAATATTTGCACTAAACAACACCAAAGAATAAACTCCACCTCTGATACCAATATGATCTGAAAGGACTATATTAGTTTTGTTGTGCTAAGTGTCTTTTCAATTATAAAACATGTGCATGCTTGTCTCTTTAGTTTTCTTAAGTATTGAGGATTTTAACCATGAATTGTAGATGATTTTAGTGAATTAGAAGCATGAAATAAGCACAAATAACACTAAAAAATAGTGTAAAACAGATAAATAAGTCACCACATAACATTTACACAACAGACATGATGAAGTAGTTCACCCTTCCTGGGATACATCTGTTGGTCCAACTCCCAATGGCATGTCCATCTATCATTATGCTCAAAATTTTGCAAATACATGTATTTACAGGACTCTAATTGCTTTTTTCTCTGCACCAATGGCTCCAGAATACTCCAATTAGTCCATAATGACTCTTCATTCACTCAGAATGGGCGAAAATTGAGCCTCCATCTCATTTTCCCAATAACACCCAGAAAATATCCACTAATTGTGGAGGACTCCACTTAACTACAGTTAGCTTGGCAATTTCCACCACATAAAACTCGCCTTCAAACCTCTTGCCAATCCTAACCATGATAATAAATGTAGTGGTTGGGGGTGGCCACATGCCAACCCGCAAAACCCCTGGCTACCGTTATGGTGGAGCGAACTTCGCTTAGACCTCGGGATACGGTTCCAAACTAGATTTAAAGTCGCATTGTGTTAGAGGAAACGTAGGATGAACTAACCGTAACATGGCATGTGACAAGGTTTCAGCATTAAAGTTGTGGAGACTTCGGGTGGTTAAGCAGATGGTTGACATTTGTTGTTATGTATTATATGTTGTAATGTGACCAACCTCCATGGGGACCGCTGGCGGGTTGGGACTGTTGGCGGTCCCCAACCCCCACTCCATTATACATTAAACTTCAAATACATCTGGTGCACTATAGAGGTTAATTATCAATGCGCAGCGTGGGTGGTGTGGATGGTGGTTTCTCTACCAGAGGTCGCGGGGTCGAACCCTACAGACCTCCATAAAATTTTAATTCACCACTCCGGGGACACGTGGCGGCCTTAGGGCTAGCCACATATCACCCTCCGGTTGGCTAATAAAACATAACGTACAACCCATCCACAAACAATAATGTGCCACTTGTCATCCACTGAATGGCTCTGAGAAAATGAATATTCTTCGAACTATTCCTTTTTTCTGACTGTACATCCACCATGTTGACTGGGTATCCCAGTCAACCTTGTCACAAAATTTAGCTATTTGGGAATTCGATCAGAACGTGATATCTACCTCATACGACATCAGTTTTTCGAACCGTTCGTGGAACCAGAATCAAGAAGATGAGATATACGCAACCACCCTGGTTTCAACCCAATCCTGTAACTTTCAATTTTGAGAAAAAATTATGAACTCCTGATCACTACAAAATTTGGATTTGTTTGCAATTTTTTATTGGAGTTGTTATCATGCAGAAATTATATATTTCTCGCAACAAGCATATATAAAGAAATCAACTTATTGCACTTTTGTTTTGGAGACATAAGGAGGGAAGAATT
Source organism: Pinus albicaulis (assembly GCA_034641835.2). Classification (NCBI taxonomy): domain Eukaryota; kingdom Viridiplantae; phylum Streptophyta; class Pinopsida; order Pinales; family Pinaceae; genus Pinus; species Pinus albicaulis. The sequence goes on from CM076572.1 coordinate 767,631,677, forward strand.
GGTGAAAATTCATCTCATTGTTTCAAAAAATGTCAATCAATTAAGTGTGACCATTACAAATCTTTGCTTCAGTCAATTTCTTCACAAAATTGATAAACTCCTTTGCTAGGGTTTGTTGTTGCATTTTTTCTACGCTTTTGTGTTTTCATGGTTTTTCTTCACTTCATAAGGAAATTTCATATTGTATTGGCCTATACATCCCTAATAGCCTCCATTAGAGACTCCCTACCATTCCCCTCACATTATTTCACTCATTTCATAAATTTTCCACACAAACCCTAGCTAGTTGTTGCACTTCTAGACTAGGATTGTGTTTTCCATCTTTTGTCCCCATTCCCTCACTCAAATCCAGAAATTATACTTTCATTGTGTTCTAAAAAAACTTCCCTACTCCCCATAATTTTTTCAGAAATTTTCTTGCCCTCCATCCCCTTCATTTCCTAACTCCAACTTTTTTCTCTCTTTTCCCCTATTTTGCTGCTAAGTTTCCTTTGCCCATTCTTCCTTGAAACTAGGGTTAATTGTAAAAACCAAGATCAAAAATTGTAGATACCAATGAAAATATGAAATTCAGAGGATGAAATATATCAAGGTATGATCCTATTAATATGAAGGAGGTAAATGCATCAGATTTTATAAGGAAGTCATTTGAAGAGGTAGGAAGCCTAGGGTTTTGTCAAAAGGTGCAATAGGTGGGCTACCATCATAATTTAATAGGATAACCTAGAACCATTGGCTGATTCATCACTGGTGTTATGAAATAAAATGATAAATCAAAGAAAAAGGAGACAAGTTTTTGAAATTTTGAGTTTTGTGATCATTTTCTAGGGTTTACATTGCATGCAGGGACAATTTTAGTTCAAAATCAGTTTATGAAATAATGGAGATGAATTTTACAAAAGTGAAAGAGGTTTTTGTCAATAACACACCAAAGAACAAAAACCTCGTTCACTTTATGCACAAGTATTATTATTTGGTATATATGCAGCAAATTTTGAAGCTTATTTTTCAAACAACCAAATTCTCTAAGTTGCATGTTTTAGTCATTCTTTTGTGGCACATATTTCGAGAATATGGGAATGAATTTTAAAAACCTGAGAGAATTTTTTCTTCAAAACAACCTTATATACAAAAAAATCTCCCAATTTTGTAAAAGTGTTATGGTTAAAGAGATATCACTCCATCTTTGACCCCTATTTTTACAAAAAACACAAAATTTGACCCTACAGAAACACAACATGTGCTCACTGTGCTTTTTCCCAGAGGCTCAAAATGAAGATTAAAAAGAATTTGGAGGTGTATTTTTGTTATTAAATTCCATAAATCTACTTGGGGTTACTTTTCAGTTCATGGATTTTCAAAAAAGGTAAAAAACCACCAATTTTCCACCTTTCTACCACTATTTCAGACCACTCCTTGTGTTTCTGGGAAAACTTGATTTCAAGGAAACTTTTCAGAGGTTAGGAGTAGTTTTTTTTTAATTAAAGATGATTCCATGGTGTATTAGACATCTCTAGCTTTCCAACCATACCATTTTCAGCCAAAAACGCATCCAGGAAGGCCTCCAAATCACCATCCAAATTTGTGATGTGCTTCTGCTGTGTTTGTGAGAAATCTTGTTGTGTTTCTCGGTTTGTAGATTTTTCTTGAAACATGGAGGTGAAAGATAAAAATGGTCTATGTAGCAACTAGCTCATGAGTTTTTTTATGGTTAATAGGCCTATTTATGGTCATATTTGTTAACGAATCTTATGTTTAATGACTTGAGAGAAAAACTCAACTTGTTACCTAAAAAAGGGGAAATTTTTTTCTAACTCCCCTAAAATTAGGCTATGAGTAATTAGGTGAATTATTTAGTTTATTTGGATCATTATTTGACCCCTAGAGGTGGAATATTTTTTATTTTCTATATGTACTCATAATTAAGTCATTGAGAGGGTTGAATATTGAAGTTCACACTCTTTTGGTACTAGTGTATTTGACTATTTGCAGAAGTAATTTAAAGGCAGTTGCAACTACTTTTATGAGATTCTTGTGATGTGGTTAGTGACAGTGTTCCTCTCCATTTTTATTATGCATCTAATGATCAAGTTTTTCAAGCATCCATTTACTTTCTTCCTATGCTTTATATCTTAAGTTTTGAAACGGAAATCATTCTTTATGCCCTGATTTTGTTTGAGATAATCATTTAAATGTTTCATCCTTCTGAATAAGTGAATTCATAATGCTAACTTAATTTATAAATTTTTTCCTCCTTAACCCACTACAATGACAAACCAATTGTGTCACTGATCTCACCTACCTTACCTCATATTATGTCTTTAGCTTATCTTTTTGGGATATCTTTCCTAGTCTCCAAAACTAGTGCTTCTTTTTCGAGCAAACCCTAATCAAACCTAAATAGAAAAACTTTACTAAGCTTATAACTAGCCTAAAGTAACTATTCTCCAGTCATTTCCATCGACTATGAGCTTGAAATAGAGATAGCCCTCTCTGATTTTGTAGGGCTAGCTACCAAATTGAAAGTTGGTATGTGGTTACCTCTTTGGTTTCCTTTCTTAGCCTTGGGAACCTAAGGAGCCCCAACATAATATAACTGATCAACAACATCATCACTCAACATATTCAGAGAACATAACATACATATCTTCCTTATCAAGTGTATTAAAAAAGATTAAGACATGATTACCAACTTCGCCAAATGCAACTTAAGCAACATATAGGCTTCATCCAAGTGAAAATTATGTAGAGACATGTTGAAGAGAGCTCCCCTGGGGCACACTTTTTGATGTAATTTTGTATAAGTTTTGTATATGTGTGCTACACGAATTATTCAAGGGGCTTTGGGGTGGGTCAAATTCCCTATTTTTGATGTAAATGGGTTTAAGGGTAAACTGTGGGACTCAAACCATTGCTTAAGACCATAGTATCTGTGTGCTAGAAGAAGATAAATTGATAGATCGAGTCTAAGGAAAGTAGCTTAGTTCAATTTTAATAGATTATTATGATCTGATTGTTTATGTGTCTGTAATACTTGTAAGGGTTTTTTCCTGGGTTGGGTAGAAAGGCTCCTACTAGCTGTGTGCGTGGAAGGGTATGTGTAATGGAAAAGTTTGATATGTTGAATTGACCTGAAGCTAATAGAAAGGACATATTTTGGCGAAATTATTGTGCTATTGAAATAAGTTATCTATCTATTGTTTCTATTTTGTTTAAGATCACACTTTTTATTTTTTTTATTATTTATTATTGTACAAGGATAACTGTTATGGTTATTTATGCATATTTATGGCTAGAAAATATGCTTAAGTGATTACGAATTTCTTAGATATGGATCTGGTTCCGTTTTTCTTTATCTGCGTTGAAGAGATCCGTGATGTTGTCTTATTCTGTTAAGTATTGCACATATTTTTTTATAATTGATATAATTCTACAATCGATCTGCTTAGGGCCACTTCATTACTTTCTTCCTTAGGGTGCGGAAACCTGGTTCCAACATCCCCCCATACTACTTCGGGTGAGACTTTGATCTGCGCAAGCAGGTCATTGCCGAAAGGGTAAGTAGTTGGATGGTTTATTGGTTTCGCGATAAAATATGAACCTGGGTCAGGACCCCTCAAGCCAACAAATGGTTCCTTTTCTGGGACCGAGATCATTTTGAGGGAGATTTGATATTGTGGCACCCTTCGCGAAATGAATTTCAAGATTGGCTAGATAGAAAGATCCTTGAATTCACACTCCAAGAGAATCGAAGTATTAAGCTATCTGATGGAAATTGGGTACATAAATTTATATATACAGAATTTCATGAGATAGAAAGATCCTTGAATTCACACTCCAAGAGAATCGAAGTATTAAGCTATCTGATGGAAATTGGGTACATAAATTTATATATACAGAAGTTCATGAGATATAATTCCGCACTTTCGCAAACGAGTTGCAGGAGTGGTTGTCGCGTTTAGCTGAATTCAATATCTATGTGAAGGACGACACAGTAATTGAGTGGACTCTTGAATTGATTCAGCAAGTAGAAAAGTTAGATAATAAGATCACCTGCGTGGTAGATCATTGGATCGATCGCCTTTTGGGAGGATTTGTCACTGAATTTTCCATTGATCAATTTGTGTCATATTCTAAAGCTGAAAGAAGATTTTTCAAAGGCCCTAGAGGCAAGCTCATGTGCTCTCTAAATTTATTGCTGAAAATGCTATTATGTGAACAGGTTTGTCTATGCAAACATATTTCTTGAATGCCTCGATGAGGCCTGACTACACGCAGTGGAAAAAATTTAGCGCTAAGAATCAGAAAAATTTATTTATAGCCCTCTGAAGCCTAGATATGACAGTGAAGGTGAACTCGAAACTAGTAACTATAGCAACTCTAAAGGATAAATTTCATCACACTAGCAACCCTTGAGTCTATTTCCAACCCCATCTACTCCAATTCAGCACTCACATCACATAACACCCACTCCATCGCACAATCCATCTCCACCACCACCTCCACCTCCCACAGAATTAGATATGGTTGCGTCAATGAAGTTACCTAATTTCAGAGGCATTGGAAATGATGATACTGAAAATTTTTGGTTCATAACTAAGGTCGTATGGCAGGCTCAAAAATTTAACAATAATGATATTAGGAAGGTGAAGTTGGCAACTTCTTTCCAAGATCGTGCATTAGATTGGTACATCAGGTATGTTCAAGCAAACACTAATGCCACCTTGGACCAAATAAAATATGCCCTAAAAGAGCAGTTTAAGAAACTAAAGTCATATGTGCAGATGGTAACATAAATGAAAGAGATCCATCAGGAGGTTAATGAATATGTATGGGAGGTCGATCAGAGACTGAAGAGAACCATTAGATATGGTGGATTTGTCATTAATGATACTCAACATAAGGAATGGTTCATTGCTATGTTTCTCCCGCATATGTGCCAACCCTTAGGTCAACAAAATATTGCCACACAGGCTGAGGTTGTGGAGGTTGAAATGAAACTATAGGCTACTCCAACACTTTTTGTGCTTGGGAATCAACAAATACAGAATCAATTGGAAGACATGCATCTATAAATTCAAAGTCTGCGCAAGGAGGTTTGAGCATAGGTTTGGTGCATAAAATGTAATGCTTTTGGGCATAATATTGTTTAAATTATTTGTATTTCCTATGTTTTTTAGGAAATATAGAAATATTGTATATAGGAGCGAGGATATTGTAACTAGATTTGCTTCTAAGAAGTAATCTAGAGAATGTTTGAATGAGGTTAAAGATATTTGATGGTAGGTTAGATATCTTGAAATATATGTTGATGTAAGGGATTCTAGAATAGATTTTTGTGGATATGAATTGATTGTAGTTCATGATCCTCTTTTATATAATTATTTAAATTGAGAGAAAAAAGAAAGAAAGAGGAGTGTGAGAGGATTATCGAATGGATTGGCAGAGTAAGGCCAAGTATGGCCAAAGTGGGAAAAGCGCCAGTTGTATTATAAATTAGGCATGGAAGGCTAAAAGGCCTTATATGTAACTATTATGTACAAACTGTTGAATATTAAGGAAAATAAATACTCAGCTCGAGTATATAAATGATATATGAATTCCCTGTTTTTATATGGATATAATTTCCTGTATATGTTATTGTTAGAAGTGTAAATTAGAGTGTTGTAGGTGAATCAAATATCATGAGGGATTTATCTTAGAGTGATTGTGCAAGAAGTACGCAAAAGGTTTCAAAACCATTTCTCAAGAGGAAGAGTGTGTTATATAAGTAGTGCAGGCATGTGAAGAAGTTCATAATTCTTTGAATGAGTTGAAGCTTCCTTTGTATATCATTGATCGATGAGTTGGATAAAAAATAAAATTCAATTAGAGTGCACAATGGAATCACGGAGATGCATAAAATACCATAAGACGGCATTGAAGATGTGTTGTAGAGAAGTTAGTTGGAGGAATGAAACCCTATGCTAAGGCTTTAAAATAGAAGGAAAAGCATAAGATGAACAAAGGCCAAGACTTAGTTATTTAAATCCTATAGGATTATGTCAATTAACAGAGGTCACGAAAGAGAATTGGGGTTCATTAAATACTATGAATATTTCATTTCCTAGAGGTCAAAGTAATAGAATAAGGTCAAAGGTGTGGTTTATCACTTGAAGGAAGCCAAGGTCTTCAATTAACAAGAAAATTATTTTCTTGGAGTATGTCTCCCCATATTTTTTAAAGGGCGCAACTAAAAGGAAGTCCCGAGATGATTAAGAGTTGGGATGACATGTAGGTTGGTGATGTGAAAGGGCTGCAGTAAAGTGGGCATAAATCAAAGGAATTAAGGGTTGAGTCATGTACAATTTTGTTTTATGATTCTTTTTTTAAATATGACTCGAGTTCGTAATATTCATGAATGCAAGGTGTTAGTATGAATCTTAATCGCAAGCGTACGAAAAGGCTCACTTTAGCCATGCATAAAAAACAACCCTAACAACAAAGATGGCTGCCAATATCTTTAGATCTGCAATTATTTGACCAAGATAAATGCTGCAAAATCTAGATCTATGCATTAAAAGACATTAAGCAGTATATAAAAGCAAGAGTTTCTCCATGCATCCAATAGACAAGAAAATATTGTTTTAAAGAATTTTTTGTATTTTTTGACACCTGGGAAGGGAACATAGAAAGATGTTACCAGTCTCCCTCAATGGGATGGGTTCTTGTAAGTCCTCAGCACTTCAGATCTAAAATCCCTCTCTCATGATGGTGTAGAAAACCTAGACAAAAATGGAACTCAAAGGGAGCTCCTAAGAAAAATGGTAGCAAAATATGACAATGATGGTTGATCAAAGTCAGACCAAAAGTATAGATCCAGAGTGATATTTAGGCAACAAAAGGTAGTGAATGAAAGAAAAAACCCTTCTATTTATAACAAAATATTGAGTTAGTCTCGATATTGGTGCATAATTAAAATATTATTAACCAAATCAAGATCCAACTTTTATGGACTATTTTATTATATTTGTTGGAGGGAAAAAGAATTTGACTTTGGTCAAATCCATTTATTTGTAATTAATAAAAAAATAAATGATCTATTTATTATTTTAAGGATTTGGTTGAGTAATAATCAAACAAATAATAATTTATTCAATTATTTATAAATGATTTAGTCAAATTTAACAAGGAATATTATTTAAATAAGGTTTAAATAATTATTCCTAGAAAATAATAAGATAAATAATGACTTATCTAATTAATTTTCCTGTTTTGGGTTAAATATGACCAGGAATATTAATTAAACTGTTGTTTAACTAATTATTCCTTGATGAAAATCAAACAAATGTGGATTTATTCAATATTTCCTCATGGGGTTTCCCATTTAGACCATAAACAGCATAATAAATGTGGTTTACTAAGTTATTTTTCATAGTGAAAGCAATTTTACCTAGGGTAAAATTGGTCTTACATGGTGTACTTTGGTCCATCTAATAGTAACAGGTTAGATGACCAAAAAATGGTGTAACAGATTCCCCCCCAGCGTGCGATTGTTAAGAGCTAATCGTATGACTGAAATACGTTGTAAGAACTCAATCACTAGACACCGAAGGGGAAGTCAGAGAGAGAGAAATATAAGGTAGACCAAAGCGCTAAAGGAATAGACCATGATGAGGCAAGACTTACAGGTGCGACAAGTCTCTTTTATGAGTGAGTACCTATGCTATAGGCGGTGGGGGAGGCATACATATGCCCATCGAGACAAAGTACAAAGAATAATGTGTCCAGTAAACAAGGGACTGAACTATATAGTGCATGCTGGCATAAACATGAGCTAGATAAAAACATGATAATGAATCCCATATTCATACTGTGTCTGGGATAATATCCAAGACTTATACAATAATATATGAGTACATGAGATATAACTACAACCAAAGTGCCCCTGTAAACAGGAAAGGGCTTTTAAAATCTGATTGATACATGCAAAATAAAAGGCATTGCAAGTGGCTGAGGCCGACATCATCAAATCTATGGAGCTGCATCAAAGGCTATAATGAAGAGGTCATCCGGGAATGTGGGGGAATACCTGAAGGGTCACCCCCTCATGAGACCTGAAACATCTCACACACACCCGGGCATCACTGAACCATCAAGTATGCGGATCTTGATCATGTTGTAATGAGCTGGAGCTAAGAAACAATCAAGTAAAAGAGCAATAAGGAGTCCCTTTGCCTGATCTGAGGCACCAAAACTGAGTGGAAGCTGGAACCAAGGTACATCGCCCTCTAGACTTATCTTTTGGAATGAATGATCTGATGTCGATAGAAGTAGGTCCGCCATAGGTGAAGCAATAAGGGATCCTTAACTAGGGCACGAGAGAAAATAGTAGAGTGACTGACAGACTGACACCAGGGATGATGATGAAATGGGGGGTACTGAGTAGCGGACAGACGACTTCCCTTGTTAAAGAATAAAGGGCATGGATGACCTGGCAGTGACTAACACAATATTATAGGGGATAGGGGACAGTAGGACTGAAGCCCATAATGGGCGACATGAGAGAGGAACCAAGCAATGAATGATGGAGGACTATAGCGAGATACAAAGGGACTTGGGATAGACTCCATGGATGCGATGATGACTCAACTCGAATGCTCTAAACAAGGTAACTCGATGATGCTGCCACACATAAAAGGTCTAATGGGGACCATAGAGACATGAGTACAAGATGGTTACTCATGACAAAAATTGACATGAGCATGGAAAAGTATGGAGGCAAAGTGGTGCCCCAAGTACAAGTGTTGCAAGTGAAGAAATTCGATTTTGAGAAGTGGTGAAGTGACCCTTCTTAGACAAAATGTGTTGTGGTGAAGTATCAAATCACAAAAAACTAACAAATACCCATTTGGGAGCTCGGTGAGAGCTTTCCAACAGTATAGAAGGTTTTTAAAACTGTTCTACAGTTTGGCCGTAGCAGGTGAAAGAAAAATCAGGGCTTTCTCTTTTAATAAGGAATTTTCCCTCCAAATTCACTCATTTGCAAGTGTAGCTGTGGTGAATGTAGAGAGGAGAGAAGGCCCTAAATCTTGTGGTGATCGTAGTGGACAAACCGACTGTTGGAATCGAGATCCGTCAGTTGCAGGTAAGAAGCCTAACCGTACTCTTTCATTTCAATGGATTGAAAGTTGATTTTAGGTGCCCAGAACTCAAGAATAGACCCCTTCTCTTCTTCATGGTCGGGTCACACTTTTTAGGGAAATATTTGCAACTTGGGTAGTAGGTTTTGGGAAAAAAAGTGCGACCTGTACCAGGATTTTTCCTGAAAAGTGCGACTTAGCAGAGAGGGGTTTTGTTGTGTTGTTTTTTGGTTGAGAGCTGGGTTTTTGTGGTTAAATACAGTCTGTCCTTTCTGTACATTGATAAGTATGATGGTTTTGTGCAGATATGGCAGAATTACGGATCAAATGGAGAGAGAGAGAGACCTAGACACATTACGGACGGAGATCCGAGAGGATCATGGTGTCCACAACGCATTGACCAGGTTTGGGGTTCTGAAGTTTGTGGAGAACCCTCTGATGAGAGCTAGAGAGCCCTTGTTGGCCTGGATTGTCAGTTATTTGGATCCAAACCATGAGGTCTTTATAGTGCAGGGGCACCGGATTGAGTTGATGGTCCAGGATATATATTTTCTGACTGATCTCCCACCACTTGGGATGGTAGGGAATACTCAGCCAATGTTACCGTGAGGGCAGAACATCATAGATTTTGTAGAGCACCATTCTCGACCAGGTCTCCATGTCAAGGGGACATAGATACCCATCGGGGATCTAGAGAGGTTAGAGACCCGTTCTATGGCCGAAGCGGTGTTGTGGATCCTGGTGAACCAGACACTCCACCACATCACTAGAGGGCAGATGATGCTTGTGGAGAGTGTGTTGAGTGGGACCTACTATGGGTGGGCCTAGATGATGCTGTCATCATTTAAATGACAACTGTCGCTATGCAAGCAGCAAGTGAACCATAATTATGCTTATGGTACAATGTTTTTCTCTCTCTTCTTTGAGAAGATCTCGACACTTCGACCTGGCATACAGCTCCAGGATGGTATCCTGAGGGAGCCTAGGATGCGCCGGTGGGGGCGACTACTGTGCAGAGGAGGAGGTGGGGTAGTCATATGGGTGTTCCAACCCGATTTCTTTGCTCATTGGGATCAGATGCCATTGTATATAGACAACTATCCCTATAGTGGGATGAGTTATCGTGGGGACCCGGACTTGCCACTGCCGCCTGGTCGAGTCTGGGGGCCCAATGGTAAGTGACAAGTTGCTAATATTTTACTGGCATTGTAAAGTTTCAGAATATTATATATGTTACTGATTCTTTCACTTTTGATATGCAGATACAACACCGGTAAAACCGGCTGGGTATATGGGACGGCCTGCAGTATTAGGAACTGCAGGACCTAGTGGATCGAGCGCGCCACAAAATGAGGATGCAACGCCCCTCCTAGAGGACATCCGTCGTAGATGTGAGAGGCTTCTTACCGGTGTTTCAGAGCGCAGATGGCAAGACTTATATGACCAGTACATAGAGCCATGTATTGGTCTACCCTCGGAGTGGAGAGGGGTCATGCGGCACATGGCGATGGCCAGACAAGGGATGCGCCATCTACGAGCTGTAGGAGTAGAGCCATTGGCTCAAGATCCTCCAGATAGTGATTAGGTGTAGGGGCAGGTGGTGCCCCCAATTTTGAGTTGTTGTAACGTGCTATGGGCATGTCATATGTATCAGAGTTAATGGACTCTAAAACATTTTATATGACACATATAATGGATATTCATCATTTTGATGGTTTTTATATTATTGTCTTGTGTTAAATGCATGTGCTAAATTCCAATCTAGAATATTGTTTGCAATGTTATCTACATAGTGATTTTGTGCTCTAGGTACATGACTGAATGTAATGATTTCAAATTCATGCATCAAAAGCTTCACTCATAAATATCTTCTAAAAAGGATAGGATTATGCACACGATAGACACCATTCAATTGCATGACAAGAATCAGGGAATATAAACGAACTTGAAGGTGGAGGATGCGATGGGAAAGGGAATCAGCTAATAAACCTTGCACTGCATCATATTCGGCGTGGTTATTGGCAGCAGTACCAATGCATACACCATTCGAGAAAAAAAGCGAATGTAAGGGGGTAAAAATGGCCCAACCTGACGAGGCTAGATTCCAGGAATAGCGACTTGCACCATCAACATAACAAATATAAGGTGTGGACAGGGGGTCCATATGAAAGGTGCCACAAGACAACATATGGGGGGATGATGAACAATGATGGCAACCTGAGCGCAAAGTAGAAATCAAACAAACACTACTAGAGGGAGTGATCTGGGTAGGATGTCTACCACTCACATGTCGACGGGTAGGTGGTGTGTGGGAGCTACCATGGGGGTAGCTTGTGCTTAGGCTGTGAAAGTCACTAGAGAAACTGATGGTGCCACCCATCTTATGGGTAGGAAAGATGAAGTCAGGGGTGGAAAATGCTTCCATGATGTCATCATCACAGTAAAAGATGGGATGACTGGAGGAAGTGAGACCACATGAGTGGTGAAGCTACCTGACTCATCATCATGAGAAGAAAGGTTCACATGCGCATTTTCATGGTGGATGATAGAAGAATAAGTAGATAAGGGATCCAATGATGTTGATTTCATGGTGATATTTGGAGGGAGGTTGAGCGAAACAGAAAGGGAAGTCTCAGAGGGAGATTCCACCATGGATATCATGAATGATGATAGGTAGAGGATGGTGGCCGCAGGCTCCATCATCTCGACATCAGGAGGGGTAATGTCAATGGGAGCAGGCAAATCCTCAAGTTGGCATGAAGCATACTGCGCAAGGACGGGAGAGGTGGACTGGTTTTGTTCAATCTTGTACTCCCGAACTACCTCTAAAGTGGCGTGGTAATGTGTGAGGCAGGGAAAATGGTGGGAATAATGGCCATGGAGATCACACAAAGCATAAGGTTGGTTTGTGTGGATAGTTTTAGGGTTCTTGGCTGCAGTCGAGGAAGAAACATAGGCTTCAAGTACCATAGAGGGAACGCAACATTAACCATGGGCTTGATATGAGGCAATTCAGGACAATGATGGGTGGCATGACCAATGACATCACACAAAGCACAAGGCTTTGAAGGCTGAGGAGGAGCAGGTTTAGTCAGGGAAGCCTTGTCTTTTGGTGCTTTCTTGTGAGATTTTCCCTTTTTACCCAATGCTATCGCAATAGGATAAGTTTCATGTTGAGGTGGCTGAGACACGGTAGCGGCGGGAGGGGTCATGGGGACCAGTTGAACCGGGGTCAAAGCAAGATAAGGTTTGGGTTGACCAGGTGGGGTGGCGGCTGTGGGATTGATGTACCAGACGGGAATCCCTAGGGTCAGGTTAGGAAGGGATAAGGTAGCCATGACAGGTACTAAGAACACTCCCAGAGGAGGAGCTAGGAATGGTATTTGACCGGAGGGGTAATGGCCAGGCGGGATGGCTCCGAGATGGTTAAGGCCAGGAGGAACCATGCCAAGAGGGTAGAAAGGATCATGGATACCAACTGCAGGTGAAGGTCTAGGAGGAGGGGGTCTAGAAGGCTAAATTGAAGGGTTAGGAGCAGGTTGCAGAGGGCAGGGTTGCTGACTAGCCAAAGTGGGCTGCTTGAGGGAAGCCCGAGATGATTGCATCATGCAAACATTCAATGAGATGGGATCAGAGACAGGAGGAGGAAGACTAGGGAATGAACCAAGCAAAGAGGAGTCTTTGTAGACTCCAGGTGAGACACTATTTAAGGGGTCGACAGTTTTTTTATTGGCCACTGAAGATATGATGGACTTAGGAGAGGTCTGAGACTTTGGTTCATAATATTTCAACTAGTCAATGGTGACTATATTTCCATTATGGGGAAAGGACATCTTGCGGTGAACTGCAAATGGTACAGCAGACATTGCATAAGTGTAGCTATGGCCCAATATAATGTTGTAATCTAAGGGGGCGTCAATGACTTCTATGTCAATGCAAACAGTCTTGCCTGCAAGAGTAATAGGACAATTGCGGAACATGCCAATGGGCTTGGAGGAGTGGTCGTCCCACGCTCGGAGGGTGATAGTGGAAGGGTATAACTTAGTTGATCCAAGTTGCTTCTAAATGGAAGTGGACATCACACAGGAGGATTCCCCCTCATCAATGATACAACGGGAAACGTTGGCGTTTTGGATCGTGACAGGGATTTGGAAGGCGACGGAAGCAGGAAGGGGAGGTTGTTCTGACCGGTCAACATCAAAGACGATTAATCGATCATCTGAATGATCTACAACGCCCATGGTAGATAATAGAGCTTTTCATTGTGAAGGGCACGACTGGAGGATTTCCAGCATTGAGATGGCAGCAGGAGATTGTGCCAAATCATCTACTATACTATATGAATGGGCAGCTTTTCCAGAAGTAGTGTTTCGGTGTAATGGTCCCTTAAGGATCTTGGTATGAACCTCTACCTTAGGTTGAGGGATCTGCAAAGGACCATTGGTTGTCAAAAGAGTCTCTGTAGAACCTAAAGAAGGGGGCTTGGGAGTAGACGTAGCAGGAGGCTTGCTGTACTGACAGGACCGAGTCTGAAGGTTGAGGTCAATGGTAATGGGTTGGTCAGAGTTCATCATGAGAATCTGGTAATCAGATGTACCATATGGAGGAGGCTGAGTGGCTGCCTCACCTTCAAGTGGTTGGGTAGCCACGAATCCTTGCTAAGGGAAAGGATTAGTAAACACAGCCAGCTGACTAGGCGCAACACTAGGAGGGATGGAAGGGGAGGCTTTTTGTCCTCGCGATGTTGCTTGATTCTCCCACATCTGCCACATCTGTGGTAAAAGAGGACAATCGTGGGTGTAATGACCATATACACTGCAACATGAACAAGGCGTATTCGTGCGAACAGGCCTGTCCTGCTTGGGTTGAGTGCCCTATTGCTGGTTAGCGGTGTTAGGTGCATTACCTTGGAAATTAGGTCCAGGATTACCAGGGGCAGATTGATTTTGAGTGCCTTTCCTCTTATTTTTGGAAGTATGAGGATTATTCACACCCTGTTGTACATACACTTGCCCCTAAGGGGGCAGTGGCTATTGTTGCAGGGGTTGAGAAGGAAAGGGAGGTGGGGGTGCTAATGCTTGAGGAGTTGGAGCACCAGGTTGCGAATACGGATAATAAAGAGGTTGGGTAACATTGTGGTAAGCAGGTTGGGAAAAAGGAGGAGGCATGTCATATCCTAGATACATGATACCAGGAGGGGGAAAAGTGCTGGAGGTGTTGGCCCCTCCCTGATGGAAACCATAGCCCATGGGAGGCTGAGCATATGGATGAGAAAGAGCTCCAACGATACCCTTGGGGCATGGGATGCCCCCGGTGCATTGGCACCACTGGGTCTAGGGAGATCAGGTAAGAAGGTATAAACATAACCAGACTAAACAATATAGATCAAATCATATTTTAACACAATTTGGAGAGCAGCTTCATCGGTTTGAGGGAAATGCGATGCGACATCTTTGCCTATAGCAGGAAAAATGGATCTAAGGAACTAGTCCATGTAGACATGGTCTTCGAATGTAGGGACTCAACATAGGCTCTTTCTTCTCCACCATTCCTGGACATGGTCGGATAGGTGAGTTGTAGAAGATTAACGGAAAGAAGTCAAAATTTTTGTATCAGTGTCATAATGAAGGGGAAGCTGGAAATAAGAAAGAAAATCCTGGGCAAGAGTCACAAAGGTGGTATGAGAGGGTGAGACCTGATCAACATACCACTTATAAGCTTCGCCAGTAAGCATACATTGGAATACTTGAAGACAGACAGAGTCATCGGTGATGGAGTTAGACGAACACCACATGTGGAAAGATCGAACATGTTTTGTAGGATCTTCTCCGGCAAGACCTTCAAACTTGGGGATGTCGGAAGGGAGCTTGGTTTGCATAGTAGGCCAACAAGCATCATGGCGTATAGATTCATTGATCAACTGGTTAAAATTGGGAAGACTGAGGCCTACCATATAGGGGATCAAGGGAGTAGCCAGGGTAGTTCCTGTTGCGGTCCCACTAGTAGTATTCACAGCATTAGAGTCGGGGCTACCACCAGTGTTAGGTCCTGAACCAGACATGGTGAAGGTGACAGGGGTAGAACCAGGGATGGAACCAGAAGGGGAACCCAATGAACCAGAAGAGGAGTTAGAGTGCGAACTCGGTGAAGGACTAACTTGAATCCTACGTGAAGGAGTAAGTCTTCCTACTGGAAACTGAGGATAAAGGCCAAGAAGTCTCTGGGATAAACACCTTGAGGGTGTAATGATGAAGGCACAAACATGACACAAAGGGAAGATAGACCAACAAGGGCAAGGAGGTGCAGGATAAACTGATTATAATGTCGAAACAAGGGAAGAGAGGTGCAGGATCAATTGATTACAATGTGGCAATGTTAAACAAACTTTTCTTCACTTAGGGTGTGTGTGTCAAGTGTGCAAATTTTAATTTTTAAACCCAGACATTTGTAGAGAAAAAGAAAAAGTGTGATGTATAACTGTAAATAAACTTGTAGATAACATTATATGAAACTGAAATAATAGACAATAAACAGCTAATTATGCATTAATCTAAACCCAAGGAGGCGGGCCTCTCAACAAATAGTCTATGGGTGGGAAAAAAATCTATTCAAAACACACCAAAATAGCCAATAGATCTAAATTCAGGAGGGACAATGATCTAAAGGTCAGATCTGCTAGAAATAGGTGCAGAAAAACAGCAAAAAATCAGAGGAAAAATTGTTGTCAATGAGGTGGTGAAAGGCTACAACTTGGAGGGCAGCGGAGGGGACCCTAAAGGAAGACCAAAACAAAACTAAAAGGAGGTGTTTTGGATGGATAAATAACCAATCTAAAGTGGATCTAAAGGTAAGGGATCAGATTTGAAAAATGGCTGAACACGCTGAAATTCCAGACGACTTGCAGCAGCTAAAAACTCTTCCACAAAAGGTGGAGGGTACTGAAGCCCTAAGGGGCTAGGTTACCACTTTTATGAGTAAAAAAAAACAAGTACAGATCCAAAATGGGTGGATACGGAGGTCAGACACCCTTAACAGAGGCCTAGACAAACTCAGAAAAATCTCAAAAAAATTCCCGTAAAAAGTTCAGGTTGCAGTTTCTCACCTGTTTTCTGTAGAGGTCGCAAGTTTTGGCATGTTTTTTGCACCCTGGAGGTTCAAGTCGCAGGTTTCAGAAAATTTTGTCATCTCAACTATAGTCGATGCCTGTCACCTGCGCAATAGGTCTGAAAACACACGGAAGTTAGAAATTTTAATGTTTTAGGGTTTTATAGGTTAAAAACAACATCAAGAAAAGAAAAACAAGCTGAAGAGAAATCCTAGGGTTTTGAAGCAGCTGGATATGAAGGGATCTGAAAAATGACAGAGGTCGTAATCGTAAACCCTTTTGGAGTCACCAGTTGTTAGTATGAATCTTAATCGCAAGCGTACGAAAAAGGCACACTTTAGCCGTGCATAACATACAACCCTAACAGCAAAGATGGTTGCCAATATCTTTAGATCTGTAATTAGTTGACCAAGATAAATGCTTCAAAATCTAGATCTATGCATTAAAAGACATTAAGTAGTATATAAAAGCAAGAGTTGCTCCATGCATCCAATAGACAAGACAAGATCGTTTTAAAGATTTTTTTGTATTTTTTGACACCTGGGAAGGGAACATAGAAATATGTTACCAGTCCCCATCAATGGGATGGGTTCTTGTAATTCCTCAACACTTCAAATCTAAAATTCCTCTCTCTTGATGGTGTAGAAAAACCACACAAAAAAGGAACTCAAAGGGAGCTCCTAAGAAAAATGGTAGCAAAATATGACAATGATGGTGGATCAAAGTCAGACCAAAAGTATAGATCCAGAGTGATCTTTAGGCAACAAAAGGTAGTGAATGAATGGAAAAACCCTTCTATTTATAACAAAATATTGAGTTAGTCTAGATATTGGTGTATAATTAAAATATTATTAACCAAATCAAGATCCAACTTTTATGGAATATTTTATTATATTTGTTGGAGGGAAAAAGAATTTGACTTTGGTCAAATCCCTTTATTTGTAAATAATAAATAAATAAATGATTTATTTATTATTTTAAGGATGTGGTTGAGTAAAAATCAAACAAATGTGGATTTATTCAATATTTCCTCATGGGGTTTCCTGTTTAGACCATAAACAACTTAATAAATGTGGTTTAATAAGTTATTTTTCATAGTGAAAGCATATTTACTTAGGGTAAAATTGGTCTTGCATGGTGTACTTTGGTCCATCTAATAGTAACAGGTTAGATGACCAAAAAATGGTGTAACACAAGGAACAAACAATGTGAGAGAGAAGGTCTAGAAACTAATGAAGGAATTCTAGTCCCAGGGTCTATCTCTCTGGGAGGATCATAAGCATGCACCAAAATAAAAGGTCAGGGTGACATGAAAGAACAAAGCACCAGGGTGACATGTTAATAAAATAATCAGTCCCATAGCTTCAGTGTGTTGGTTACAAGAACGATTGAAGGTGAGATCATTCAGGAAAGTTGGGGTGACATGTCCTAGGAGATTTTCCCTGGCCATTTCAAGAAATGCTCTTATATTGAAACTACTGTGGACTAGAGTTCTAGGAACCAAGGTTATGAATCTTGGTCATGCACGATTTTGAATAAGACATTGAGAATTTAAAGTAATGCATCAAGGATTGATTGTGAGTCTTATTGCAAAGGATATTGCTAAAGAGAAAAGGCTAAGAGAAGGATTGGGCCGCACATAGGAAAAGTTAAGTTATAACCCACACTTGTATATATATAGATATATATATATATATATATAGTAAATTCTTGGTTATGGTGGTTCTTCCCAATTTTGGTCGTGCACATGTTATATTATATAAAGCTTGAATTTGATGGTTTTTTTAAATGATTTTGCATTACACCCTTATGGTTCCTCCCATTAATTTTTTAAAATAGGAATGTTTGGCATTAAAAGGGATTTATTCCTCATAAGGAGTTGAAGGAAGTGCCTATACGATTAGATTAAGGGGATGTTGGTCATAACCTTACCAAACCTGCATCCAAAGTGGTATTAGAGTATATTTAAAACTTGTTATTTGAATGATTAAAGAAATTTGGTGAGTGTGGTAGTACTTGAAGCTAACCAACATAGGAGATATCAACAGAGGAGAGTTCTTTTAAAAAGAGAAATAATGTAGTAAGGTGTTATAGAAAGATCAAATTTGGAGGGGTCTGAATGAAGTAAAAATTGTTTTGTTTTTTAATTTATATCTAAAGATTGATGACTGCAGGGTGAAGTTTTAGGGAAAAAACTGGAGATCTTGGGAGGAAATTAGAGAAGAATGTTTTGAGTCAAAATAACATTGAAGGACTATAATTATAAATACAAATTCAACCAAATTAAAGGTGCAGAGTTATTGAGAAGAAAAGGTAGAGTAATTTTGCATTGAATAATGTTGGAGTAGTGCATATTTAGAAAGAAATGGAAGGTAAACATGTTTTATTTCAGTTTTATTGAAGAATGAGAAAATGAGTTAAGATTAAAAGAGAAGAACATACAAGTTCTTTAGGAATTATAAAGTAGGACTTTTTTGGTAAATTGAATATGATTTCAATAGATGAAAGAGATGATGCTCTCTTGAGGGGGATTATTTTTAAAAGTTATAGAACATATGTTATTTTGGAAGTTGAGAATTGGTTCATAGGAGTGGACCAAAAAAGATATTTATAAACATAAGATCATGGCACATATCTTATAAAATTTATATGATGTTTTTGTGTTAACTCTGGTCATTAATAATTGTGTTTGGGGGTAGTAGAGGGGAAATATTGTAGCAACTATGACAATCAAGTAAAATTGTGACAGAGGAAGAGGAGAAATCAAAGCTCTTAGAAGGAGGAATTATGACAGAACCTCAACAACAGGGATAAATTTCTAAATAAGAGAGGATAAAAGAGCTCTCTAGATAAGAGAGAGGTGAGGATATGATCTGCAAACACCAAAACTTTGGAATCTGAGGAGTAAAGGTGCTAAAGAAAAATTTTTACTACAAAGGAAAAAAATGATAGAGGATACCAAGAGGATGGCTTGGTGTTGGGGACAAGTGGCAAACTTGTTGCAGAGATGAAGAAGGATTTTTATAGCTCACAAGTGAAAAAGGAAAGTTTACTGAAGAAAGAAAGAAAGGATGTTGATATTCATGTCAATGATTTAGAGAGGATAAGTCACAACTATATGAGAGGAAATGCCAAAGTTGAAATTAAGAGGATGATTGATGCAAAATTTAATAAGGATATTATTGATTCTAGGGAAAAACTCAATCATTTGAAATAGTTGTTGCAAGAAAACCAAGAAGACTAGGGATATGGATGGAAAATGAAGAAGAATAAGGTAATATGACTTCCATTCAAAATAAAGTTTATGAAAAGGATGTATCACATGTTGAAGGAAGAACTCAAAGAAATTGAGTATAAAATGGTTGTCTTTTAACAAGGATTTTTTCTTGATGAGAAGGGAGTTATAGATATTGAACAAGAATTTATTTACAACTTGATGGAATATGGGATTAGTTCAGGTTAGCTAGACGACATGGTATCTGAGGTATCGAATGAAGATCCCAATATTTTTAATCTGACACTTTTTGTATGATTGCAGGTTTGGTAGAAGACGATAAACACTTAAATGATGTGATTGTACAGGTTGATGAAGAAACGATACTTCTAGAAGAGATGGTTGAGATGGAGAAATTTTGTGAGCATGTGTTTATCAACCTTGATGATGGTGAAGTTGACAAGAAATCTATAATAATGAAGAAAGTTGAAAGAGAACAAACCTTAATTTCTATTCTAGAGGAGGATGATTCAACATTATCTCATGGAGACTATGCAAGTGTATAAGATGAAGAGTTTCTTCATGAAGACATACTCAAGGAGATTTAAATACTAGTTGAAAGTCTCGCGCCTAAGGAAGAACACAAATATGAAGATGGGATGGAATTATTGGAGGAGTGTCTGGAAAAAAATACAAGAAAGGGATATTGAATGGAGGACACAGGTACAATTCAAAGTGATTTTGTTGAATTGTATGAAGAATTGAATTTCTTTGAGGAGAGGATAGAAAGCCAAAGACTACATATTCAACATCCAAAATTAGAATTGGATGAAGAGGAAATTGTTTTCAAAATAAATGAGGAGAATACTTCAAGGTGTGATCATCATATTGATCAATTTTTTATAACTATTATGAAATAGGAGGATATGCAATAGCCTGTGGAAAATAACAACAATGAAGTTTAGCTAAAAACAAAGATCGATAAGGAGATTAATGAATTGTGGACGTTGATGAGAAAGACATCTAGGAGAAAATACAACATACAGAGGAGGAAAACTAGAAAGGAAATATAATTTATCGAAGAATTTTCCATCAGCGAATAAAATAGGAAACAAGAAGATAAAGTGTGTAAAGGAAACATAGAAATAACAAGGTGGCAATGTAGATAGGCATCTACAAACTAAATTTTGCGACCCAAGAGGATTTTCATCAGTATATGAAAGCACATGGTTAGTAGACCATGAAATTTTTACACCTTGGTAGTATGATGCATGAGAATATTACCTCTAAGTCAAAATACATTCTGACTAGACTTAGAGGTCTTTCACTTACCAAGGGACTTGGTTCCCTAATTAAGTGTCATTGTTTAAATTATTTGTATTTCATATCTTTTTGAGAAAATATAGAAATATTGTATATACAAATGAGGATATTGTAACTAGATCTACTTCTAAGAAGAATAATCAAGAATATTTGAATGACACGAGAGATATTTAAGGGTAGGTTATATATTTTGAAAGATATGTGGATCTAGAGGATCCTAGAATAGATGTTTGTTGAGGATTTTATGGATCTAAACTAGTTTTAGTTCAAAATCCACTTTTATATAAATATGTAAATTAAGAGCCAAAAAAAGGAAAGAGGAGTGTAAGAGGAGTATCGAAAGGATTGGCAGAGTAAGGCCAAGTATGGCCAAAGGGGTAAAAGGACCAATTGGATTGTAAACCAATTCTGGAAGGATAAAAGGCCTCATATGTAACTATCATGTATAGACTGTGTGAATATTAATGAAAATAGACACTATGTTCAAGTGTAGAAATATTGTGTGAATTCCCTATTTTTATATGGATATAATTTCTTATATACGATATTGTTTCGATTCTAAATTAGAGTGTTGCAAGTGAATAAAATATAAGGAGGGATTGCACTTAAATTGAGCATGAAAGAAGCATGTAGAAAGTTGCAGAACCATTGCTCAAGAGGCAAAGTGCATTAGAGAAGCAGTGAAAGAGTGCAAAGAAGGTTAGAATTCTTTGAATGAGTCGAAGCTTCCTTTGTAGATCGTTGATCAATGAGTTGGATCAATGTTCAAATTCAATTAGAGTGTGTAGTGGAAGCATGGATACATGGAAAAGACTAGAAGAAGGCATTGGAGAAGCATTGTAGAGGAGTTAATTGGAGAACCAAAAGAAGGAAAAGTATGAGCAGAAAAATGGTTGAGACTTAGTTATTAAAATCGTGTGGGAGTATGTCCATTAACATAGGTTGGGGAACATAATTGAGGTTTGTTAAATACTATGAATATTTCACATCCCTGAGGTAAAAGTAGTAAAAGAAGGTCAAAGTAGTAGAAGAAGGTCAAAGGGTGAGTTTATCACTTGAAGAAATCAGGGATCATCAATTAATGAGAAAATTCTTGTCCTGAAGTCCATCTTCCTGGAGTTTTTACAGTGTACATATAAAAGGAAGTCGCAATATGACTAAGAGCTGGGATGACATGTAAGCTACTGATGTGAAAGGGCCATAATGAAGTGGAAATCAATCAAAGGCATCAAGGATTGATTTGTGTATGAGTTTCTTTTATGATTATTTTTTTAATATGACTTGTGTTCTTAATATTTATGAAGGTAGGTCCCAAACAATGATGGAGATGAGGTCTAGAAATTGGTAAAGAAATTCCCACCCTAGGGTCTATCTCATTGGGAGGATCAGAAGCGCGCACCAAAATAAAATTTCAGGGTGATGTGAATGGACAAAGCGTTAGGGTGACATGTTAATAAAAATGTCAGGCCCACAACTTAATTGTGTTGGTTACAAGCATGATTTAAGGTGAGGTCATTTAGGAAATTTGGGGTGACATTATTGAAAATGTAACTAGTTTTGGAATTCATCATTATTGTACCCATTTCAATATGTATCCTATGTAACAAAAAAAAGAAGAAAATAAAAAGTTATTATTATTAAAGAATGGGTTTCGTGCTCTTTATTAATGTTCTTCTAAGTAAAATCATGTTCTTCATGCTTCTAGAGTTTCTTACGTCTTAGGATTTATTTTCATGAGTCGATGGAGTAAAAATAATGTTTATAAGGCCCTTCTGGGAAAAATGTGATTCTAAAAATAATTTATTCCAAGTCTATAAAGTCTTGGAAACTCCAAAAGTACAAGTCAGCCCTAGCAGTTACAAGTCGGTCTAAAGGAGGGAATTCAACCCCCTAGAAAGGCTATATAATGAATTAGTTCGACCTCATTTAACACTCACTCACTCAAGAAGTTCAATCTCCCAAGAAAAAATAAATATGTACTTGGGAAGTAGGAAAAGAGAAATAGAAAGTCTAGGAGAATTAAAAAGGACACAAAATATATGTTTGGGCTCTATCTCTCTCACACATGCAATTTTTTATGGTTTTTGGTGTTGCAGAAGGAGGCCAAAATTGCAGGTTTTAATTGTAATAGGAAAAAAATCAAAATCTTGTAGCTAGAAAGGAGAATTCCCTACCTTGACCTCATTAACCTTGGGAGGAGTTATCTTTCTCTAAGAAGGTCTCAGGAGGAAGCATGATTATGGTTTCTGGGGAAGTTGCAAGGCTTAAATTGCAGGGTCAAAGTTGCAATATTAAAGTTGGAAGGTCGAAGTTGCAGTTTGTAGTTTGTTGATGTAGAATCAAGGAAGGAATTCAAGAAGGGTTGACTTGGTAGTTGGAGAAGGACTTGGTCTATGGTTTGAGTCTTTATGTCTTAGTTGAAGAAAATTATATAAGAAGAGAAGATTTTTCCCCATAGAGGGGTTTTTACTTGGCTAAGAGCCTAATTTTTGTGTCCTTTGTTGTTATTTCGTTCTTGTATTTGTTTGATGAAAAAATATCACTAAAGAACATAAATAAGATTAGTTATGTTCATAAGAAAATATTGAGGTTAAGGAAAATAATAAATATTAAGCTACCACAATTCACATTTTCTAACATTGAATTAGAGCTAAAGTGAACAAGGAAGGTAGCTGGGAGGACACTAGAAGGAACTTCTTGTCAAGGGAAAGGAAAAAGGAAAATCTCAAAGAAATATTGAAGAGGAAAACTTCAAGAAGGATTTTCTCTTGAAGGTATCTAATCAAATACTCATTGGTAGACCTCATTAAAAGAAGCATCAAAGAATCTTATCATTCATCTCTCTTGGAAGTTGTTAGTGGAGGAATCCTAAGGAACATATTTCAAGAAAGTCTCTTCAAAGAGCTTGAAGGCATCAATAAGGTTGAAGCCATCATCAAGGAAGAGGAGTATCTCAATTATCAATTAAGTATTACACCATGTCTGAATCTATGGGTCATATGGGTTCTTTCTACACAGAGAGGAATAAGCTCGTTGGAGCATAAAATAATCTAGCATGGAAGAAAATGGTTGACTTGATTATCACAGAACAAGAAGCAATGGAATATGTTATTGGGGAAACTGAACCTCACAAATACAAGACTCAAGAGCTATTAAAATAAAAGAAATGGGAAGTAAGGGCTCAAAGGGTCATCTAATTTGAATTAATTAAAGATTCTCTTGTTCCATTTGTTGCAAATTTGAAGACTTCCAAGGCTATGTATGATAAGCTAGTGAATTTTTACTTTGTAAGTACATCAGGAAAAAATATGTCACTGTGGAATATGTTATATAGAATGAAGAAATCAAAGGAGGAGGATATAGAATCCTTTCTCATGAAATTCTCTCAGCTAAGAGATCGTCTGCAAGGACTTGGGGAAGCAATATCTAATTAAGAAGTGACCATCTGTGTACTAAATGAATTGCCACCGAAATGGAGCAACTTTGCAACAAGCATCTACTCCAAGAAATTTTCAACTCCTTTTGATGATTTGTGGGCTCAATGCATTCTAGAAGAATCGCAGATCGAGGTAAAATATGGAATTGGATTAGATGAGTAGTCTCAAGCCTTTCTATCCCGAGTCAAGAACCTGAAGAAGGGAAAGTTTGGAAATTCCAAGAATAAAGAGATTTCCAAGGTTTAATACTTTAAGTGCAATGAGTTTGGACACTTTAATAAGGATTGTCCAAGTCTAAAAAATAATAAGAGAAAGGAAAGAAATGAACCTCATGTATTCGACACAATGGGAGAACCTGCAAAGAAACCGAAGAAGGAAGAAGTGAAGGATATTTACTATTAGAAAAGGCATCTTGGTTGCTTCTTGGTAAAATTGGCCTTTCCTTTGTTTATAAAAGTTTTGATTTTGCATAATATCATAGAGAGAAACATGTGATAGTTGAATAAGTAGAAGTCTAATTGGTTAAGTTTCTTTATAGAAGTCATCTAGTCTTTAAAGATAGATAGATAGAACATTTTTTATATTATTCATTTAGGAATTATCTAACATTATGTTAGTGGCACACATATTGCTTAGATGGATCATTATGATCATGGAAGAACTAGTAGTATGGAAGGTTCTTCGGAAAAAGCACTATGAGAAAGTTAGTATACATTCCATGTAATGTGGAGTCAATACTGGTAAAGGGATGAAGAAATGAATTGGGTCGGGACATATGCAATATAGCTATATGATGGGATAAGAGGCATAACAATGAATTTTGGAAGTGAATCTTGGTTAAGATTCATATGAATAGAATCTGGTAACATGCTTAATATGATTTTGTGATGTTTAAAGGGAAGAATTGGACTTACTTAAGGGTGTGTAAAACATTAATATTTTCTCTAAAATATGTAAAGTGATTATTAACATCCACTATAATATATAGAATAAAAAGTTGTAACTTGGTAATCAAGCTCGATCCTTGGGCACTCTGATGCAAGAAGGAAGATTCATATGGAGATGGAACATGAGGATGTTGATGGAACAAGAATTTCATCATGATGAAGTAATTGTGATTTTCATTATTATTGGTTATTTGGTTAACATATTATTTTTCTATCTGGAATAATATTATAGGAATACATGATGATAGTTGAGTCAAGTTCAATTCTATATATGGAAATCTATGATGAATGTTGAGAGAAGCTCAACATATGGTACCTGGAAACTATGAAGTCAATATGTGTTCCTCTTGGGATTAAAAGGTAACAACGTGAGAAGATAACTTAAAGATCAACAATGGAGATCACTTTCATGTAGAAGTAATGATCAACTTGATTTTTTGGAAAGTATTAATACAGTTCCTTCAACTATGATGATGAATATGGAAGTGATGAGCAAGAAGAATTACCTGGAACCTATGACAAGATTGAAGACTAAATATGGCTCTGTGAAATCTTGAAAGGAATCAAGCTCGATACAATGAAATGGAGAGAAAAGAGGGAGCGAAAAAACTATGAAGAACTGTAGTTGGTACTCTTATGAAGACAAGCTATAAGGGTTGTGATGCTGACTTCCCAAATAGAAAGGAATTCTGTAAACTCCTCTAGATTTGAGAGGGAGAAAATGAGTCTCCATGAATAGGAGCAACGTTATATTCTCAAGTTAAAAGGAGAATAGGGATGTCCTCTCTGGTTGAGACAGAGTGATGTTGAACATTACATGCACATTCTCTTCTTCAGGTGATGGAAAGAGAATGGAAGAGGATCGAATAATCATTTTTGGTTTCCTTGAGGATAGAGCATCCAAGAAAGGAAAGGGGCCAACACTCTTTGAGGATAGGACATGTATCCAAGAGAAGAGTAGTTGAAAAGGACTGATATTCTTTGAGGAATCGAGATTGGAGATCCAAGATAAGAATATTCTTAAAAGGAAATACCTTGTGTACACCCGGTGAGGTATTTACTTTGTAGAGGTAGTGTGGTATCACACGTAAAACCTCCCATCATAATGATAATCAATAGAGAAGGGCTTGTTTAGTTAGGCCTCACTGATAATGTTGTCCATGATGATGATGCTTACAATATTTTTTACCAATCCAAATCTTCTTATGATAACTCTTCAATTTGAGAATGATATTATATTAGTTGTACAATTATGATTATATATCTAGTTTAGAGGGAGTGTTGAAAATGTAACTAGTTTTGGTCTTCATAATTGTTGTACGCATTTCAATATGTATCCTATGTAACAAACGAAAGAATAAAAGAAAAAGTTATTATTATTAAAGAATGGGTTTCATGATCTTTATTGATGGCATTTTAGGTAAAAGCATGTTCTTCATGCTTACAAGGTTTGTTAGGTATTGGGATTTATTATCATGAGTCAAAGGAGTCAACAGTATGTTTATAAAACCCTTCCGGGAAAAATGTAATTGTAAAAAAAAATTATTTTGAGTCTAGAAAATCCTAGAAACTCCAAAAGTACAAGTCGTCCCTAGAATTTACGAGTCAGCCTAAAGAAGGGAATTCAACCCCCCAGAAAGGCTATATAGAGAAGTCGGTCGACCTCATTTAACACTCACTCACTCAAAAAGTTTGATCTCTCAAGAAAGAATTTGATATGTAGTTGGGAAATAGGAAAAGTAAGAGAAAAGGTATAGGAAAATAAAAACGGACAAAAATAGTTGTTTTGGGCTCTATCTCTCTCACACGTGTTAAGTTTTAGGGTTTATGGTACTGCAGAAGGAGGTTGAAGTTGCAGGTCTGAATTGTAGTAGGATGAAGTGTATAATCTTGTAGATGGAAAGGATAATAATATACCTTGACCTCATTGACCTTGGGAGGAGTTGTATTGCTCTAGGAAGGTCTCAAGAGGAAGAAGGATTGGGGTTTATGGGGAAGCTGCAAGGGTGAAATTGTAGGGTCGAAGTTGCAGAAAGAGTTATAGTATCGAAGCTAGAAGGTCAAAATTGTAGTTTGTAGTTGGTTGATGTAGAATCAAGGAAGGAATTCAAGAAGAGTTGACTTGGTACTTGGAGAAGGACTTTTTCTATGTTTTGAGTCTGTGTGTCTCAATTGAAGTAGATTCTATAAGAAGAGAAGAGTTTTATGGTTTTTCCCCTTGGAGGGGTTTTTCCAAGGATGAGAGACTAGTTTCTGTGTCACACTTAAGTTTCCAAAATTAATAAGTTGCCACACTTTTCATTTTACAACAGACATGTCCCAAGATATTTTCCTTGGGCGTTTAAAGGAATGTGATTATATTAAAAGTATTAGGGTCTAGGGTCTTGGGGACGAAGGTTATGAACCTTGGTCACATGCAATTTGGAAAAAGACATCGAGGAGTGAAAGTAAGGCGTCAAGGATTGGTCGCAAGCACTATCGCAAAGGAGCTTTTAAAAGAGAAAAGACTAAGAGAAGGATTGAGCCATGCCTAAGAAAAGGTAAGTTATAACCCACACTCTCATGTGTGTGTGTGTGTGTGTGTGTGTGTGTGTGTGTGTGTATTGTAAAGTCTTGATTGTGGTGGTTTTTCCCAAGTTTGGTCACAAACATGTTATTCTATATAAAGCTTGAATCTAGTGGGTTTTTTTAAAGTGTTTCATATTATACCCTTGTGGTTCCTCCCACTCAACTTTTGAAATAGGCAGGTTTGGCAGTAAAGAAAATTTATTTCCCATAATTAGTTAAGGGAATCACTGACCAAATTGGATTAAGGGGACGTTGGTAAGAACCTTTCCACCCCTGCATCATAGGTGAACATAATATCCACAATATTTCTCTCTAAATAGTGTCAATTATCATGCAAATACTATATCGTTGTTATGATTCAATCATCTACAATACCATTAGCAAAAAGCATCTTAACTTGTAAGGATAACCATCCTAAGAACTAGTATAACACCTTCAAACCATGAATTAAAACCACATATAATGAATATGGATAAGTATCATCAATCAATAGGGTTCTTATCCTTCTATGTGTTCAATTGATCTGACATTTCCATTGAACTTAGTAATGAATAATGCATAATATTTAAACATGCTAGGGTTTCTAAAGGGTGGACATCATTAAGTATGGATAGTAATATCAATACATCACCATTTAAACACCTTTATAATGGTCATAAAATATTCTTTAATCAATAATTTCATACAAGTTAGAATATGAAAACATATTTTTATATTAAACGTAACATGTTTCTTACCTAGTACCAAAGTTACTATCATTTATTTCTCTTTAGTCCATACAACCCTTAGTGTTGGAATATTTTCTCTAATACCACTTTGTAAGAACCCCAATCTCTAGAGCAAAGACTAAAGTTGAATTATCTATTTACACTCAAGTTGAATTATCTATTTACACTAGTGAACAATACATTTTCTATTAATGTAAAAATAAAGTGTTTTCCTATTGTTGATAATTAATAAAAGAAAGGCTTTTTGCATTTCAATAAAACTTATATACGACTCTACCTCATTTCCTAAGAGTAAGGGCTTTGTACTAAACTTTATGAACAATGTAAAGAATGAATTAAAGAGCAACAATACACCATTTTTATGGTATTTAGAAATTAAATACTTAATAGTTTAATATAAAACATAGCCATAACATCTTCTAGGAGCACTATCTAATTTCAATGTAAATATACACAGACACAAGGTTGTACATAACATCCTTCCTTGCTCAAAATTTCTTCCAAATATAAAAAAATAATTGTTTGAATTATTCATATTGAATATGACGAGAAAATATAATAATGGAGGACACCAATTATTTATTTATAATGATCCAATAAAATTTTGTGACCAACTTTTCCTAAAAAAAATTCCAATCGGTAGATGGTGAATCGTATCAATATACATGCATTGGATTCAAACCATAAAAGTATGAAATCACACGTGATTATCTTATATGCCTTGTTTCAGTTTTTATTCAACAATATCCACATTCAAAGTAATTCATAACTAGCCAAAACCTAAATAAAAACTTCGACACACACCCCATTTACTAATCATTCAAATGCAGTAGGTGCAAAGGCTTAGAAGCAGAGAAGTATTTCCTATCTCATACAAGATAAAGGATTCAAGAAAAATATACACAACTCCACTCAACTCAATGGTGTACAATTAAATACACACAACTCCACTCAAATATTGTGGTAAATAAGCTAGACAAATCGATATGCTTTAATGCTTGTTCTGTTAGACTTCTAAAACCAAATTTGCAGTGAACTTAGACACTTGGTTTTTTTTATTAGAGATATAGTTAAAAATTCATATCTGACAATAGATTATTGAAAGAAACCTAACACATAAAAGCTCCCAAATCGGGAATTTGGAATAACTCCATAAACAACAAAAAAATTTCCTTGGCACTTCCTTGTGCATGGCTTCCCATATCAAGAACATATTTCCTTATTTTCTCTTAAAGGTGGGAAATATCTCAATCACTTTTTTTATTACTTCTTTGCATTGAATTTGGCCTATCTAGCTTTATTCCATTGAGAGGAAGTCAACATGCCAGAGATCCAATGAATTCTTCGGGTAGATATGATGCGAGAAAATTTCCAATTTCATTTCTTAGCATAATTTTCATACATTTTCTTTTAATATTAAATTTGGAAAATTTATCATTATTTCTAATGAACGCTATATCTGTATGTAACTAACTAATGACAGTAAACCACACTACTTATGATATTTTATTATCAAAAGGTTCTTAGATCTGTCTAGGGTAAGTGTATGTATCATATTGAAGAAATGTCACTCTAACGAATTAATTGACTAAAGGCTCAATACTTTGAAAGTGATATCAATTCACGAAATCTAAATCAATCATCATAACATATTTGAATATATGTGTTACCTATCTATCATGGTATACCACTTAGAAGAGATGGAGAAGATGGAAAATGCTTCTTTAATCATATGGAGAGGAACAATGTTTTAGAAAATGAGTTTATACATAATTTATTTATTTCTTTGATGCAAAGATATCTACATCAATTTCTCTATGCAACTAGTTTCAACAACATGATTTTTCACACAATTTGCAATCACTACCTTGTAAAGCCAAAAAAATCAAACCCATATCTATCATCTACCACTCAATAGCGTCAATCAATTCTACAATTCAAAGAAATACATAAATATTTCTACCCTGAAAGACACCAAGCTCATTAATTTTTTTTTTGTTTGTCTCAATTAGAGAAACCTACATCCTTAAGACTAAAAAATCCAAGATTAATTACAAGCATGATGGTAGTGACAATAGAGAATTCACAAGGCATATTTATAAATTTGAATTCTTTTTTAGTGTATATGAGGCAACACACAAAAGACCAAGCGTGCACCATGTATGCTTTTTATTAATGGTATGATTACTTGCTTTCTTTATCTACAAAAGGAAAACATCTTAATGCATTATACACAATCCTCACTTTTAATTTTATAGATACTGTATTTTTCAAATGATAAATTTAAATATAATTTAAAAAAACATAGGTAGTCAAGAAAAAGTATTCCTCAATAGACTCAACAAGTATAGAATATAAAAGCTTTAGCTATAATTATTTAATAATGCATAATCTTTAAAATACATAGGAAGTTTGGAAGGATGTCAATATGATTATTTTAATAAATATAATACCTTGGAAACATCCGAAACACGCAGGAACATATAGATCCTTCAAGGAAAAGTTAACAAATTTCTTTGTTTCTTCATAATTTATACAAATTTGACAACCAAATAGATTTACGCATTTATAGCACATATATGAGAAACTTATATGTTTGAATATTGTTTGACCTCTTTTTTTAAGTGTTTTAGTGCAACCCTACTTCTACTCAAATAAAACCACAACTAAATTCTCTTGGAAGGGTCGTCTCGAACAAATATAGCAAATTACAAAGGAAAAAATAAATAAATTAGCAAACACAATAGAAATACTATACTAGATTTTTTTTTTTTTAATTACGAGAAAAAAATGACCTACACATTAAAAACGTTGCTTGTAGGAAACAATTTTTAGCATTCCATTGGTGAAACACTAGTGAAGTGCAAAAACAAATAAGCAAAATGAATAACTTATTTATATTGAAAGTTGAAACCCAAGCAACTAACTAAGATTAAAAAAAAAATTGTACACCACCCCTACATAGGCTATGATACCAGAAGGGTGAAGAAGTGATGTTAAATACTCAAGATAATCTCTCCACCTCATAACAAGAAGGTTATTAAGAATGTGTCTCACTATTGATTTATTTTATTTTAATTTTTTGCAGACATAGCAACTATTTGGAGCCTACATTACCTACCCCAAAAAACACAAGGAACACTTCTTTCTTTGTTCATAAATTCCTCCCCCCATTACTATTTAGAGTATGTACATAAAAGCTCACATTGTCATGCATTAAACTCCAACATGGATTTCTTGGTTCTAGTTCTTATGGATTCCTTTCATTTTTGTTCCATCACATAGTGTGTCAACCTTATTTTTCAAAGAAAAAGCTTTAGTTTTTTCTTCTCTATCCTCTCTAATAATTGTATTCCTCCTCCCATAAAATTCCTCCCTTTTCGTGAGTGAAAAATATTAATTAATAGAGTCCTAAACCCACTTTGGTTTTATTCCAAGAATGTTGAGTACATGCTTTCAATAATGTAGGGAACAATTCTCCAAGATTGTGCTAATAAGTATGGTCTCAAATATCAATGGTGGAAAAGAGCATATGCTACTATGGAGCATAGTTGCCATAGTGAATTGTTTCCATTTTAACACATTAGTGTATCATGTCTACTTTGGTGCACTTGTGATTTTTTTATAATTAGGAATATCTCCTTTTCTTGTTGAAGGGTGAAGGCTTATGATGTCTTCATGAGCTAGATCATAATGAGGTTCGTTGCTTTAACTTTTCATTGGAACGCCAATGTTTCCTATCTAATTTGGATCACTAATGTTTTGCTTCTCATGTGTTTCATTGTTATATAATGCTTAGGTTTATCGACAATGTTCATTTACCATTTGATGCAGGGACATTTGAGTCTAGTCAGCAATGTGAGAAAATTGTCCACGTGTTGTGATTAGGTGGGTTCAAGTATGCAAGGAAATGTACCAGCAAGGTGTCAATACCTTAGCTGTCTGTTGCACTTGGAGCAGGTAGGGTTAGTTAGTAACTGAAGAAGTCGAATAGTTGATTCGTGTCAGTCTATTTAGTTTTTGTTGATAGAACTAGAGCAATATTATGTAGTTAGGCTTTTATTTTAAATAAGAATAAAACGATCCTCAAGAAGGAACCGAACAATCATGTAAAGGTTTATAAAATGTAACCCCTGATACAGAGAAAGGGGGGGGGGGGGGATTTTGCAGTAAAAGATTGAGTCGAGAGGCATTTCTCTCTAATGAATAAAATTTAGACTCATTGGCTATCTGTGTGTGCTATTGACAATTTTCTCAAACGACTCATTCCTTCGATTTGAGAACTCTGTGTATAATTTAAAAAGGAATCAATTCTATGTGAAATCTCCTTGTCTCCCTCTGATTGTCTTTGAACTCATATTCTTAGTGAATGAATTGAATGTGGTTATTCTGTATGGAAAATTTGAAGAAGGTCGAATAATGGACTCTGTTGGAAGAGTGAGACCATATGTCGAACCTCTACTTGTTGAAACAATCTCAGTTGATATAGAAGACTGGTGGTTCGTTTTTGAGTTGAACAGAATCAATGAGGTCGATTTGCAGTGCCAAGCGGGGAAGGTGAATTGAAGAATTAATACACGAGAATTGAATATTGGGTTCGTGGGCCCAGGAGAGTTAAGTGTTTTCGATTAAGTGCTTATGTCGGAAGTTAAATACGTTTTATTATCTTAAGTTTAAGACTTAGATATTACTCAAAAAATTTTGAACGTCGGTTCATTTACCGTTAGTGCAATATTCCAAAAAGGGTTCAAGAAATAGTTAAAGTGATTTTAAAAGTGAGATATAGTTACGAGCACTTTGTTTAAAAAAACCCAAAGGTCATATTATTTGAGTGGTTATATAAGATTGGACTATGGTATTTCATTAATCAAATTCCACGAATTTGATAAATTAAATGGAAGCAAACTTTGAAGTAGACTCACTTGGTGAAAGAAATTATTGAGACAGAGAAGAGTGAACAACTCTCCTTAGCACCTGCACCCCAATCTGCTATCATTTGTGGTATCATAGCAGATTTCAAGACATTTTTGAGAGACTGAACCAACTTCCAAAAGCCAGAAGAAGAATTCCAGCATGGCTGTCCGAATTGCCAGAGGTGTTGCTAGTAGAAGAAGAGGCAGGCCAGTTGCCAATGCATAAGTATTGGAGACCATGTAGTAGTTCTGAGTCAGATTGGAAGCAATGGAATTAGGACACCCAAGAGATCCTGAGGATGTCAGTGAACCTGAAACTGAAGAAGAGGCAGGAGAGAATGTTGAGATTACTCATGAGATGAGACTCCTTAAATCAGTTCTAGGGTCTACATCCAAGCCTAGACTTGAAGTGTCAAGCTTTGTAGGAGAATTGAATCCAGAAGAATTGATAGACTGGATTAATGAGATGAATAAATTTTTTGATTATGAAGAGATGGGTGAAGACAAAAGATTCAAATTTGTAGTAACAAGGTTGAAGGGACATGCAGCACTTTGGTGGGATGGAGTGCAAGCAGAGAGAAGGAGGGCTGGTAAACAACCAATCAAGAGTTGGACTAGAATGGTGGCAAAGCTGAGAGGTAAGTTTTTGCCTAGTGATTATCAGCTTACATTATTTAGATAAATGTAGAATCTTAGACAGAGATTGATGACAGTGAAAGAATACACAGAAGATTTTTATAAAATAAGTATAAGAGCTAGACAAATCCAGGACACAATAGAGAAGGTTGCCAGGTATGTAAATGGTCTCAAGTTGGAGATCCAAGATGAGATAGGTATTTTGTCTCCTAAGATAGTAGAAGAGGCTTATCAAATGGCCTTGAAAGCTAAAGAAAAACTCCTGAGAAAGCAGTATGCCAAAGGAAGAGGTACTTTCCGAGGAAAGGGAAGTCAAGGTGGTAGAGGAAGGTCTACAACACCCAGGGATGGAGCTAGCAATAGCTCACCTCAGAATGCATCCACAAAAGGTGATGCAAGGGGCAGAAGGAGTTCCTACAGAGGAAGAGGAGGCAGAAACAGAGGAAGAGAAGTGAGGTGTTACAAATGTCACCAATTGGGACATAAACACTATGAATGCCCAGAGAATATGGGTACCAGTCAGATAAATTCAATTGTTGCCCAGGTTGGAGAAGAAGCAGCAAGGTTGTCTGAAACAGAAGAAGAAATTCTTCCAGAGAGAGGAGAATCTTTGGTGGTCAATAAGGTTTTGTTAAAACAAACAAAATAAGTTGTTGAACTAACACAGAGGAAGACTTTGTTTAGGAGTGTATGCAAATTCCAAGGGAAATGATGTCAATTGGTCATTGATAGTAGCAGCACAGACAATTTGGTCTCTACAGAGGTGATAGAGAAACTAAAATTGAAGACAAGGGAACATCCAACACCCTACAAGGTGTCATGGCTTCATAAAGGACACCAGCTGATTGTGAAGGAGAAATGTGAGATAGAATTGAAGATGGGCAACTACAAGGACAAGATCATGTGTGATGTGATGCCTATGGATGTGTGTCACATACTGTTGGGCAGACCTTGGCAGTATGACAGAGCAGCAGTACATGATGGTAAGAATAACACTTATAAGTTTTTCAAGGAT
The DNA here is from genome assembly GCA_034641835.2 of Pinus albicaulis. Lineage (NCBI taxonomy): Eukaryota > Viridiplantae > Streptophyta > Pinopsida > Pinales > Pinaceae > Pinus > Pinus albicaulis. Next base: position 767,666,685 of record CM076572.1, read on the forward strand.
GGAATACATCAAACATTGATACCTATGGAGGAAGGAGAACCATCAAGCAGAAATTCTGATCCAAAGACTTTATTGCTGAGTGGGAAAAAGTACTTACAACAGATTGAAGATGAAGAGGTAAATTTTGCTTTAGTTTGCAAACTTAAAGTAGTGCTTACTTCCACAAAACTTTCTGATTTTCCAATTGAAATTCAAGAAATGCTGGACAATTATTGTGATATTGTTGTGGATGATTTCCCTGATGAATTGCCACCTGTAAGAAAAATCAGCCATCAGATAGATTTGATTCCAGGATCAAATATACCAAACAAAGCAGCCTACAAAATGACTCCCACAGAGAATGAAGAAATCAGAAAGCAAGTACATGAATTGGTTGAAAAAGGTCTGATCATAGAAAGCTTGATTCCATGTGCAGTACCTACAGTGTTGAGTCCGAAGAAAGATGGAGGTTGGAGAATGTGCACTAATTCAAGAGAGATCAACAAGATAACAATCAGGTATAGATTTCCTTTGCCTAGGATTGAAGATTTAATGGACTGTTTGAGTGGAGCAAAATATTTTTCAAAATTAGATTTGAAAAGTGGATATCATCAGATTAGGATAAAGGAAGGTGATGAATGGAAAACAAGATTTAAAACAAATGAAGGACCGTATGAGTGGTTGGTAATGCCTTTTGGGTTATCAAATGCACCTAGTACTTTTATGAGGCTCATGAATGACGTGTTAAGGGAATTTATTGGTAAATTTGTAATAGTATATATGGATGACATATTAGTTTTCAGCAAAACAAAGGAATAACATTTAAGGCATCTTAATTATGTCTTGAAGAAGTTACATCAAGAGAAGTTGCTGAAAATTTTAAAGAAGTGTTCATTCATGAAAGAAGAATTGGTATATCTGGGTTTTGTTGTTTCTGCTGAAGGACTGAAGATGGATCCAGAAAAGGTCAAGGCAATTTTGGAGTGGCCTTCACCAAAAAGTGTTTTTGAGGTAAGAAGTTTCCATGGACTTGCTAGTTTTTACAGAAAATTCATAAGGAATTTTAGCAAGATTAATGCGCCTATCATTGAAACTATAAAGAAGGACAAACAACCATTCAAATGAACTGTTGAAGCTGAAAAGAATTTTCAGCTTTTGAAACAGAAGGTAACTGAAAAGCCTGTTCTAGTTTTGCTTGATTTTAACAAGCCATTTCAAGTGAAGTGTGATGCTAATGGAGGAGCCATTGGGGCTGTGTTGAGTCAAGAAGAAAGACCTATAGCATATTTTAGTGAGAAGCTAAATGAGACAAAAAGGAAATATTCTTCTTATGAGAAATAATTTTATGCAATTGTGCAGGCATTGAAGAATTGGAGGCATTATTTAATGTCTAAGGAATTTGTGCTATACTCAGATAATCACGCTTTACAGTATATCATGCAGCAGCCTAAATTGAACCACAAACATGCCAAATGGGTTGAATATCTCCAAAGTTTTAACTTTGTTCTGAAGCATATAAGTGGCCAAGCAAATAAGGTAGCTGATGCTTTGAGTAGGAAAAACATGCTTGTTCAATAAAACCAATTTGAAGTGGTAGGATTTGATTTTCTTAAGGAACTTTATAGAAAAAAATTGGATTTCAAAGAAGCATTTTAAGCATGATGTAACCCTGTGTTGATGGACAGAAGTCAGTGGTTGGATTATTTCTTGCAAGAGGGCTTATTGTTCAGAAGAAATCAATTGTGTGTACCAAATTGTTCTATGAGGGAGAACTTAATCAGAGAAAAGCATAGTGGTGGACTTGCTGGACATTTTGGTGCTGACAAAACTTATGAGCGGCTGAGTCATTTTTATCATTGTCCAAGGATGAGATCTGAGGTGGAAAAATTTGTGAAGAATTGTAAAATTTGTCAATATGCAAAGGGGAGAAGCTAGAATGCAGGCTTGTACATTCCATTGCCTATTCCAGACAGGCCTTGGGATATGGTAAGTATGGATTTTGTTTTAGGATTGCCCAAGACACAGAGAGGGAATGATGCAATTTTTGTTGTGGTTGACAAATTTTCCAAGATGGCACATTTTATTCCATGTTATAAAACCAGTGATGCTACTCATGTTGCTAATTTGTTTTTCAAAGAAGTTGTTAGATTGCATGGGTTGCCTAAAAGTATTGTTTCTGATAGAGATACTATATTTGTGGGTAATTTTTGGAGGACATTGTGGAAGAAGCTTGGTGCTAAACTGAGTTTCAGCTCAACTTATCATCCTCAGACTGATGGGAAAACTGAGGTAGTAAATAGAATTTTTGGAAATATTTTGAGAAGTCTTGCAGGAGAGCATCCTAAGCAGTGGGATCATATCTTACCATAGGCAGAATATGCATACAATGATTCACCGAACAGAAGTACAAGACAGAGTCCATTCCATATTGTTTATGGAATGCACCCCAGAGGAATATTTGAATTGAGAAACTTGGGAAAAGTAGAAATGAGGAATGCTGATGGAGAATAATTTTCTTCAGAGATCCAAGCAATACATGAGCAGGTAAAACAACAGCTACAAGGCAGCAGCATCAAGTACAAAGGCAGAGCATATTTGAGAAGAAGAGGAGTTAGTTTTGAATTTGGTGATTTGGTTTTGGCACACTTGAGGAAAGAAAGATTCCCAAAGAAGTAGTATAACAAATTGAAGTTCAAGAAGATAGGACCATGCAAGATATTGAAGAAATTTTTTGCTAATTCTTATGAAATTGAATTGCCTTCTGATGTTGGGATATCTCCAATATTTAATGTTGCAGATTTATACAAGTATGAAGATAGTGGCACAAATGAAAGACCATAAGATAGGGAGCAGATTGAGTGGGTAAAACAGTTACCTACGTCACATCCATTATAGCCAGAGAAGATCTTAGACAAGAAGGTGTTTAAAAGGACTAGAGGACAAGAATATTTCCAATATTTGATCAAGTGGAAGGACCAACCAGATGAAGATGCTACTTGGATGAGAGAAGCGATGTTGCAGAAGCTGGGCAGTTCTGTGAAAGAGCTCATGGACAGGAGCCCACGAAGAAAATCGCCCTCAGGAGTCCGATGCAGGGGCATTTGAGTCTAGTCAGCAATGTGAGAAAACTGTCCACATGTTGTGACTAGGTGGGTTCGAGTATGCAAGGAAATGTACCAGCAAGGTGTCAATACCTTAGTTGTCTGTTGCACTTGGAGCAGATAGGGTTAGTTAGTAACTGAAGAAGTCGAATAGTTGATTCGTGTCAGTCTATTTAGTTTCTGTTGATAGAACTAGAGCAATATTATGTAGTTAGGATTTTATTTTAAATAAGAATAAAACGGTCCTCAAGAAGGAACCGAACAATCATGTAAAGGATTATAAAATGTAACCCCTGATACAGAGAAAGGTGGGGGATTTTGCAATAAAAGATTGAGTCGAGAGGCATTGCTCTCTGATGAATAAATTTTAGACTCATTGGCTATCTGTGTGTGTTATTGACAATTTTCCCGAAGGACTCATTCCTTTGATTTGAGAACTCTGTGTATAATTTAAAAAGGAATCAATTTTGTGTGAAACCTCCTTGTCTCCCTCTGATTGTCTTTGAATTCATATTCTCAGTGAATGAATTGAATGTGGTTATTCTATATGGAAAATTTGAAGAAGGTCGAATAGTGGGCTCTGTTGGAAGAGCGAGACCATATGTCGAACCTCTGCATATTGGAGCAATCTCAGTTGAGATAGAAGACTGGTGGTTCGTTGTTGGGTTGAACAAAATCGATGAGGTCGATTTGCAGCGCCAAGCGGGGAAGGTGAATTGAAGAAATGAACTAAATGCAGTGGGAATTCCAAGTTGGATAGCCAAATACCGGAATTTCCAGTTGAGCAGTTTAGGAAGAGAACACTAGTAGTATCACGCGACATTTGGGGCCCGAGGCAGTTTTTTCCTTTATCAACGCGATCCAATACATTTTGGACACGTCACCTCATGAATACCACCCATATTGCATAATTTTTATGTGTTAAAGTTCAGCCCTTGAAAAAACGTGATTTCTATCAGATCAATCCTGTAGAAGATCCGAGGGTAATCGCGTACAAAGCTGCATGAGAGTTAATGTGAGGTATAGGCTAGCGGCTTTGATAATATTAAATTTTTAATTAATACACGAGAATTGAATATTGGGTTCGTGGGCCCAGGAGAGTTAAGTGTTGTCGATTAAGTGCTTATGTCGGAAGTTAAATACGTTTTATTATCTTAAGTTTAAGACTTAGATATTACTCAAAAAGGTTTGAACGTCAGTTCATTTACTGTTAGTGCAATATTCCAGAAAGGGTTCAAGCAATAGTTAAAGTGCTTTTAAAAGTGAGATATAGTTACGAGCGCTTTGTTTAAAAAAACCCAAAGGTCATATTATTTGAGTGGTTATATAAGATTGGACTATGGTATTTCATTAATCAAATTCCACGAATTTGATAAATGAAATGGAAGTAGACTTTGAAGTAGACTCCCTTGGTGAAAGAAATTATTGAGACAGAGAAGAATGAAAAACTCTCCTTAGCACCTGCACCCCAATCTACTATCACCATCATTGAACTAATGTATTATAATGTTCTCATACCAATATTGCACAAATATGCCATGTTTTGTAACAATGCACTATAAACCAAACATCTACAAAAACTTTTTCCTAAGCAAAAACATTCAAGAATTTGTCCAAAATCAACTTTACATATAACTCTATAGTCATTTGTGAAAAGTGTACCAATTTTTTTTTGTTTTTTTACCTTTTTAATCATACCATACATTAATAAATAATAATAAAATATTTCTTTAACAATAACATTTTATTATTTTATTTCTTAGTATGACAAAACTAACTATTTAGTTTCAATGTCTTTAATTGTTGTATACATTTCTATTGTCTAGTGGTTATAATTCTATAATTTTATTGTTTAGTGGTTAGAGTTATCACCCTTAGGTTTCCAACCAATTTAATTAAAAATATAAATTCTACTTAGCTTTTTATTTTTAGTTCTTTTTCTTTTGTAAATTATTTGTCCTTTAATAACTTGTTAACCTCGTAACATTTTTGTATAAATAATAAAAGATCATTTATACTATTGGAAACAAATAAAAATTTATTTAGAAGATTATTATTATTATTATTTTTAATTTTATTTATTTAAATAATACATCCAATATAATTGAGATTAAGATTAATCAAACACTTTTTATTACAAATTTAATATATATTCATTTTTAAATTATATATATTTACAACTTTTAACATTTTTTAATAAATAAATAAAATATTATTTATACTATTTGAAAAAAATAAAATAAAAATTAGAAAATTATTATCATTATTTTCTTTATATTTACTTATTCAAATAATATATCCAACATAATTGAGATTAAGATTAATCAAACACTTTTTATTACAAATTTAATATATTTTCACTTTTAAATTATATATATTTACAACTTTTAAATTATATATATTTGTGATTTTTAATTCCCAGTTGAATGTTAAAAACAAACGTTATAAAGTAATTTCAATTTTATAATGTTTTCATTATGTAAATAAGTAATTTCAAATTTGTAATGATTTCATTATGTAAATCTTTTACCCTTTTTAGTTTCTAGTTGAATGTTAAAGACAAATGTTATAAAGTAATTTTAATTTTATAATGTTTTCATTACGTAATTTTAAATTTGTAATGATTTCATTATGTAAATATAATTTCAATTTTGTAATGTTTTTATTATGTAAATAAGTATTTTCAAATTTAAAATAATTTCATTATATAAATCATTATGGAAATATAATTTTAATTATGTAACTATTATACAAATAAGTAATTTCAAATGTGTAATAATTTTATTATGTAAATATAATTTTAATTTTATAATGTTTTCAATTTCAAATTTGTAATGATTCCATTAGATAAATGTAACTGGACCTTGAAGTATCAAAGTCAATAAAGCAAAAGCAATAACACCTTGAAGGTATTTAGGTGATATTGGTTTAATGGTCAAAACAGAGAGAAAAGTTAAAGCAAATTAACCACACTCCCCTCATTTATCCACAAGTACAGAATAGGTAGTACCATGGATGTTCAATTGGCCAACCTAACAAAAGTGAGACAATGAGAGACGTGGACAAGTTGGCCACCTAATATTATTCCCCTCTCAAGTGGTGACTGACTTTTCAATGAATTTTGTAACAGAGATATGCGATGTCAGAACTTTTCAATCAATATTTTGTAACAAATATTGATTCTCCCTTTTGTAGTTGCATGCATGTTCTAGGCCCACGCCTATGACAATTGTAAAAGTGATAGGCACTCATTAAATATTACTTACTTTAGTTTCATGCGAATGCGAATACCTTTATTTAGTTTATAATAAATCATTATTTTATTTTATATTATTAATAAAATAAATTTAGTTTATATCATGGAAAAAAATATTTGTTTTTCTAACCCATCAAATCCCAAATTTGATGGCTTAAGCAATTTTGTATGTGACCAAACTCTTAAGAGAACGTTTTGGAGTAAGAAGAGGGACATGTTAAACGCGTGAGCACATGATTTGACCCCACAATAAAGCAAAAACTTAATATAAAAATGAGGATATTTTAATCCTTAAATGCCTTATTCTCCATAATATAAGGCTTGCTATGTGCTTTTATTGTTAGTGTCTTGGTTGTCATCCTAAGCTTTTCTTTGGGAGAGTTATGTAATTCCTTTATTTGGGCCAGTGATATAGTCGTTTTTTTCTAGTTTCAGAGATGCTTAATTGTGGATTATTTTCTTTAGTTTAACTTGCATAATTCATTTAATTGATTATATATATGTATATATATTTTGTTATGATGATTATTTATGGAAGTGATTATATATATATATTGATGACGACGATAATGAATAATGTTTATTGAGATTAAATTGGTTTATCAAATTTTAAGAAGGTAAGAGATTACTTAGAATTTTCAAAAATATTTATATACTTGAAAAACATTTCAAGATCACTAGAAGTATTTCAAGATCACCATTGTTTTGTTAAGTTAAAAGGTTAGGTAGATTGGTAGCGTGACAAATTTTTTTAAATTAAGATATAATTTAAGTATATGTAGACAATCTTAGAGAGTGACTTTCATCTTCAACCCTCCTAGTATCACAAAGCTGACAAACTCTTTCATCCCATGGTGTTTTGGGAATTGACCAATGCCCATTTTCACTTATCTTAACAATGTTTATTTCTTCTTTATGCTACCCAAGGTAAAGCGATATTTTTTTATCTTATAGAATATGGTTGATCACCTTCCTATAATATCATAATTTCTTTTTCCCCTCTAACTCTTTATCATCCCATAATTTCTCCTTAAATTTTGAAGTAATAATATTTTTAATATTATCCATATTCTACAAAATGATCTCTTCCTATATGCCCCAATGGTTTAGCCAGGATTGGGCATTCTTATGCCATCCTCCTTTGAGTTGAAGGTGGTTTTCGCTCGAGTTTGAAGAAATATTAGGAAGCCTCTTGTCTTCCAAGTTGCTTAAATTGCATTATAATTAGGTATCTAGCCATAGTTGTGCTCTCAATAGGGGGAATGTTTTCTTTTATAAGGAGGACATAATAGGGTGTATTTCTTTTAATTATGAGTTTATAAGTATTAAGATGTTTTTTGATCTGGTCTTTCTCTATGACTCTCTAGAGATACGACATCGTAAAACCTTGCATAAATATAAAATAATAGGAGTACTGAGAGTCTAAAATGGGAGTTTCCTTTTATCTCATATCTAAAGATCATTTATTTACAATTGTTTTCAAGCCCATAATAAACTTTTCACCCTCCAAATATATCTTTCTCTATGAGATAATTCTAGTTGAGCATGTGATGAATATTGAGTCTAAGATCCTTGTATGAAGGCATTTCCTCCAAGTTGTTTTTGTCATAAATGAAAGTATGAAGGAATTTCCTCCAAGTTGTTTTTGTCATAAATGAAAGTATCATACATGATATTTTTTTATTTAATTATCAATTACTTTCATTTTGTCAGTATTAACAGTCATACCCATGTTGGAGTATGAATCTTGAAGGATTCTTAGTTGCTTCCCAATGTCATAGGGACTCCTCACCATAAAAATAATATCATCAATGTATAGAAGAAGAGTGATGACTATGGCAATGAGCGTTAGGCCAACAAATCCCATTGCATCCAAACAACCTTCTTATTTGTCAATATGTATGTCAAAAATGGTAGGGGACAAGGGATAGCATTTCTTGACCTTCATACTGCAGATAATTTTTTCCAACTAATTCTCATTGTTCTTAAACTTACAGCAACATTCTCATGCAGCCTTTTCATGACAACCCTCAACTTAAAATGAACCTTTATCTCTTCCAACCTATTCCGAAGGTTTGTGTTAGGTATCTTGTCCAAAAAAAATTCTAAAGTTGACAAAACAACATAGGAGATCAATTTTATTATTGTGGAACTCATCTACAATGATCCTTAGAGTCACAAGGTGGTACATAGTATAATGATATTTTCTAAACTCAGTGTGGCCTTTAGCTCATTTTATATGGATTTCTAACCAAAGGTTAATCTTATTTATAAAATAATTATGTACAATAATGAGGCTAATTATAATAATTTTATAAATAGAGGGAATTATTTTATCCCCACTTTTGAAAATAACTACAATGAAGCTTTACATCCATATTTTAGGTCAATAACTTATATAAGTTTTATAACTATTAACAATATCAATGCAAATAAAAAATGTAAATTAGCATATGTTGAAACCCTAAAGATAAGAAGTCGCCCATGTCTAATGTGATTAATTTAGATAACAAAATTCTTAAAATTTCTTTGAGGTTAAATGGAAGCTGTGTTTATACCTCCTTATGTATAAAATCACGAGAATTTTTCACACACACACAGATATATATATATATATATATATATATATATATATATATATATATATATATATATATATATATATATATATATATATGTCTTTACTTAAAGTGTTGAAGATACTTCTCTCTCTCTCTCCCACACACACACACATACAATAAAGAGATAATAGTTTAATATAATCCCCCCATGGTGGGTGTCAGATCATGATACTCCCTACAAGAATAAAGGGAAATATCTATAAACCAAAGTGGTATATTAATGATTCAGAAACTTCGCAACACGCTATGGTTCATGGAAGGAAATATATGACATTTCCCACCTTGAAGCCAGTTCTGGGGATATATTTCGACAACCTTCTCTAGAATGAATCATAATTATGCAAGTAACAAATGTAGTGGCTCTGCAGTCATGGGGGTGGATATGGAAAATATTTGAGAAGGTTCCAATTTGAAGAAGGTAGTGGTAAGCAAGCCTACACTTGTTTGGTATTTTCGCTCATTCCTCATTTGGCATCATTGGATTTTCTAGGGTTCTAATTTCATTAGATGCTGAGAAAGTAGACTTACTCTTGGATTGTCTTAAGATCATGGTATTTAAGTGTTCATGTGTCTCGGCTTTGGTCTTATTGTGGTTAGTTATTCTCTTCCTTTATCCTAAATATCTAGCTCCTAAGTTGGTTTGAGTTTTGAATATATTTCTCTCCGTGCATGCTCGAAGCCTCTCTAATAGTCAAGAGGGAAAATCTCATTCCTAAACCTCTCCTATCTCCAGGTGGCCTCTAATTTCTTTCCAGCTCGCTAATTCAAAGCTATCTTTTGTAGACACATAACTTATCTCTATTCCTCCCTCATGGCTCTTGGAAATATTGGAGACATCCATATCCTGAAAGAAGAAATATTTGTTTATGGTTGCATCCAAAAAAGGGTTTTCACAGTTTCACCCATTCACATGTTCCATCATGTTGCAAGTTAGCATCCCCTTGGGCCAATAAGGACGACATGGTAATTGGAAACCATTTTGTTCGAGAGCTCAACAAAATGGTCGGTTTCCACCTTTTAGGAAAATACTCGACCTAACCTTTGTAGATAAATTAACAATGTTGAACAGGAAGCACAAGGAGAGTGAAGAATTTTTTTTGATGCTGAATTTGAGGAAAATTTAGGTACTTTGATATCCAATGTAAGGAACAAATGCACGAGGAAAAATAAATACCTTCAAACCATAGGCCTGTATTGGCAAGTAAAAACTATCATGGGTAAGGTGCTTGTGGAACAACCAAAAACTCAATAATAAATCCTACTTAATAATGATGTGTACAATTACAATTGAAGAAACTCTGTTCTAAAGAATCCATGCTAGCAAAGAAGGTAGTTGAATTAACTTTTTCTTTCTGTATTAGGAGTATCAAGGGTATTATCCAAGCTTATCCAAGGAAATAATTCGACTCAAACTCATGGTAAATTATTAGACTCTATTATATTCTCTAGTTTTTATCACTATGTGATATTATATTGGCTATTTAGATGGCCAAAGACAATCCTCTTGTGGTACTAGTTTGGTTTCCCCACTAGCAGACTAGTAGTCATAATGGAACATCTTGTATTTTTGTTATCAAATAATATAAATATCTATCTAGTATTACCAACAAAAAACAATGGTCTCTTTTCCCTACTAGCAAGTAAATAATCATAAAGGGAATATCCTATATTTTTATTGGTTTCCCCACTAGGAAACTAGTAGTCATAATTGAACATCTTGTATTTTTGTTATCAAATAATATAAATATCTACCTAGTATTACCAAAAACAAAAAAAGAATGGTCTTGTTTCCCTACTAGCAAGTCAATAGTCATAGAGGGAATATCCTATACCAAAAAACAATATTGCATTGAAGCATGAATTCTTATGCAAAAGTGTGTAAAAAATTTCATTTTATTTCTATTTTATATTTAGAAAATGAAATAAATGAAGAAAATGTAATAGCATTGAATGTCTTGTCATGTGCTATCCTATAAACAAAAAAATAAAAAATAACCCTATGTTAAAATAAAAATAACTTCCAACTAGAATAATAAAAATAGTAAACTTGGCAAAGTTACGGGGTATTTCGGAAGATGTTGTAATGTCCTTTCATGTTGGTAAAAAAAAAATAATAATAAAATAAAAAATAACCTTACTTTGAAATAAAAATGACTTCCAACTAAAATAATCAAAATAATAAATATGATTGGGTCTTATTGGGCTATTTTTGACCTCAAGGATAATGAAAACTCATGCTATTTAAAGTGAGAAATAAATCAGCATAGATCCATCTTAACTTCTAAAGAAAGAACCAGACATAAACATTAAAAAAACCACAACTAAAAATAAAAATTTTGAAAAACCCCAAGCTTCAAACTCCCACCGTTACTATGAAGGGAAGCACCATGAGTTCTAAAAAAAATTATATACGCCCTATGGTGGGCCTTTAGCGGATCTCAAAATAGAAGGTATGTCTCATGTAAAATTAAAATCTATTAGCTGGAAGCTCACCCACAGTGTGTACTAAAATTAGTCCACTGCCCATTGGGTGGGTAGGGTATTTTCACATTCTAGAGGTGAAAACCCACGGTAAGGCAGCTTGAGACACGACAATCACCCGAGTGAAGCTACTATGTGCCACCCCACGTACCCCCTTAAGTTAGGTCCGCTCTCAAGTCTGAGATGCCTCGCCCCTCAAGAGGTCACCATCGTATAGTGCGTGATACCCTCAAGTTAGGTCACTGGTTTATCTTCCCCAACCCTGAGAAAGTCGGGTACTAAGGTGCACAACATACTACAGAACCCATGTTTGGAGCCCCATGTTTCCCTGTTAGGGAATGTTTTGCAAATTTGAGCATGCTCCCCATAACTTATCACCCTGCAACTGCAATCCTCATTAACAGTGGCCATGAAATATCATGGTTAGTAAAGTAACCTTCTTTTAAAGATTTTGGCCCTTTATTATTTAAGAAAGGTTTCAGGTTCAATTATCTCTTAAACCTATGCCCTTTATTATTTTAAAAAGGTTTCAAGTTTGATTCTCTGATTCTCTCTTAAGCCTATGGCTATGTTGTATCAAGTGAACTGGTCAAGGACGCTTCTTAGTAATTCATGTGCAGATAGGAACAGTGTCGGAAGACCAAGTGAGGGTTTTGCGAGAAGTTGTACCTGATGTAAGTATTGGGTAATTTCTAGGTTGTTACTAATGGCCAAATACAATAATTTTATAATTTGTGTTATTAGTATTAATTTGTGTTATCAGTATTTGTATTTGAGTTGGAATTTTTATTTTTGAAAAATAGATTATTAATAATCATATATTTAAGTTATAGGAAGTGGTCTATATTAGAATTGGTTTGAAATTTCTTTATTTTTAAATAAATGAGTGAACATGATTTGATCGAAAGAATATTCTTAATCTAATAAAAGAATTTGAATAATTTTTAGTTTCAAACCTAAGTATAATTTTTGAAAAGAAGTCTTTTGTATCCATTACATAATTGAATAGATTGTCCACGTGTTTCGAACCAACCAATGTGGTTCATTGTCAAGTCTATTTAGATGAAGAGAAATTAATCTAATCCATGTGCAGATAGGAACAGTGTCGGAAGACCAAGTGAGGGTTCTGCAAAGAGGGTAATTTCTAGGTTGTTACTAATGGCCAAATACAATAATGTTATAATTTGTGTTATCATTATTTGTATTTGATTTGGAATTTTTATTTTTGAAAAATAAATTATTAATAACAAGATATTTAAACTATAAGAAATGGTTTATATTGGAATTGGACTTGAGAAATTTTGATTTTTAAATAAATGAATGGACATGATTTGACTTCAAAGTAATATTTTTAGTCTAATACTTTATACAACTAATAATATGAAAAGAATTTGAACAAATTTTCAGTTTTAAACTTAAATATAGCTTTTAAAAAAAAATAAAAAAATTATCTATTACATAATTACATAAATTATTCAATTGTTCCAAACCAATTAATATGGTTCATCATCAAAACTATCTCAATAAAAAAAAAAGAAATAATCTTTTAAATTTAAATATGATTTATTTATCACGATTGAAATCAGATCGTTTCAACGTAACCATTTATTAATCGTTGATCGTTTCAATTAATATGGTTGATCGTTTTTTTTCTCAGCTTTAAGATTTGATTAGGTTGATTGTTTGATTTAATTTCATTGTTTAGTTAAGACGAATCTTATTCACTTTCTCATCGATGTGATCCCATAAATTGAACTTTGTTGTTGCCTCCTCGCTCAACTCCTTAACGAAAACTCAGATTTTTTTTTTTAAATATCAAATTCATGGAAACACTCATTATATTTGGAGCGTGATGCATCTCTGCCTCAACCATCGAGTCAAATTGGTCAATTATTCTCACAAAAAAGAAAAGAAAAGGAGGGTTTGTTGACATAGATTTACCATTCGTAGATTATATATTAACTTATATTTATTCGTAAATCATATATTAAGTTATACTTATTAATAGTTTTAATTAAAATATTATTGAAATAATAATGTTGTGTAATATATATATATATATATGAGATGTTTTATATTAAGTTGATTTTTATTATTTATATCAATTATATTTATTAATGTAGTTGTGTTAATATTTATAGAAAAAATAAAAATTTTTAAAATGATTATTAATTTATTTCAGATTCTTTTCTACAACACATTTAATAATAAATATAATAGGCTTTTAAAATTTTAATAGAATTTTAAAAAAATTAAAAACCATAAATTTATAAATAAATTAAAAAATATTAATATTTATTATATATTATTTTTATTTTTATTTTGGAGAGTTGTGAAAAATAAAAAAGTTGGCAATTTTGTATTTTTTATAATAACAAGAGCTATATAGTAACTAGTACCTGTTGTTTAGTTTAAATATAGCTTAATTAAACTAAAAAATAAAAATAAAAATATATTCCATCACAAAAATAAAACAACTAATAAAATAATGTATTATTGAATTTCATCACAAAAAATAAAGAAATATGATTAATTAATATTGTTTATATTAACATATATATACATTAGCATATTGGTTTTTTTAATATATTTAATTTTTTATAGTTAAATTTATTGAAATATGTTTTTAATTAATAATAAGTCATTTTAAATTGGAAATATAAAGAAAAAACTATAATTCTTGAAAATAAAAATAATAGAAAAAAGAAAAAAAATAAAAAATTAATAACTAATAAAAATGAAAATTACTAAACATCTTATTATAAAACTTTAACCAGTTACATAACAAATAAATAAATTTAAATAATAATAAAAATTAAATTCTCAATATTGAATTATAAATAAACTACATAAATTTTTAATCAAAACCTAACTAGTTTGTAATAAAAAGTAAAACTCTACTCCGGATATAATAACAACATTACTATTTGTATATGAGATTCCATGCCTATTGCAAGTATAATAATAGCATTATTATTTGTGAGTGAGATTTTACAATTGTTAGTCTCGATACTTAATCATAACCACGCTGTGCTTAATTTTGTTAAATTTTGTAATAGGTATAAGAGTAATATCATTATTATTTGTTTGAATGAATTTGTGTAACGATTATGTCTAATTTATAAAAATGTAAATTATATTTAATATTATAGTAAAACATTTTTATTTATTTATATGTAGTTATAATTATTATATTAATAAAATTAGTGTTAATATTATATATAAATATATGTGGAGTAATTAATATGTATTTTATTATGGTGTGAATTTAATGGTAGTGTAATGTTATTATAATATATTTTGTTTATTGTTATAATTAAATAATATGATGTTTTAATGTGTTTGTATGGAAGGTTTTATTGTTGATTTACAATTTTTTTTTCTTTTCTGGATAGATGTATAGAGTAATTAAGATGAATGGTCATTGAAATAAAATGGTTTTAGTGATTTTATATATAATTAGTTTAGATAAAGTATAAATATTTCTTATTTTTTGTATTTTTAGATATTTTTAGAGATTTGATCTTTCTCGATTTTACAATGGTAATAATGTTAAATATAAATGTATTGAAATCATCCTTTTTTGCGCTTGATAAATCTTGAGTTAAGATGGATCTACATTCATAATAATACTAGAACAACCAAATTTAATGTGGCCGATATATGCTTTAAGCATCAACTTAATTTGTATTTCATGTTTGGCATCTTTAAATGGCCAAATGAAGAAATGGAGAACTAATTACTAGCCTAGATCCATCTTAAGTCCGATCTATCAAGCTTTGGGATCAAATTTCTCGAGGTGCAAGAAAAGTTTGCACCTGGAGAGATTTGATCCCTGATAGATCCAGAGTTAAGATGGACCTAGGCTAGTTCCAGTCTTGTGCGGCCAAGGAAAATCTATCGAAGATATGAAAGATTTTATCAATAATTTTATGTAAATTTATCTAATATTAATATAATCATTTTAAATATGCTAAATATGTCTAATATTAACCTGGTCATTGTAATTTTAAATTTGCTTAGTTACCTGAGTTTGATGAGATCATAAATATTGTTAATAACTTTAATGATGAAAAAAGATGAAATATAAATGTTAAATGCAAATTGACAATAATAGTGTTGAATGATAGAAAATGTGAATAATAATAATGTTGTCAATCATAAATAGTTTTCATTGTGATCAATCTCAAACTATTTCTACTATTCTTATTGTCACCCTTGTTCATATTGTAAACCCTTTAAATATTTAGCCCTAGTATTTGTAGTAAACATCATACATTGTCTCTCTTTCTCTCCAATATTAATAGGTTGAATTACTATAACACAAAAATCAATGTACATTGCCAATCATTTTTTGTGGTTACACTAAAATCAATGCACATTGTTAATCCAATTACATCAAATGCATCTACAATGAAATCAATGCATCTAATGAAAGCAATCAAATAAGATTAGAAAACAATTTCTACACTGAAATCGATGCATCTAGTGCAAGCAATCAAATAGGATTAGAAATCGACATTTACGCTGAAATCAATGCATCTAGTTCAAGTAAGAAAATATGATTAGAAACCAACATCTACATTGAAATCAATGCATTTAGTGCAATAAATCAAGTAGGATTATAAATCACCATCTACACTTAAATCAATGCATTTAGTGGAAGCAATCAAATAGGATTAGAAGTCATCTACACTAAAATCAATGCATCTAGTGCAAGCAATCTGAATTATAATTAGAAATGAACATCTACATTGAAATCAATGCATCTAGTGCAAGCAATCAAATAGGATTAGAAATTACTATCTACATTGAAATCAATGCATTTAGCAGATGAAATCAAATAGGATTAGAAATCATCTACATTGAAATCAATGCATCTCATACAAGAAATTAAATATCATTTGAAATCAATATCTACACTAAAATCAATGCATCTAGCGCAAACAATCAAATATGATTAGAAATCACCATCTACACTGAAAGCAATGCATTTAGTGTAAGCAATAAAATAGGATTAGAAATCATCTACACTGAAATCAATGCATCTAGTGCAAGCAATCAAATAGGATTATAAATTACCATCTACATTGAAATCAATGCATTTACAGAAAGAAATCAAATAGGATTAAAAATCATCTACATTGAAATCAATGCATCTCGTGCAAACAATCGAATATCATTAGAAATAAATATCTACAATAAAATCATTGCATCTAGTGCAAACAATCAAATAGGATTAGAAATCACCATCTACACTGAAATCAATGCATCTAGTGCACAGAATCAAATAGGATTAGAAATCACCATCTACACTGAAATCAATGCATCTAGTGCAAGAAATCAAATAAGATTAGAAATCACCATCTACATTGAAATCAATGCATCTAGTGCAAGAAATATTCTTCCCTCTCTCCCCCCTTCATCTATATGTATATTTCCCTCCATCTCTCCTTGTTTGTCTCTTTATCTCAAACCCCTGCAAACACACACACTCTCCCACGCCATAGCTATCAATCTCAATGTCCCTCCCTCCCTCTCTCCATCTCTCTCTTATTTCCTCTCTTCACCTTCCATCTATATCTCTATCTTCCCCTTCTCTCCCTCTCCCCCACTTCTATTGGCCTTTCCTCCTATTGTCCTCTCTCGCTCTCTCTCCATCTTCCTTATCACTCCCTCTCTCTCTCTCTGCCTTTCTCTCTCTATGTATTTCTTATTACCTCCCTCTCTCTCCCCCTCCAACTCCATATCTCTTTCCCTCCCTCTCTTCACTCTCTCACATCCTCTCTCTTCCTTCCTCTATCTCCCTTTCTCTTCCACCATAATCTCTCTCTCTCTCTCTCTCTCTCTCTCTCTCTCTCTCCAACTATGTTACTATATCCCTCCCTCTCGCCTTCTCCCCCCACTTCTCTCTATATCTCCTTCTTTGTCTATTTATCTCACCCCCAAACATATACACTCTCTCTCCATCTATCCCTTGTCACTCCCTCTCTCCCTTCACTTTTCACTCTCTATGTATTTCTTCTTCCCTCCCTCTGTCTCCCTCCAACTCCATCTCTCTATCCATCCCTCTCTCCTCCTCTCTCTCTCCCTCTATCCTCATATCTCTCAAGTCCTCTCTCTCTCCCTTCCTCTCTCTCCAATTCTCTCCCCCCATCACTCTCCTCCTCTCTCTCATCCTTCCTCTCTCTCTCTCCCTTTCTCTCATACCTCCGTCTCTCTTCCTCCATCACACACACACTCTCTCTCTCTAATCCTCTC
The DNA here is from genome assembly GCA_034641835.2 of Pinus albicaulis. Classification (NCBI taxonomy): domain Eukaryota; kingdom Viridiplantae; phylum Streptophyta; class Pinopsida; order Pinales; family Pinaceae; genus Pinus; species Pinus albicaulis. Next base: position 767,684,384 of record CM076572.1, read on the forward strand.
TCTTCCCCCATATCTCTCTCTCTCTATATATGTGTGTGTGTGTGTGTGTGTGTGTGTTTCACTATATCCCTACCTCTCTCTCTTTCTATCTCTCCCTCTCTGCCCTCCAATCCTCTCATTATCTTCCCCCCTCTCTCCTTCTCACTCCCCCCACCCTCCATCTTTGTGCCTCCCTCTCCCTGCCTTACCCTTCTCTACCTCTCTCACTCCTCTCCCCCTCTCTCTCTTCATTTCTCCTCTCCCATCTCCTTCTGTTTATCTTCATCTCTCCCTTGTGACTCTCGATCTCTCCACCTTTATGACTCTATGTCTTTGTTCTTCCGCCTATATATATCTAGAGTTAATATATGCCATGATATATTAATATATATTATAATATAACAAATTTAATATTGTATTAATGAAAAGTTATTAAATTTAATAATATTAATATCATAATATATTAATATGAATATTAGATTTAATAATAATAATAATAATAATCTTTTGATATCAATATTATTGTTAATAATGTTTTTTTTTGCATGGTATTAAGTCTTCAGCTAAATAAAACCTCTTTTTTTAGTGTTCATAAATACAAAGATGAGTATTGAGTAAATTATTATTATTATTATCTAATTTTGAGGTCATGGCCAAGCCAGACACCAAATTGGTGTATGAGAGCCCCTTGTTTGTGGGACAAGGGACCCACCTCTGCTCAACTATTTGAATGCTAAGTCTACGAAGACATACATGCTCTAGCCCCCAAGAAGGCATACATACTCTACCCTGCCTCTAGTTTTGAATCAGTGACCTCTTAGGAGGAAATATAAAAAGAGGTTTTATTTTTTACCATATCTCTAGTTTATTTATATTTATATTTATTTACCATGGTATTTGGCCCATAAGCTTAGTATATACTTAGATGTTGATTTATAATCATATTTGACACATTTTTATGTATTTACCATACCTCTTTATAAATCTTTCATATTTATTTATTTACCATACAACTTTTATAAATACCGTATTTGGTCCATAGTATTTAGCCCGTGATATTTATAATAATTTGTCCCATAATATTTGGCCCATAGGCTTCACCTAAAAAAAACCTCCTTTTTGACTTTTGGTAGATATAAAAGGTTTTATTTATTTACCATACCTCTACTCTATTTATATTTTTATTTATTTACGACTCTTCTGAAGTAAATATAAAAAGAAGTTTAGTTTATTTATACAATTATTTAAAGTTTTTTGTGAGCCGATATTAAATTTTTATTTATTTCGAACTAAGTTACACATCGATTGCCCAACCAAGTGTCAATTGTGATCCATAATTTTTTAATATATTGTATTTAATTTATTATTTTTAAGAATTAAAAATACAAAGTAATCAAAATCATAAAAATATAAAAAAGATTAGTGTAACATACACACCAAAAAAAAAAACTTTTTACCTTAACGATAACTTACTAACCAAACTGAATTACAATTAATAAAACTCCACAACACCTACGATATGATTTATCTTATACATCCAATGACCCAACCAAAGTTTTTATAAAGCTTCTAAACTTTAATCAACATATAATTATATTTTATTTTCCACCATGGAAATACTTGTCACGTTGTATTGTTCGACCGACACTTAAACTTCAATATGAGTATATAGTTTACAACGCACATAAAGGCATGTACCTTATCCTTATTACTACCGAGGCATTTTTGGCACGTGCTGGAAATAAAATACAGTAGGTACTGGCAATTAAAATCTTGAACATGTGTTATATTTGCCATGATTCTTTGTGGTTTTCAATGATCCTTGTCTTAGATCTTCATCATTGATTTTTGGGAGATCTATGGTTCACATTTTCGGCGGGAATCGACTTGATAACCCTGCCAACCCTAGGTGGTTTCGCCTTTGACGTTGTTTTGTGTCGATTTGCCTTCTCCTCTTTTGGAGGGTTTGCTCCCACAACAATATTCGAGCTCTGGCTCTGTTGAACTATGAATCCATATCAAGTCGAGAGTTTTATAGTGGCAAAGAGCTCAAGGTTTGCAGTATGGCAAGGAAGAGGTCCTCGCTTCAATTCGTTGGGGTTTTTCAAGTGGAATTCAACATCTGTCTCAATGGAAAACCCACGATTTCTACCTTATTTCATCACTCCACTCAAGTGAACATTTCAGGCTTCACATCTACAATTTTTACTTCATTATTTTCCAAAATTCAGAGTATTACCTTCTTATTCGTTTTCCATTTTAATTTCTAATTTCAGATGTTGAAGAATTCCGATGGCCAAGACGTTGTGGCGAAACCTCCTCTACAGGTATTCTCTTCTCTGGTTTCTCATTTCCTAGCACAATTCTTCTTCTTTGAATGGGTTAAATGTTTAAAACCCTAACTCTTAGTTTTGCTTCCCGTGGCTAATGGTTGCAGGTAGCTCTTCCACCGATGGTCCGGTTCCATTTTCCTTGCATTGAATATTCATTTTTTCACTGCTAAAATACTTGCCTCACCTTCCAGGTACTTCTAATATTTTCACCTGGTCTCGAAAGTTTTATCTATCTCTGGCAAACCTATAGCTTTCACGGGGTTTATAAACTCAAGCTCGACTCTATTTTAGGATTTGTCTGTCGACCTTGTTTTATGTACTAATTCTTTCACAAGACGTAAAGATAAATGATATTATTCGGTCAATTTCCTTGAGGCCTCGGATAATCCTTCTTCGCACTCCTTTCTCTATAAATTTTTACTGTGCTATTGTTTATGAAAGACGTGCTAAAGGGTTTATTGCTAGAACACGACTCTTGTTTAGTTTCCCATTCCAAAAATGGCTTATGTTGTATATTACTTTTGGAATAGTATTTTATTTTTGTCCATATGTAATTATTTTAAGCATAGTGGCCTGTTCAAGTTCTTATTGGAATGTAAGCCTATGTTTGCAAGAGACTGTACATGTTTCAGTTCTATTTTTTTTTTATTATAGATAAGTTCTTTGGTTCATTAAAATTTCATAGTTATACAGATATGCTTGGCATTCAGATCTTAAAACTTTCTTTTGGGAATATTTGTACACTGTTTTTACAATAGTTTTAATCTCCAGTTAGATTTCTTTTCTTAAGATATATTTGTATTCATATTTTTCATCTTAACTTAAAATTATATCTCGGTGCCCAGACCACCTAACAGTTTTGTCCGTGTATAGATATTAGGGGTGGCAATCAGTACTGGGTTGGGGTTTCGTCCCCGTACTCGGAACCAAAAGCTCACCCCGTCCTAGATTAAGATAGACATGAATCCTTCTAGTTCAATTTTCTTTACACAACACTTCATAATTCTAATAATTACTCTGTTATCATTAAGTTTCTCTGTCCTAGTACTTTCGAATACATTTTGACAGGAAAAAAAAAACAAAAAAACAAAAATAAACAAAACAAAACAAAAATAAACAAAAAAACAAAAAAAACAAAAAAACTCTGGCATGATATCAATGTTATGTTGTCCAATTTACTTAGTTAACCAGTGTTATTTTTTATATTTATCTACTATAATCTTCAAGTATATATCAGAAATAATAATGTTTTCTTTATATAAAAGTTGAATAGATTATTCTACAAATTCTCGCAGTAACAATCACAGGGTTTGCAAATATTTGCTGAGATAATTTATAATTAATAACTTGACACTTTCCTTTTAGCAGAATTATTCAAGAATATAAACAACCTTCTTCTGAAATTACATAACACCAACTATGTATAAATAAATTCTAAACAACCTTCCTAACTACTTAGTTATAAAATAACAATCAATTATCTGAGAGTGTATTTGGCTGTTGGTGTCCACCCAACCTTTAAGAGAGGCTATTACGTCCTCCTCTTTCCCCCATGCTCTACTCTTGAAGAGGTACAAGTTGACAGTAGATTTTTTGTTGTGACCTCAGGACTCCAAGTCCAGTCAGTTCCAGAAAACTTCAGGACTTGCTGAGTGATTTCCACTGGTCTCTACCAACTCAGGAAAATCTATACTCCTTCCTTAGCACATGAACAGAACCCCCATTCCTCACTGGGATGAGTCTCTTATCCCTAGAGGAGCAAGTAATTATTCAAGCTATCCAACCACCTTTCAGTTCTTGGAAAACATTTACCATCAGCCTTTTTACTTTCTATGGAATTAATTTCCATAAGTAATTTTATTATTCACAATTAACAATAAAGAAAATAAATTTTCCCGCAAAATATTAATTGTCTCAATCTTTTCCTTAAACAAATAATAAAATGGCAGTTAACTAGTTAACAACTAGTTAACATTAAATGCAGTTGTCACAACTTCCCCCCTGGAAGTAACACCGTCCTTGATGTTTCACTCCAAGTCATAAAATAGCTCTGGGTAAGCCTCGCGCACAAACCCTTCATCCTCCCAAGCAGCCTCATCCGGGCCGAAGTGCTTCCACTGCACTTTAACCTGGGTGATGACTCGCTTCCGGAGCATAATTTCTCTACTGTCGAGAATGTGTTATAGATCTACTAGAAACTCACCGTCCGACTCTACTTGCAACAATAAAGTTCCTTGTCAAATTTTCATAAAGAAACCATATTTCAAGTTAGAATTTTTAATTATATCCTACATGTATATTATGCCAATGAATTATGTGCTTCAAATCATGCACATATCGCTTTAACAGGGACACATGAAACACATTGTGTACTTGGATGTGACTGGGTAAAGCCAATCGATAAGCCACAGGTCCTACCCTTTCCAAGATTTGGAAGGGTCCATAGAACTTGGTAGCCAACTTGGCACAAGAGGCCCACCACAAGGTACTCTTTTTGGGTTTTATCCTCACATACACATGATCACCCACTTCAAATTCTTGATAGGTCCTCTTCTTATCTGCATACATCTTCTGCCTATCTTGTGCAACTTTCAAATTTTGTCTGATCTTCTTTACTTCTGACTCCATCTCAGCCACCATTTCTGGTCCCAACATCAATTTCGTTTTGGGGCTGCTCCAATTTATGGGTGTGTGACATGGCCTCCCATATAGAGCTTCGAAAGGACCCATCTTAAGGGACTACTGATAACCATTTTTATAAGAAAATTCAACGAGATGAAAGTAGTCTTCCCATTTGGTTGGTTGTTACATCATGTACATGCGTAGCATGTCTTCCAAAACTTGGTTTACTCGCTCTGTTTGACCATCTGTCTGGGGATGATAAGTAGTGCTAAATTTTATTTGGTTCCCCAGAACTGTAAACAAAGTATTCCAAAATGCGGAAGTAAACTTAACATCTCTGTTTGAAATAACAGTTTTTGGAATGCCGTGAAGTTTGAATATTTCTCTCATAAAAATATCTTCTATCTGTACAGCCTTGTAAGTATATTGTATAGGTATAAAATGTGCAGATTTAATCAATCCTTCAATTACCACCATGATAGAATCATTGTGCCTCTTTGACCTCGGTAAACTTGTAATGAAATCTAGGGATATGACCTCCCACTTCCATTCAGGTACCAGTATGGGCTGCAACAATCCTGTGGGATGTCGATGCTCCACCTTGACCTGTTGACACTCCAAACATTTATTTAAATATTCAGCAATGTTTTTACGCATACCAGGCTAGAAATATACTCTTCTAATAACAGTTAACATTTTCTAATATCCTGGGTGTCCTGCATAATTACTCCGATGGTATTCATTCATAATCAACTCCTTTAGGTCCACCCAGTTTGGCACATACAACTTTCCTCTAAAAGTTAATAATTTTTCTTTATTAAATCCATATTCAGAAGTATTTCCTTGCTTTCTGTTCTCTTCCATTTGCTGCCATAGGAATTGATATTCTGGATCCTTCTGGGCTTCCTCTTTTCCCTGATCCAAGAATTTACATTCAAGCTGATTGTAGTATAGCTCATAAACACAATGCAACTTTCTACTTAAAGCATCAACCACCTGGTTTTCATTACCCTTCACGTGCTGGATGTCCATATCAAACTCACTTAAGAAGGCATTTCATCTTGCCTGTCGGGAGTTTAAATCAGATTGCTTGAAATAACTGGTTAGGCTGCTATGATCTGTCTTCAGTACAAATTTCTTACCCAACAAGTAATGTCTCCATACCCAGAGTGCATGTACTACTGATGTTAACTCTAGATCATAGGCTGAATATATTTGTTCATGTTCCTTCAGCTTTCTTGACTCAAAATCCACTACCTTCCCTTCTTGAGATAAAACTTCCCCAACTCCCTCTTTTCAAGTGTATGTACAAACTTCAAATTCTTTATTGGGGTTAGCTACCCTCAACACTGGTGCAGTGGTCAGTAGTTGCTTTAACCTCTCAAAACTATTTTGGCACTCAATAGTCCACTTAAATAAATTTCCTTTTCTCTGCAAGGAGGCAATTGGAAAAGAAATTCTGGAGAATACTTCAATGAATCTTCTATAATAACCGACCAATCCCATAAAGGATTGGATATCTGCCACATTTTAGGGAACTCTCCATTCCATGATTGTCTTGATTTTCTCTGGGTCAACAGAAATCCCTTATGTTGAGATAACATGGCCTAAGTACTGGATTTTTGTTTTGAATAAATCACACTTTCTGAACTTAACGTACAAATGGTGTTTTCTTAATGTTTCCAGCACAATCCTTAGACGTTATTTATGTTCTTCCTATTTCTTAGAGTAAATTAGAATATCATCAATGAATATGAGTAAAAAATTATCTAAGAAAGGATGGAATATACCATGCATTAACCTCATAAAGGTTGTTGGTGCATTTGTTGACCCAAAGGGTAACAGCCAAAACTCATAATGCCTATACCTGGTACGGAAAGCAGTCTTGAAAAAATCTTCATCCTTGATTCGGATCTGGTGATATCCAGATCTTAAATCTATTTTTGAAAACACTATGGCCCCCTTCACGTGATCAAACAGATCATCAATCCTTGGTAAAGGATGTTTATTTTTTATGGTTAACTTGTTGAGTTGTCTATAGTCCATGCACATTCACATGGTTCTGTCCTTCTTCTTAACAAACAACATTGGTGCTCCCCAAGGGGACACACTTGGATGAATATATCCTTTGTCCAGCAGTTCTTGTAACTGCATTTTTATTTCAATTAATTCTGGAACACTCATTTTGTAAGAAACCATTGACACAGGTGATGCTCCTGGCATTATTTCAATGGTAAAATCAATATCTCTTCTTGGTGGTAATCCAGGGATATTTTCTAGAAAGACATCCATAAAATCTTGTACCACTGGTATGTTTTCCATCATAGGTGATTTTTCCTTGGCATTGGCATATCCCACCTGGATGGCATAAATCTGACATCCCTACCTCATACACTTATTCATCTGGGATGCTGTAATAGAAAGTAGTTGTAGGGGTTTTTTTATTCCTTGAATTTCCTTGCGTGTTCCATCTTTCATTCTATAATAAATGATCTTTTCCTTGCAGTCCATTAAGGTCAAATGTTTTTATAGCCAATCCATACCCAGAAAAGCATCATAGGACCTTAATGGCAGTATGTTCAGGCCCACGCTTAACTGTTGTTCTGCAATTTCTAATGTGTAGTTTGGAATTTTGGTAGTTACCTTTCTTTTTGCTCCTGTGACTAGCTGTACCAGCCAAGGGTTTTTGAATTTCTGCCCTTTTAATTTACAAATTTCCACTATTTTGGGACTAACGCAGCTTAGACTTGCACCTGGGTCTACCAAAATAGAAACAGATTGAGACAGTAATTTACCTTCCAACTCAATCATTGTTGGCTGATAATCTGCCTGTCGATTCTCCAACGTTGTGTTGATACGAGGTATGTTTCGAGCCACATCGCCTACTGTAGAAGCCTCCTATAAATTTGCAACTGTGTCACTTCTTGCTCGCTATGGGCAATTTTTGTAACAATGTGCTTCACCACACCCCAAACACTGTAGGGGTGTTTTAGTTACTTGCCCTTGCTCAGGCTTGCTAGATGCCTCTATACGTCTCTCTTCAACTAGCCATCCGGTTCTTTGATGATTTTTGCCAAATTTTTTACAAACATAACTTCGTGCAGAATTCTAAGTTATTATTTTTGGCGCCTTTGAATTTTAAGCTGTTTTTCTGTCCTTTCCTTGGCTGCCAACTTTTTCCAACCTCCCCTTTTTCCTTGGACTACTGATAGCACATTCGTGCCTTACGAATGGCTTCGTCCAAGGTTCTGGGATTTACAAATTCAATTCGCTCCTTCATATGTGTTGGCAAGCTGCTCAGAAACCTTTGTACCTTATCTCTTTCATCTCGGAGGTATGGGACATATCTTAACAGGGAGGTGAACTTGGTGATATACTCATCCATAGCTATTTGTCCCAGATTCAAGTCATGAAATTCTTTAGATTTCTCATCATAGAAACATTCTGTTAAATACTTGTCTTTAAAGTATTGCTGGAACGATTTCCAGGTAACATCTTGGTACTCAATGCTGTGAACATTCTTTACTTCTTCCCACCACAGAGTGGCTTTTTCTCTTAACTGATATATGGCCAATATAGCCTTCAAGTTGCTGCTGTACTCGTACACCTGAAAATATTTTTTCATGTTTATCAACCAAGCCTCTGCCACTTCCTCAGCTTCACCATCAAATGTTGGTGGTTTTATTTTTCGAAACTCCCCCTGAAGCTCCACTTTTTACTTCTTAACTTCTTGCTGATTCGAAAAATTTCCAGATTCTACTTCATTATAGTTTTTTTTCTTGTTGCTTTGCTAGGATGGGCTTCTTTCCACTATGTCAATGGTGTGGTCCCTTATTTTTCGCTCATCACCTTCTTGCATGTCCTTTTTTTTGTCGACCGTTCTATCTCCTTCTTGCATGTCCTTATCAGCACTGGGGTGTTCCATTCCCTGATTTTTCTTGTCTGACAGGCTCTTGAGTATCTTTTCTTGCTCTTGCATCAATCGCTCATTATCACTTCGAACCCTCACCATTTCTTCTTGTAGCTTCTGTACTATATTCAAAAGTATGCTGGTTTGATGTTGTTGTTCCTCCAGTAGTTTACTCATTTTCTGGTGCTGATCCACACTCAAATGAACCCGCATCTCAGGGCTCACTTCTGGTCATGTTTTGGGTTCTCCGGTGTTTTGGGGTGGTTTTTGTGTTGATCCCCTTCTCATGATGTTTCCCGTTATACTTCTTTTCTATGCATCAGTATACACACAGCTTAAATTTTTAGTTGAACCTTAGGGTCCCAGCGTATGTGTTAACACTGGAAAATCGTATAGTAGAAGATGACATTAATTAATGTCAAGCCAAAGGATTTACAGGGCAGGAAGACATTATGGAATCAATAAAGTATTTAAAATCTCTAAGGTTTTGAGAAAATAAGATTTGAACTAGTCTTAAATTCTAAATTACGTGCTTAATCATTCGAGAAGAGCACCTTCTGCACGCCTTTTTGCCCGATAAGCACACATTCTTGAAAGTGGAAAAATGTCGCTTTCTGGGACCACACAAAGCAAAGGAAAATTACTCCTTATATGAAGCCACTTAAGGACAGCCACCAGAGCCTCCTTAGACATTATGTGAGCACAAAGGAATATTTGGAGCACACAATGGAATCATACCTCTCCCTTGGGTCACCATCCACCATGTACCAAGGGAGGGAAGGAGGATTTGAAATCCCTTATATAAAGCTACCAAGAGATGAAGAAAGGGTGATCACATTTTTATGTTGGCCAGAATTTCCCAAGCAATACCAGCAGTGTGTGACCCGGAGCTGGAGATAGAGGGGACTCGATTGTTGGCCACCCAACAATCCTAGTCCATCACAACGGAGAGAGAGGGAGACTGCATTAGAGGTAGAACTTGGAAAAACAACATCCTTGCATCGGGACCTAGAACCATTGTCTAGGGGCCCTTTGGCAAGTGGGTAAAATTTCTCCTCCATATCAAACGTTTAATAAGAAGTCGTCTTGAGCCATCGTTTGCATTATTATCGTTTTGAATCTCTTCAATAGCTTTTGTATATTTGTGTTTTAGTTTTTAGTTTACTTTGAGAATACATTCACATATTTTTTCCTCTAGATTATATGCTTTTGAGCTCCACCACTTTCTGCCTATCACCAATAGTTTATAGGGGTAGACCACACCCCTTAAACTGGTGCGATTTCGTACACCTGTGCATCAAATCCACCACAATAGGATTGGAAACTCTACTAACGTTTTACAAGTTTATGTGGTTGTGCCATCTCTTGCAGGAGACCTTTGTTGACACTGGAGAGTGGAGCTAATAGTCCTCTGATCCATCTTACAATACCTAGATTCACTTGGAGTGATAGACTGAAGAAGGAAGCTCCTAATATTTTTACTTGCAGGAGTTTTACGCGCAGTTTTTTCTCACAGACACGTAGTGCACGCATTCAAGACTGACCTGCGCACAAGAAAGCGCACCTGTCAGAGCCTTTTCCATGCAAATTACAAAATGAGATTTTTCTCCCTATGTTCTGCATTTTTTTGCTTGTAAGTGTGTTGGGCAGCCCCTAATGTATCTGCCAGCACTTGTGTTGATACCCCACAGCTTCTGAGAACTTAATTTTAGCTACCTTATGTAGGCTTAGAGTTAGTTTCGCTTCAAAGTTGGTTTTTGCAAAAATCTTCACATATTTTAAGTAGGGGGGAAATTAACCATTTCATTCCGAACAATTTATGTTTTTCTAATTCTGGGATTCACACTTAGATAAACTAGTCTGAGTAAGTGGCCCAAGACCACGCATGCATAGCTAGTTTTATTCTTTCTAGTGTAGAAAATGTTTAGTTTAGTTCAATTTTTGCATTAGAGATTGCGGGACTGGGATTGAATTTTCGATTAGAGCAAGCAATATCTGCTACCTTTACACCCTCCGGTGATCCTAGGTAAGCATATGAATGCTCTATATTTACAATTCGCCATCTCCCTTTAGTTAGTCACATAGATTAACTAGGACAATTTGAAAGCGAACCTTTATCCACAATTTTTTTCCATTTGAGCCAGGAACAATATAATGTAGTTTAACAAGGGGAATTTTTGTAAAGGATCACCGATATCCATATGTTCAAACTATGATATTTTTTACCATATTCTCACACACACTCACCCAATAAGCAAAGGAAGACACCTAAAAACTAACTTAACCAAACTCACTAAATTCTCCCCACAGGGGCCATAAAAGAATTTATAGTTTAAGTTAGGATCAAGGGGGTAGGCATCCAATAAGCTGCCTTGATCATACTTCATATTGAAGCATAGAAGTTGTGTATTTAGGGAGCTTCAAATCCACCTATCAGCCCACGGAAAAGAAAACCCAAGCTCGGCAGAGACTCGATTCAGAGGGGGTTAGGCTTAGGCACAGTGCATGCATCATTAGTTGGGGCTACCTGACCCGAATGATACTCGGTAATGTTAGCTGACTATCAAGAAGCCCAAGACTTGAACGCTCACGTGGGACAATTTTTCTTAGTGGCCAAAAACTAGGGCATCCTTTACCCTATAGGTGACAGTGCAGGCAAGCGCCAGACCCTCTACCCTTACCTTGGTGGATTCTCTTCGGCTGACTGGGGGTGTCGCCAGCTCTTAGGGGACGTTGTGCCAACACTCGCAAGAAATATTCTCAAGGACCAGTTATTGTTGAGTGTGTGAAGACACATAGGTCTTCTAGGATTTCATGCGCAAACAAACAAAAACCTTTTTTTTTCTTGATTGATCACATAGATTAAGTTAAAAGGAAAATTTATTTTATTTTCACTTTGATTTATGTATGTGGCCATAAATTCGCTTTGATCATAGACTCTATCCTCTCAAATTTTCCCAAAACCAAACCTGGTCGACACCCGAATGGTCCCAACGGAACCTCGTCAATCCAGGCATCTTTTGGACCTCCCCCCATTATAGGGAGGGGTTCCAGGTCCTTCGCCATTCAGGCGTCAAAGACAGAATGCTGCCACCGTCATTGGTTCATCCTTCATTGGAGCAACCATAGTTGGAAACCCTAGCCAGTCTCCCAACATCACATCGCAGACCACTCCCCCCTCGACCCCTAGGGGGCAGAGGAATGCATCCCATTCAGGAAGCAAGCTAAACACACATTAGGGTAGGTCACAGACTCACCCTCATTCCAACTAGAACTTTGTGTCTTCACACTTTTCCATGGCATCAACCTCCTAGTCACCCTTCTTAGCTGCATTGAATCTACCCGATTTAACCAAGCTCACAAATGACCCCATCGTGCACGATCCCTCATGGCCTCCCATGCCCACGAAGCTCCCTTCGGATATACCAAATTTCGAAGGCAAGCAAGCGGAAGACCTAGGTAATCATGTAATGACCTTTCACCTATGGTTCTCATCGAATAGTATCATCGACGACACTATTCGATTGAGGCTATTTCAACGCACTCTTACGGGAGTAGCCACGAAGTGGTACATGGAGCAACCTCCTGCTTCACATGGAACCTTTAGCGCCCTCGCTACCGTGTTCCTCACATATTTTCAGTTGCCCAATCACCATGATTCGGGAATGGAGTTACTAACTCATTTTAGAAAAACCCCCGCCATCCATATCTTAGACCATCTCCATGAATGGAGGTGGCGTCACAGTTTATGTAAAGCTAAACTCAACGATCGGGTCCTCTTAGATTTATTTCTAAAAACTTTGACGACGGATATTTCAAAGGATGTCGTGCAACAATACCCCACATCCAAAGAGGATGCAATCAGTAAATCCCAGAATCTTGAACTGATTTATACGCAGTCAGGATATATTTACAACATCCTACCTAACGCCCCACACCTGCAAACTTATCAAGAATTTCTAGGCGCGTCGAAATCTGCAAACGGATTAATAGGGTCAATGACCCAAGGTTACCTAGGTAGCAGTAGTCAAAATACTAGTTACACATATAATTCCACTTAGAACATGCCTCAACCAGGATTTCAAAGTCATCATATGCCTCAGTAAGATTTGAATAATAGGGCGCAAGCTTATCACCAAGGAGGACCCTATCCTCCGGATGAAGGGACCTAGTATGCAGAAAGAAACATTGACGGAAGAGCTCCCCTCCAACGGCTAGGTGAAAACAAGGGACAACGTTATGCTCAGTCCCAAGCACATGACCCACCTACGCAAACCAATGCACAGGTGAACTTTGTGCAGCCATCCCAAAATCAACCACACCAGCATAACTAGGAGAACTACCCTCCTAACATGGTTAAGAAAAAGTCAAAAAACAAGCCCAAAGGGAACCTTGGGCAGGGGGGCAGCAACCAAAAACGCCCACTGCGATCCCAGGCTAGAGGCAACTCCAACAGGAATCAAAACTAGGAGCCAAGCAATGCCCAACGGCAAGGAAAAAGGCCACCTCTGCGAATAAACCACTCTTGTTCAATATGTGGTGAGTACGGGCACTATACTCACCACTGTCCCGATCTCTCTAAGCTAAAAAAGCTACAGAGTAACTGAGGATAAGGAGGATCTTCCCAGCAACCCACTGTTATGCAAGAACCTTTCCCCCACCAAGGGACGGTCAGCACTTAGCAACAAAACCTAGACGATTCCAGGAAAAAAAACCATGAAATTTACATTACTGGGGAAGAAATGTTTTTCCAAACACGGAACCGCAGTTACGACACCCCACCAGACACCACTACATCAGGGGCTAGTACTAGTGCGCCAACTTCACCTTTGACCATTTCAAAGATGCCTATAGAACCATTGCCAAATATGGAAAAGGGACCTAATAGGAGAGTAGGTAACTACTCCAAAGCAACCCATAATTATAGCATCGTGGACGATTTAGCTCAATCACCCGCTGCTATGTCCGCGCTGGAAGTACTGCAGTCATGCCCAAAACAACGGAAAGCCCTACTTTCCGCATTAGGTGCTATCGACCCTGCTGATACGTGCGCTTTTGACTTAAACAAAGCCACCCCTAGGCTTCCTTCTATGGTTACCTTCCAGATACCAATATCGGTCAAGAATATCACTATTCACTGATGTTTCATTGATGAGGGTGCATCGACATGCATCATGTCAAAAAATGTTTGGTAGAAGTTGGGTTCTCCCTAACTAAAACCCTCGACCATAACGCTTCGAGCATATGACAGTCATCCCTCAACTCCCGTCAGCCTCTAACAAAATGTCGCAATTTTCTTAGATGGAAAGACGATGCACATAGACATTGAAGTCTTGGACGCTCACTTGGATTACAATATACTCCTCGGCCGAAGTTACATGTACACCATGATAGCCATAGCATCCTTCGTCTTCCACATTATGATGTTCCCCCATGCGGATCGCATCATTACTGTAGACCAGCTGACACACAGCGAGAAGCATCCCCTAACCAACACGGATGTAATTCTACCCTATGTAGATACAGCCTCGAAAGTTCTTTTACGGTACCAAGAATATGGCCCTGGCCAATTCAAACTATCGTTCGTCCTAGGGTCATTCCTAGGAGATCCTCCTATCATCCCTGAGGCATCGCCCGATGCCATAGGGGCCCCAGTGTGCATGATGTCCACATCAAGCACCGAGGTTAGTCAGGATACAAACTCAAGCAGTAATGACACCGAGGCATCGACCACGGTAGCCTCTCTAGCCTACGATGCCTCCCAAACCCCTTTTCTCTACCCCCCAGCTAGCTTCGTCTCCCAGTAGGTTTTGGCAACACAGGTGTTACCCAACATATCATTGGCATTCCCAATTTGGTACCTCGTTCCCCCTTCTAGAACAGGAGCCACCAACATTACTGCCATAGGGTTAAAGCCCCTCAGTCCCGAGGAGCCCCAATCTACCCAAGAAATGGTTGAAACCACCCCTACAAAGGAAGTACCATTGTGAAAACGGTAATCACGGCCAAGAAAATCACAAACAGAGGAAAGAAGATGGTCACCCCCACCATTCAAAGGGAACCATCGGTCTATGCCATATGCGACGTTATAGGCCACCCTACTCATATATGTCTAGATTTGGATGAGTTGAAACCACTCCTCAGCTCTGAAGCAGACATCTTGACGTCGCGTTCCTATAAAAAGGAACCTCCCACCAAAGGTAAAGGAAAACCATTGCGTACCAATCACGCATGCACTCTCTCTTGAAACTATGGCACTATACCCACCATTTTCCAGAGATACCACGATATAGGGATGCCTTACATGCGATCGAGCGATCCTATCAAGAGGAACCCTCCATCCAGTCTATCAACGACAAACCTCGTATGATCCTATACTTACAAGAGGAGCATAGGATTATAGAAAGACCTCCGGTAATGCCCATTATATGTTGTATGCTATGCGACAAACGTGGCCACTACCTCGAAGAATGCACAACCTTGGAGCTCATTCAAAGATGGTATCCAATTGAAAAAGTTTACTGTGTAGGGCTACGGGCAGCACAATTCACATGCCTGTTATGTGCCAAAAATCACCTTTTGGAGGATTTTCACTACATACCTTGCTTCCTGCTAGACCTTGCTAGCCTCTGCTCAGCCATAGTTCGCCTTTCCTAAGAAGACAATATGGATGCCGAGTCTACAGGCATCTCCATGACCCAAGAAACTGAGATGAGAGGATCCATCATGTTCTTGACAGTTGAAGAGCAGCACCCCAGGGAACCCCTAGTTACAACCAACCACACTTCGCAGCAACGACCACCATGTACGTTATGCAAAAAGAAAAACCATACAGTCGTCCATTGCCTTGATTTAAAAACCTTCCTGCGTTGGTTTCCCATCAGACCCCAAACTGAATTCAACGAAACCTTCATATCAAGGATATTTTGCCTGATATGTCAGGGTAATCATTATGAACAACATTGTAATTATGCCTCGCAAATTCATCCCACTATTGATATGATTAGTTCCATAGAGAAGAGACAGGATGACCTCCGAGAATGGCATAAAAAGTACATCGCCGGGTCAATGTCCCCACCTCCACAATGGTGTATCAAACCTGATAATACAACACACCACCAAAGCATAACCTTGGCTAAGCCTAGGATAACATGCAGCCTATGTGATCGGAATGATCACCGAGTCAACCAATGTAGAGAACTCAAGCACCTTGCAAATAGTCTCCGCATAGTCTCTTCTCTCCCTCAGAAACTTCTCTCCAATCGAGAGAAAATCACACGTAGTTATTGTCGAATTTGCTCACACTTTCATCATACGTTTAAGTGTGTACATCTCCCCAAGCTGAGAGCAGCATGAGCTGCATTAAGTCTACACTCCACCAAAGAGGAATAAATTTCTAAACCAATGATACGAAAATGGAGACAGAAGACAAACTCTTCTACAGTTGACCCTTTCCAAGAATGCACGTTAGGAAAAAAGAGTAACATAGAATCCCACACTATCTACTCCATTGGCTCAATAATACCATGCACCATTTGCACTAGCCTGAATCACGCACTAGAGACATGCCCGCTAATGGAAACATTTAGGCACCTTTGTGGCAGGCACAATTTCCACCTACTGGAAATCGACTATCCTAGTGGGGAACCTAACTTTGCGCCCATACAGAATCCCATTTCGGAGATTCTTCCCCCACCAAACGCCGATGATACAATCCATCATATATGATTGGTATCAACACATATTTGCGATAGGATTACTGCACCCCCGTCCCAGGATTTCCACCACATTCCTGTCACAAAAAACCAAGGTACCTTGCGCTTTTTCGTTGATTTCTACAAGACCCCGAATTTACATGTTGCCATCGAACTCCTCAATGACACTCAACCTCTAGAGAAGCGCCTAGTACAACTAGAGTTTGTCAACAAAAATCGACGACAGTTGCTATAGCATAATGAGGCCCACAAGAAAAGGGTTAAAGCATCATTCGACCGCCACATCACCCCTCGCTCGTTCTCCGAGGGAGAACTAGTCCTCCTCTATGATGTCGCAAAATAGGCCTTAGGGCTAGGAAATTTCGAAACCTTGTGGAAAGGACCCTACATAATCAAACACTGCCTCCTACAGGGGGCATACATCTTGACGGAACTGGACGGGACTTGCCTCACTAACCCCGTCAACGGCCTTTACCTCAAGAAGTTCTACCCATAATGGCCCCGACATCCCTTCCCCTAGAGTGAGAGTACACAAAAAACCCACCCACTTAAAATTTTTGACCCAAAGACTTAGTTAAAATCACTCAAAGTATCACCATGGATCACCAAAACAAACCCTGTTTCGGATTTGCTGATGGAGCATCAAGATGGTCCCAAAATTTAGCTGTTGCTACCTAGGTCATTTACCACCCTGACCGATCACCACTATGTTCAAATGGCATGTGTATCGGTTCAGCAACAAACAATCAGGAAGAATATGATGCCGACATTGGACTTATGTGCGACACCCTCCATCAGGGCATTCACCGTATGCATATCTACCTCGATTCCCAGTTAGTAGTCTCACAACAAAACCAAACATTTGAGACCAGAGACACACATCTGTTTAGAAAATATTTGTGTGCCAAAAGATTAAGCAGACAATTTGATTACATTACATTTTCACATGTACCAAGGAATCAAAACCAAACAGCTGATCGCATAGCTAACAATATCCTAAACTGGAATGCATCTCGAATAAACCATCATACATAAAAACCAAGAATATAGGCACCCATCAACATAACATAAAACATAAACCGAAACAGGTGATACATCATGTAGAGCCACAAAAAACATCTCTCATATATATATCTTAAAAATATGTGTATCTGAGTACAAAAATAGTGTTGCTGGCCCACTGGCCAGCCCAAAGATACAAAATTCATCAAAAATAAGGGAATCACCCTCATAAAGGGTGCTTTCCCTGTGTACAAAACTGCTCTAGGAGGGTGACCCCTCAAGTGGGGCACCTAGACCCACCACTGCTCCCGGTACCACCACTGGAGCTGTTGTCGCCACAACAATTGCCACCTGACGTAGAGTGGGCCGATAATCCCTCTCGTAGGCCATCACTGTCTCTAATAAAACCTCCTCGAGGTCTTCCATAAAACCTCGAGCAGGCATACCTTGGGTCAAGTGGTCCACTCGACCCCGAAAGTCAAAAGCGACCATCTGAGCTATCACTACTACATTGCGCACCTCAGCCGCATCAACATGAGCTCGCTCAGCTGCAATCTCTGCTACAACCAAGCTGCTACCCTCACTAGAAGTGCCAGCACCATCTCTGCCAGGTCCATCGGCATCACCACCCGGTCCACCTGCACCACCTCCTCCTTGACCACCTCGAGGTCATAGCGGAGGATCGTGACCCCCCAGTCGAGCCATGGGGTGACCTACCTCGTCAAAATTTGCACGAGTAACCAAAATAATGTCAGTGTCGATAACAAAACACATAAGTACATAAATACTCAAGCAAATGCAGAAAAAATATAACACATACCTACAGGTCCCCGAACATAACTGAAAGGGAGATCCATGTCTGGGTCACCCTGGAAGTCCATCCCCGCATATGGTATGGCAAGAACATTTTTGGATTGGCCTCAAACCAGGCCTTGGTCATGGCATTCCAATAATGCCCCACCATGCCACCATCACCCCATGGCATCACGAGAGCCCACCTCCTCATCTGTGGCTCCCGTGGCCCCCTAATGGGCACTGCCACCATTGGCCTCAGCAGCAACACCTGCTCGTACGTGATGCTACATAAGATACTATCGTATGCAAAATACTTCAATCCACATTGTACCTTGTTCAATTGTGACACCATACCATCAAAATAGAATCAGGCGAAGTCAAAGAAATGCCCAGACCTCAACCAACGCAAAACTCCAACCTATGGGCCAGACACTTGATGCGGAGCAAATAATCCTGCTCTCTCCACACCAACCTATGAGCAACACAGGCACCCATCAATACAGAGAAAAACATCAAAAATAGACAAAAAATTGAAATTTTCTGTCATCATGGCCTTTGCGCGCCTGTCCCTCAGACACGCACACCCTCGCGCACATGTATTCATCACAGGCATGCCTTTGCTTGCAAAAGGAAGGAAACAACGCACCCTCGCACTCCTGTACCTCATAATGGCATGCAAAGAAAGCACTCTTTTTCCTAGATTGCCCGCGCAATCTAGGGAAAAAGTCACTCAGAGGCCGTACAAACCCAATTTGTACGGCCCCCGGCACCATCAAACTGAGAAAATTACAATGCAGGACATCATGAAAGTTACCTCGGCATAATATCAATAGTCCCTGGTAGACAGGCTGACCGCAACGACAAGAAAAGCTCTGCAAGCACCTTTGATCTCCCAAAACTCAGGAAGTAAAAATGAATAGGATTAGGACCATAATCCCATATTTATCGCCCTTTTCAAGAACTTCGGAGGTCCATAACAAGAGATCAGAAGGTCCATTCTACAAACCGTAAGTTGCACCATCATCAATAAGCCATGAAAAACGAAAGCGTTGCCACACATTCACTTTCTAGGAAAAATAAATTTTCAGCGCCAGGAGGTATGCCCTCTCCCATCTTCCTTTTTAAAAGCTCATGCCTTTCAATAATATTTTATGAAAAGAATATGCTTTCACTTGAGGTAGTTGTTTTTGCAGGAAGAACCCGCAAACCACTTACAACACCATCCACTGAAGGTTCTAGAGAAGGTATCATTATACTCTCAGCATGATAGAGCCCCATAAAACTTTACATATCCTAACATCATTTCTCCATCAGAAATATACCATAGGGCCCTCATACCCAACCATGTTTATCATCACCTCACCCTGCATATGATAAGCATTTGCGTTGGTTCGTAGAGCCTGCCCTCCATGGCGCTCGTCACCCAAAGTAGACCGTATATCACAGAAAAAGTGACGCCATAGCCATACCACTTCCGTCCAGGAAGCACCTCGTGCCCATCCATTCATCATGCATAAGGTCAATTTTACCATTAAAACTAAAACCCCCTTCCCAGATGACCATATTGTCCAAGCATATCGAAAGCGCACCCCCGTGCATCGCTTTCGCCCACCATACCTCCACCAACATAATCCCATCTACGACACTTTTTCATCTGCTTCATCAACCCTGCACATGAGACCAACCAATGGGACCCCCACCCCCAAAAAAACACCATCCTCACACCTTCAGTGAGCTAACCCTTTCATGTTTTGGGGTACCTGTCTCTGTGTTTTGTACAAACCAAACCTCATTATTTTATGCTTTTTGTAAGTGTACAAAAGCCGCAAATGATGCACTTCGCCCCTTCACCCTCATATTTCATCTTTTCCCCCATGGCAGTAGTCCCTCATTCCCTTGGTTGGAGTATTTCACCCCCACGCACGCACCATCACGCATTCATAGCCGACTCACACCCGCCCTGGAAGTCCTACCGACTCTATGGATTTTCCCTTCAGAAATAACTATGACTGTCACCAAGCTGCTAAAGTATACTCCGACTTCGGGCCACTAAATCCCCACTCTCCATTTTCAGTCACCTCTCACCAACATGCCTATGTTAAGCCCATCACATCTAGGTCCCCGACCCATGGTTCGGTTAAGGCTTCATTTTTTTCGACTTCGACACCTTTTTTCCAAAAAGGAAGCAGTACCTTGGATCACCCCTCCCCATGCACAGGGGTATCCTCGGGTGGCACTGTGGGAGACATCATTGTCCACAGATGTCATCTATCCTCCTGACATTTGACTACAACAAAAGCTTTCATGTCATGATGGTATCATACCTTACAACCATTGCACTTTGATTAAGATCCGTCAAAGACCTGTGCCTCCATAAGCGTCTCTGTCAAAAATGCTTACACGGGAAGGTCCCAGCCAATACATATGCGTACATTGTGTAGCTATATGCCATACTAATTTTATACATATGGTTACCACATTCCACCTATTGTCAAAGAAAAAATGCCCCTGAGGGCGTCAACAGTCGTCGTCAACAACCGCTAGCATCACTACCACAATAGTGACACAGACAACACATGTATCTGTCAATTTTGTTTAACTAACCATAGCATCACGAGCATGGGACATGCCCACCTCGTTGAAATTTTGTATATATGTTGTATATTTTTTTTGCTTGCAGGGGTCCCTTAGGCCATGGTCGTCTCGGAAACAGTGCAGGTTGTTGTCAATTCCAAGATTCACACAGACCTCTCTCTCTCTCTCTACACACAATACAGAAAAGAAACTATAATGTATTTCGGCTATACAGTCCTTCCTAGACCTCACACATTAGGGGGCAACTATTAACACTGGAAAATCGTACAACAGAAGATGACATTAATTAATGTCAAGCCAAAGGATTTATAGGGTAGGAAGACATTATGGAATCAAGAAAGTATTTAAAACCTTTAAGGTTTTGAGAAAATCAGATTTGAACTATTCTTAAATGCTAAATTACGTGCTTAATCTTTCAAGAAGAGCACCTTCTGTGTGCCTTTTTTCCTGATAAGCATGCATTCATGAAAGTGGCAAAATGTCGCTTTCTGGGACCACACAAAGCAAAGGACAGTTACTCCTTATATGTCCTCCTTAGACATTATGTGAGCACACAAAGGAATATTTGGAGCACACAATGCAATCATACCTCTCCCTTGGGTCACCATCCACCATGTACCAAGGGAGGGAAGGAGGATTTGAAATCCCCTATATAAATCCACCAAGAGATGAAGAAAGGGTGATCACATTGTTATGCTGGCCAGAATTTCCCAAGAAATACTAGTAGTGTGTGGCCCGGAGCTAGAGATAGAGGGGACTCGATTGTTGGCCACCCGACAATCCTATTCCATCACAGCGGAGAGAGAGGGAGACTGCATCAGAGGTAGAACTTGGAAAAACAACATCCTTGCATCAGGACCTAGAACCATTGTCTAGGGGCCCTTTGGAAAGTGGGTAAAATTTCTTCTCCATATCAAACATTTAATAAGAAGAGGCCTTGAGCCATCGTTTGCATTATTATCGTTTTGACTCTCTTCAATAGCTTATGTATATTTGTGTTTTAGTTTTTAGTTTACTTTGAGCATAAATTTTTTCCCCTAGATTATATGCTTTTGAGCTCCACCATTTTCTGCCTGTTACCAATAGTTTATAGGGGTAGACCACACCCCTTAAACTAGTGTGATTTCATACACCCGTGTGTCAAATCCACCACAACAGTATGAACGCTGCTCTGATACCACTTGTAACATACACACCAAAAAAAAAATTACTTTTTACCTTACCAATAACTTACTAACCAAACTGAATTACAATTAATAAAATTCCACAACACCTATGATATGATTTATCTTATACATCCAATGACCCAACCAAAATTTTTATAAAGCTTCTAAACTTTAATCGACATATAATTATATTTCATTTTCCACCATGGAAATACTTGTCACGTTGTATGCATTTGGTTGAAGGTTATTGTATTGTTCGACCGACACTTAAACTTCAATATGAGTATATAGTTTACAACCCACATAAAGGCATGTACCTTATCCTTGTTACTACCGAGGCATTGGTGGCACATCCTAGCAATTAAATACAGCAGGTACTGGAAATTAAACTCTTGAACAGGTGTTAGATTTTCCATGATTCTTTGTGGTTTTCAATGATCCTTGTCTTATATCTTCACCGTTGATTTTTGGGAGATCTATGGTTCACATTTTTGGTAGGAATCGACTCTATAACCCCGCCAACACTAGGTGGCTTCGCCTTTTGACATTGTTCTGTGTCGATTCGCCTTCTTTGCTTTTGGAGGGTTTGCTCCCACAACAATATTCGAGCTCTGGCTCTGCTGAACTATGAATCCATCTCAAGTCGGGAGTTTTCCAGTGGCGAAGAGCTCAGGTTTTGTAGTATGGCAAGGAAGGGGTCCTCGCTTCAATCCGTTGGGGTTTTTCCGGTGGAATTCAACCTCTGTCTCAATGGAAAATTCATGGTTTCTACCTTAGTTCATCACTTCGCTCAGGTGAACGTTTCATGCTCTTCACATCTACAATTTTTACTTCATTATTTTCTGAATTTTATATTATTACCTTCTTATCCGTTTTCCATTTTAATTTCTAATTTTTAGATGTTGAAGAATTCTGATGGCCAAGACGTCGTGGCGAAACCTCCTCTTCAAGTATTCTCTTCTCCGGTTTCTCATTTCCTAGCACAGTTCCTCTTCTTTGAATGGGTTAAACATTTAAAACCATAACTCTCATTTTTTTCCTATGGCTGATGGTTGCAGGTTAGCTCTTCCACCGATGGGCCGGTTCCATTTCCCTTGCATTGAATATTCATTTGTTCACTGCTAAAATACTTGGCTCACCTTCCAGGTACTTCTAATATTTTCACCCTGTCTCAAAAGCTTTATCTATCTCCGGTGAACCTCTAGCTTTCACAGGGTTTATAAAATCAAGCTCGACTCCATTTTAGGATTTGTCCATCGTCCTTATTTTATGTACTAATTCTTTCACAAGACGTAAAGATAAATGATATTATTCGGCAAGTTTCCTTGAGGCCTCGGATAATCCTTCTTCGCACTCCTTTCTCTATAAATTTTTACTGTGCTATTGTTTATGAAAGACGTGCTAAAGGGTTTATTGCTAGAACACGACTCTTGTTTAGTTTCCCATTCCGAAAATGGATACTGCTGTATATTACTTTTGGAATAGTATTTTCGTTTTGTCCATATGTAATTATTTTAAGCACAGTGGCCTATTCAAGTTCTTAATGGAATTTAAGCCTGTGTTTGCAAGAAACTGTACATGTTTCAGTTCTATTTTTTTATTATTATAGATAAGTTCTTCGGTTCATTCGAATTTCATAGTTATACAGATATGCTTGGCATTTAGATCGTAAAACTCTTTTTTGGGAATATTTGTACACTGTTTTTACAGTAGTTTTAATCTCCAGTTAGATTTCTTTTCTTAAGATATATTTGTATTCATATGTTTCATCTTAACTTAAAAGTATATCTTGGTGACCAGACCACCTAACTGTTATGTCCGTGTATAGATATTAGGGGTGGCAGCGAGTACTAGGTTGGGGTTTACTCCCCGTACCCGGAACCAAAAGCTCACATTGTCCTAGTTTAAGATAGTTAGGAACCATTCTAGTTCAATTTTCTTTACACAACACTTTATAATTATAATAATTAATCTGTTTTCATCAAGTTTCTCTGTCCTAGTACTTTCGAAACATTTTGATAGATAAAAAAAAAAAAAAAACTCTGGCATGATATCAATGTTCTGTTTTCTAATTTACTCATTTAAGCAGTGTTATTTTTTATATTTATTTGCTATAATCTTCAAGTATATCTCGGAAATAATAATGCTTTATTTATATAAAATTTCAATAGATTATTCTACAAATTCTCACAGTAAAAATCAAAGGGTTTGCAAATATTTACTGAGATACTTTATAATTGATAACTTGACACTTTCCTTTTAGCAGAATTATTCAAGAATATAAACAACCTTCTTCTGAAATTACATAACACTCAACTATGTATAAATAAATTGTAAACAAACTTCCTGACTACTTAGTTCTAAAATAAAAGTCACTCATCTGAGAGTGTATTTGGTTGTTGGTGTCCACCCAATCTTCAAGAGAGGCTATTACGTCCTCCTCTTGCCCCCATGCTCCACTCCTAAAGAGGTACAGGTTGACACTAGATTTTCTGCTATGACCTCAGGACTCCAAGTCCAGTCAGTGCCAGAAAACTTCAAGACTTGCTGAGTGATTTCCACTGGTCTCTACCAGCTCAGGAAAATCTCCACTCCTTAGCCCATGAACAAAACTCCCATTCCTCATTGAGATGAGTCTCTTATCCACAGAGGAGCAGGTAACTATTCAGATTGTCGAACCACCTTTCAGTTCTTGTAAAACATTTACCATCAACCTTTTTACTTTTTATGGAATTATTTTCCATAACTATTTTGATTATTCACAATTAACAATAAAGAAAATAAATTTTCCAGAAAAATATTAATTGTCTCGGTCTTTTCCTTAAACAAATAATAAAATGTCATTTAACTAGTTAACAACTAGTTAGCATTAAATGCAGCTATCACAACTTCCCCCCTGGAAGTAACACTGCCCTTGGTGTTTCACGCCAGCTCACATAAATAGCTCTGGGTAAGCCATACACACAAACCCTTCGTCCTCACAAGTGGCCTCATCCGGGCCGAAGTGATTCCACTGCACTTTAAACTGGGTGATGACTCGCTTCCGGAGCATAATTTCTCTCCTGTCAAGTATGTGTTGCGGCTCTACCAGAAACTCGTCATCTGGCTCTACATGCAACATCAATGTTCCTTGTCAAATTTCATAAAGAAATCATATTTCAAGTTCGGATTTTTAATTCTATCCTACCTGTATATTCTGCCAATGAATTACGTGCTTCGAATAATGCACATATCGCTTTAATAGGGACACATGAAACACATTGTGTACTCAGATGTGACTAGGTAAATCCAGTCGATAAGCCACATGTCCTACCCTTTCCGAGATTTGGAAGGGTCCACAGAACCTGGGAGCCAACTTGGCACAAGAGGCCCACCTCAAGGTACTCTTTTTGGGTTTTATCCTCACATACACATGATCACTGCCTTCAAATTATCGATAGATCTTCTTCTTATCTGCATAGATCATCTGCCTATCTTGTGCAACTTTCAAATTTTGTCTGATCTTCTTTACTTCTGACTCCATCTTAGCTAGCATTTGTGGTCCCAACATCAGTTTCATTTTAGGGCTGCTCCAATTTATAGGTGTGCGAAATTTCCTCCCATATAGAGCTTCGAAAGGACTCATCTTAAGGGACTCTTGATAACCATTATTATAAGAAAATTCAACCAGGTGCAAGTACTCTTCCCATTTGGTTGGCTGCTACATCACATACATGCACAGCATGTCTTCCAAAACTTGGTTTACCCACTCTGTTTGACCATGTGTCTGGGGATGATAAGAAGTGCTAAAATTTATTTGGGTCCCCAGAACTATAAACAAAGTCTTCCAAAATGTAGAAGTAAACTTAACATCTCTGTCCGAAATAACAGTTTCTGGAATGTCATGAAGTTTGAGTATTTCTCTCATAAAAATATCCGTTCTCTGTACAGTCTTGTAAGTAGACTATACAGGTATAAAATGTGTAGATTTACTCAATTTATCAATTACCACCATGATAGAATCATTGTGCCTCTTTGACCTCGGTAAAGCCATAATGAAATCCAGGGATATGACCTCCCACTTCCATTCAGGTACCGGGGCTACAACAATCCTGCGGGATTTCGATGCTCCACCTTGACCTGTTGACACTCCAAACATTTATTTAAATATTCAGCAATGTTTTTACGCATACCAGGCCAAAAATATACTCTTCTAATAACAGTTAACATTTTCTGGTATCCTAGGTGTCCTGCATAATTACTCCGATGGTATTCATTCATAATCAGCGCCTTTAGGTCCACCCAGTTTGGCACATACAACTTTCCTCTAAAAGTTAGCATTTGTTCTTTATTAACTCCATATTCAGAAGTATTTCCTTGCTTTCTGTTCTCTTCCATTTGCTGCCATAGGAATTGACATTATGGATCCTTCTGGGCTTCCTCTTTTACCTGATCCAAGAACTTACCTTCAAGCTGATTGTAGTATAGCTCATAAACACAATGCAGCTTTCTACATAAAGCATCAGCCACCCGGTTTTCCTTACCCTTCACGAGTTGGATTTTCATATCAAACTCACTTAAGAAGGCATTCCATCTTGCCTGTCAGAAGTTTAATTTAGCGTGCTTGAAATAACTGGCTAGGCTGCTATGATATGTCTTTAGTACAAATTTCTTACCCAGCAAGTAATGTCTCCATACCCAAAGTGCATGTACTATTGCTGTTAACTCTAGATCATAGGCTGAATATATTTGTTCATGTTCCTTCATCTTTCTTGACTCATAAGCCACTACCTTCCCTTCCTGAGTTAAAATTGCCCGAAATCCCTCTTTACAAGCATTTGTACAAACTTCAAATTCTTTATTGGGTCAGCTACCCTCAACACTACTACAGTGGCCAGTAGCTGCTTTAACCTCTCAAAACTGTTTTGGCACTCAACAGTCCACTTAAATACTTTTCCTTTTCTCTGCAAGGGGGTAATTGGAAAAGAAATTTTGCAGAATCCTTCAATGAATCTTCAATAATAACCAGCAAATGCCATAAAGGATCGGATATCCGCCACATTTTGGGAAACTCTCCATTCCATGATTGTCTTGATTTTCTCTGGGTCAACAACAATCTCCTCTACTGAGATAACATGGCCTAAGTACTGGATTTCTGTTTGAAGAAATCACACTTGCTGAAATTAGCGTACAGCTGGTGTTTTCTTAACATTTCCAGCACAATCCTTAGATGTTATTTATGTTCTTCTTGGTTCTTATAATAAATTAGAATATCATCAATGAATATGAGTACAAAATTATCTAAGAAAGGATGGAATATACCATGCATTAACCTCATAAAGGTTGTTGGAGAATTTGTTAACCCAAAGGGTAACACCACAAACTCATAATTCCCATACATGGTACGAAAATCAGTCTTTAAAATATCTTCATCCTTGATTCAGATCTAGTGATATCCAGATCTTAAATCTATTTTTGAAAACATTGTGGCCCCCTTCACCTGATCGAACAGATCATTAATCCTTGGTAAAGGATATTTATTTTTGACGATTAACTTTTTGAGTTATCTATGTTCATGCACATTCACATGGTTTCGTCCTTCTTCTTAAAAAGCAGCACTGGTGCTCCCCAAGGGGACACACTTGGATGAATATATCCTTTGTCCAGCAGTTCTTGTAACTACATTTTTATTTCAATTAATTCTGGAACACTCATTTTGTAAGGAGCCCTTGACACAGGTGATGCTCCTGACATTATTTCAATGGTAAAATCAATATCTCTTCTTGGTGGTAATCCAGGGATATTATCTGGAAATACATCCATAAAATCTTGTACCACTGATATGTTTTCCATAATAGGTGATTTTTCCTTGGCATTGGAATATCCCACCTGGATGGCATAAATATGACATCCCTTCCTCATACACTTATTCATCTAGGATGCTGTAATAAGACGTAGCTATAGGGGTTTCTTGATTCCTTGAATTTCCTTGCGTGTTCCATCTTGCATTCTGTAATAAATGATCTTTTCCTTGCAATCCACTAGGGTCTAATGTTTTTATAGCCAATCCATACCTAAAAAAACAGCATAGGACCCTAATGGCAGTATGTTCAGGTCCACATTTAACTGTTGTTCTGCAATTTCTAATGTGTAGTTTGGAATTTTGGCAGTTACCTTTCTTTTTACTCCTGTGGCTAGCTGTACCAGCCAAATGTTTTTGAATTTCTGCCCTTTTAATTTACAAATTTCCATTATTTTGGGACTAACATAACTTAGACTTTCACCTGGGTCTACCAA
Organism: Pinus albicaulis; assembly: GCA_034641835.2. Taxonomy (NCBI): domain Eukaryota; kingdom Viridiplantae; phylum Streptophyta; class Pinopsida; order Pinales; family Pinaceae; genus Pinus; species Pinus albicaulis. The sequence goes on from CM076572.1 coordinate 767,712,777, forward strand.
AATAGAAACAGATTGAGACAGTAATTTACCTTCCAACTCAATCATTGTTGGCTGATAATCTGCCTGTCGATCCTCCAACGCTAAGTTGATACAAGGTATGTTTCGAGCCACATTGCCTACTGTAGAAACCTCCTGTAAATTTGCAATTTTTTCACTTCTTATTCGTTGTGGAAAATTTTTATAATAATGTGCTTCACCACACCCCCAACACTGTAGGGGTGGTTTAGTTACTTGCCCTTGCTCAGGCTTGCTAGATGCCTCTGTAGGCCTCTCTTCAGCTATCCATTGGGTTCTTTGATGATTTCTACCAAACTATTTACTGACAGAACTTCATGCAAAATTCTTAAAGTTATTATTTTTGGCATCTTTTAAGTTTGAGATGTGTTTCCGTCCTTTCCTTGGCTACCAACTTTTGCCAACCTCCCCTTTTTCCTTGGATTGTTGATAGCACATTCATGCCTTACGAATGGCTTCATCCATGGTTCTTGTATTTACAAATTCAATTCACTCCATATGTGTTGGCAAGCTGCTCATAAACCTTTGTACCTTATCCTTTTCATCTCAGAGGTATGGGACATATCTTAACAAGGAAGTGAACTTGGTGATATACTCATCCATAATCATTTGTCCCAGCTTCAAGTCATGAAATTCTTTAGATTTATCATCGTAGAAACATTCTGTTAAATACTTGTCTTTAAAGTATTGCTGGAACGATTCCCAGGTAACATCTTGGTCCTCAATGCCCCACCACAGAGTGGCTTTCTCTCTTAACTGATATATGGCCAATCTAGCCTTCAAGTTGCTGCTATACTCGTACACTTGAAAATATTTGTTCATGTTTATAAACCAAGCCTCTGCCACTTCCTCAGCTTCACCATCAAATGTTGGGGGTTTTATTTTTTGAAACTCCCCTTGAAGCTCCACTTTTTGCTTCTTAGCTTCTTACTGATCCAACAAATTTCCAGATTTTGCTTCATTATAGTTTTTGTTCTTGTTCCTTCGTTGGGATGGGATTCTTTCCACTCTATCAGTGGTGTGGTCCCTTTTTTGTCGCTCATTGCCTTCTTGCATGTCCCTATCAGCACTGGGGTGTTCCATTCCCTAATTTTTCTTGTCTGACAAGCTCTTGAGTATCTTTTCTTGCTCTTGCATCAATCGCTCGTTATCACTTAGAACCCTCACCATTTATTCCTATAGCTTTTGTACTGTATTCAATAGTATGTTGTTTTGATGTTGTTGTTCCTCCAAAAGTATACTCGTTTGCTGGTGCTGATCCACACTCAGCTGAACCCACATATCAAGGCTCACTTCTGGTCGTGTTTGGGGTTCCCCGGTGTTATAGGGTGGTTGTTGCATTGATCCCCTTCTCATGATGTTTCTTGTTATAATTATTTTCTGTGCATCAGTACACACACAGCTTAAATCGTTAGTTGACCCTTAGGGTCCCAGCGTATGAATGCTGCTCTGATACCACTTGTAACATACACCCCAAAAGAAAAAAATTTACTTTTTACCTTATTGATAACTTACTAACCAAACTGAATTATAATTAATAAAATTCCACAACACCTACGATATGATTTATCTTATACATCCAATGACCCAACCAAAGTTTTTATGAAGCTTCTAAACTTTAATCAACATATAATTATATTTCATTTTCCACCATGGAAATACTTGTCACATTGTATGCATTTGGTTGAAGCTTATTGTATTGTTCGACTGACACTTAAACTTCAATACGAGTATATAGTTTACAACCCACATAAAGGCATGTACCTTATCCTTGTTACTAATGAGGCATTGCTGGCATGTCCTGGAAATTAAATACAATAGGTATTGACAATTAAACTCTTGAATAGGTGTTAGATTTTCCATGATTCTTTGCGGTTTTCAATGATCCTTGTCTTAGATATTCACCATTGATTTTTGGGAGATCTATGGTTCATATTTTCCATGGGAATTGACTTGATAACCCCGCCAACCCTAGGTGGCTTCACCTTTTGACGTTGTTCTATGTCGATTTGCATTATCTACTTTCGGAGGGTTTTCTCCCACAACAATATTCAAGCTTCGGCTCTGCTGAACTATGAATCCATTTCAAGTTGAGAGTTTTCTAGTGGCGAAGAGCTCAGGGTTTGTAGTATGGAAATTAAGGGGTCCTCACTTCAATCCGTTGGGGTTTTTCTGGTGGAATTAAACCTTTGTTTCAATGGCAAACCCATGGTTTCATTCTCTTCGCATCTATAGTTTTTACTTCATTATTTTCTGAATTTCAGAGTATTACCTTCTTATCCGTTTTCCATTTTAATTTCTAATTTTCAGATGTCGAATAATTCCAATGGCTAAGACGTCGTGGAGAAACCTCCTTTACAGGTATTCTCTTCTCATGTTTCTCATTTCCTAGCACATTTCTTCTTCTTTGAATGGGTTAAACGGTTACAACCCTAACTCTCAGTTTTTCTTCCTGTGGCTAATGGTTGCAGGTTAGCTCTTCCACCGATGGGCCAGTTCCATTTCCCTTGAATTGAATATTGATTTGTTCACAGTTGAAATACTTGGCTCACCTTCTAGGTACTTCTAATATTTTCACCCGGTCTCGGAAGTTTTATCTATCTCTAGCGAACCTCTAGATTTCACGGGGTTTATAAAATCAAGCTCGACTCCGTTTTAGGATTTGTCTATCAGCCTTATTTTATGTACTGATTCTTCCACAAGACGTAAAGATAAATGATATTATTCGGCCAGTTTCCTTGAGGCCTTGGATAATCCTTCTTCGCACTCATTTCTCTGTAAATTTTTACTATGCTATTGTTTATGAAAGACGTGCTAAAGGGTTTATTGCTAGAGCACGACTCTTGTTTAGTTTCCCATTCCAAAAATGGCTACTGTTGTATATTACTGTTGGAATAGTATTTTCATTTTGTCCATATGTAATTATTTTAAGCATAGTGGCTTTTTCAAGTTCTTAATGGAATGTAAGCCTGTGTTTTCAAGAGACTGTACATGTTTCAGTTCTATTTTTTTATTATAGATAAGTTCTTCGGTTCATTCAAATTTTTTTAGTTATACAGATATGCTTGGCATTAAGATCTCAAAACTCTGTTTTTGGAATATTTGTACAGTGTTTTTACAATAGTTTTAATCTCCAGTTAGATTTATTTTCTTAAGATATATTTGTATTCATATGTTTCATCTTAACTTAAAAGTATATATTGGTGACCAGACCACCTAACAATTATGTCCGTGTATAGCTATTAGGGGTGGAAGCGAGTACTGGGTTGTGGTTTCGTCCCTGTACCCGGAACCAAAAGCTTACCCTATCCTAGTTTAAGATAGACAGGAACCCTTCTAGTTCAATTTTATTTACACAACACTTTCTAATTCTAATAATTACTCTATTATCATTAAGTTTCTTTGTCCTAGTACTTTCGAATACATTCTGACAAGAAAAAAAAAGGAAAAAAATAAAAAAAACTCTGGCATGATATCAATGTTCTGTTGTCTAATTTACTCGGTTAGCCAGTGTTATTTTTTATATTTATCTGCTATAATCTTCAAGTATATATCAGAAATAATAATGTTTTATTTATATAAAGTTCAGTAGATTATTCTACAAATTCTCGCAGTAACAATCACAGTGTTTGCAAATATTTTTTGAGATACTTTATAATTGATAACTTGACACTTTCCTTTTAGCAGAATCATTCAAGAATATAAGCAACCTTCTTCTGAAATTACATAACACTCAACTATGTATAAATAACTTGTAAACAACCTTCCTAACTACTTAGTTCTAAAATAACAATCACTTATCTGAGAGTGTATTTGGCTGTTGGTGTCCACCCAACCTTCAAGAGAGCCTATTATGTCCTCCTCTTGCCCCTATGCTACACTCTTGAAGAGGTACAGGTTGACAGTAGATTTTTTGCTGTGACCTCGGGACTCCAAGTCTCGTCAGTGCCAAAAAACTTTAGGACTTGCTGAGTGATTTCCACTGGTCTCTACCAGCTCAGGAAAATCTCCACTCCTTCCTTAGCCCATGAACAGAAACCCCATTCCTCACCAGGATGAGTCTTTTATCCCCAGAGGAGCAGGTAACTGTTCAAACTGTCGAACCACCTTTCAGTTCTTGGAAAAAATTTACCATTAGCCTTTTTACTTTTTATGAAATTACTTTCCATAACTAATTTTATTATTCACAATTAACAATAAATAAAATAAAATTTCCATCAAAATATTAATTGTCTCTGTCTTTTCCTTAAACAAATAATAAAATGTCATTTAACTAGTTAACATTAAATGCAGTTGCCACAATTGGTTAGCCCCTATTCTGAGCTCTAGGTGCTATTCTCATTTGTCAAAAGAGCAAGGGCTCAATTAGAGATGTTTTATTTTGTAATTGATTTGGATCAAAATTTTAAGAATAGTATGAATTTACGAAAAGTCTTACTTCAATATTTTTCTTTATTTTACTTTATTTTAGGAATACGCAAAAAATTGAAATATTAATCAAAATTCATCACAAAGGAAAAAAAGTTAGTTATATATATATATATATATATATATATATATATATATATATATATATATATATATTACTAGAAAAGAAAAAAACGTCTTTTATATTAAGAAAATAAACAATACATATTTTTATGAATGTGTCAAGCGGCAGATCTTAGTCTTCCATCTCATCATTGTAAACATTATCTTAACATAGATCAGTCCAGCATCATTCTCTAGAGAAGCACGAGAGAATAAAAAAGTATAAACATAAACATAGAGCATCACAGTGACCTCATCTAGATAAAATTAGAGGAAAAGATAGTATCTGCCAAAGTCCACATGAAAATTCTATATAGAAACACAAACCCTATTCAAAATGAAAATTCTATATAGAAACACAAACCTGATTCAAAAAACAATACAATCTATGTAGACAAAATTGTGGCACCCATTCAAAATGAACTGCAATGAGAGGCACATGAGAGCCATAACTGGAAACCTGTGAAGTAGATAAGAATCAGGCTCGCTTGATGAAAACACCAGCTCGCATGAATAGACCCAGCCCCACTAGCAGAAAATAAAAATACCAATAACATCGACATTTGCAACTTTGAATGATATGAAATAGGCTCGCTTGTTGGGAAGATCGACTCACTTGCAAAGACAATGGCTCGCCTGCAGAAAATACAATAATTCACATTTAGGAATTTTCAAAGCCCAACAGATGACTAGTTCAAACCTCTGGCGTGGGGAGCCATGACATGTACACGGAAGGAAATACATTGTTCATGTGATGTGAGTCTATTCGACACCTTAGGGAAAAAAATAAATTCAAAATGGATAGAACAGGGGTAGAGTTGTTATTTTTTTTTAAGTAAACAAGTGATGTGTGTTTAACATGTGGTGAAATAAACTATTTTTAAATTAAATTTGTTATTTTTTATTTGAAACTGAAAACAGTTCAACTACTTTTTATATTATCATTTGGAGGATGTATTAGATTAAGAATATTCTCTTGAAATTAAATCTTATTCATCTATCTATATAAAAACCAAAACTCCTCATGCCCAATTCTAATATAGACAAACCTACAAACCTACTGCCTAATTAAATATAAATATATTAAAATTTAAATATTCTTATATTTATTTATAATAAATAATATTATCCAAATTCAAAAAATAATATTTATCATTATAATAATAATAATATATTATTTTATATTTTTAATATTTTACATATAAAATATAAAAATAAAATAAATACACCTCAAGAAATATGTATGCCATAAAGCATTCTTATTTGAAAACAACTTCTCTAACTGCCACTCTGTACTGGTCTGCACCATTGGATGGAATGTTATACGATTGAATATTTATAGGTCGTTAGATTAATATTTAATAGTTAAAATCGCTTACTAAACTATTTCTTGGTAGCTTAACAGTTTATTGATAATAAGTTATAAAAACAACAAAACTATAAAACGTTCCCTCTGAGAAAAGATCCCTCCAATGCCATCTGTGTCTTTGTGTGCCTTTGAATTAGATCTTAGATGATAGGAATAGCCTCTGCCATCTAGTATTTTTCAGTTACAATTATCTAACTGACTTATGAATATTAGTCATCATCTCCGCCATATTAGAGTATTTGTCATACATCTTTTAAGGTCTATTTGTCATGTAGCCATGAGTTCCCAATGTATTAGTGTTTGGGTTTTTATGACCGGTAATGCAGTTACAATTGCTCGGCTTGCACCGATCCGGGCCTTGCTCCGAGGTGTGCAGGGTGGATTCATCATCGGTCCAAGCCAAGAAGTGTTCCTCGATTCAGATTTATATTTTGATAATTGTTGCAGAGATGGCCATGGGGATCATCGTTGTGAGAATTCTGGTATGCATCACTCTCATCAAGCTCCAGTTCAAGCTCAAGGTCGACCCGTCTAAAACCATGACAACCACTTGCAAGAGCAAGTCGAGAACCGACAGCGCTATCAAGATTCGCTGTGCGCAGGTGATCTTCAGCGATGAGGAGCTCAGGAGAGTCATGGGAGGGTTCAAGAAAGACACTGAGGTAGGCCGCAGAACCTACTCTTACATTTTCAAATGGGTGCTAAAAAATGGACGGTTTGTGCAAATAATCAAATAATCAATGTATCAAAATTCATATTGCGAAATGGATTTAATGTAAACTCATATACCATGATGGAAAACATTCATGGCGTTGACTACTCTCTCGACCTCTTGGTGCCTAAATCTCCAAACACGTCGAGAACCTTTCATGACATTTCTCATTAAATTTTCCTTCTCAGACATAAAAATATTGACATTTAATTATTGTGACATTGAACCCCTCACAACTCCTCTCACAAGTCCTCCAACTAGCAAGATGAAAACTTTTTCCAACAAATAACATTTCAGATTTCTGTCCCATTTTGTGGTCTTGAGATATATATCTCAGCCCTTGGTCATTTCTTAATTTCGTCATTCATTTATTCCAGAGATAATTCCTACAGAGATGACAGGAAGAAGGAACATGTTAGTTGAATATTCCATACATGCACGTGCTAGGCCCAATCTCCACGTAGGCCACTCATGAATTTGTTCATAACGCAATGTATCAAGGCTGGAGTTTTCAGTGCGAAAGGTTTTGATTTATTATATGTTTTTATTACATTTTAATCGCGTAAGGTTCAAATTGGGTTTATATATATATATATATATTAAGTTTTCCTAAAATTTGTAAAAAACAAGGAGGATTGCTAACCCTATGAAGAGTAAAAATGGAAAATAAAAGACAAATAAAAGACCCATACATGCAATTGTGTACCCATGTTTAGGAGGAAGTAACATGGATAGTATGTTGACTAGGTATAGTTGAAAGAACATTTATCCTTGCACTCAAAATAAATAAACATTAACCTTGCAAGCAATTCACATGGGGAACCTATTCATTTAATAATCAGCAAAGTTACATCGTGCGTGGTGCGGAGCACTTGACCTGAAACAGGTGCAGGACTGGAATTGTGAGGGACTTTCTGTGATGCTTCTTTGAAATCACGACGTTGGAAGTTGGAACCTTCATCCAATCTGATCCATGCTGCTCTTATATATTCAATTTCACTCTCGCAATTTTCACCATTCATCTCCATAATATTTCAAGAAATTTTAGGCTATTTTTAATCTTTTTTTTTTTCATTTGTCTATTTTTTTAATGGAGGAAATTGAGCTTGAAGTAGCTTTCAAATATACATAGTCTTGCTCAATATTGAATAATAAATCTTGTGAAAACCAAATCTAACTATTAGACCACATTCTTGAAACTCTGTGTTGTTTCTAGTTATTTGGTGAAGGATTACTACTGTGTGCAATGGCATTGATCTTGGCTGTAGAATACCTCAACAACCGTGACTGTGATTCAGGAAGTATATTGAATGTTAATGTCGATACAACAAGTACAGTGAATTTTAATGCAAGAGAAGCAAAGGGGTCTCCTCGCTCTCAATTCACAGAAGGGACTCCCTTAAAGACCAGACGAAAAGGGATTCCCTTGAAGACCAGACGATTCATGATTATTAGTGATGGTGTGCAAGGAATAACTGTCCCTCTGAGCGTGACCCTTCTAGAAGGGAGCTTCTCCGCTTAGAATTGAAGCGATGATGAGAAACTAGTGCATTTCTTTAACATACAATCAAATTTATTCTTTCTTAGGAATTGGTAACAAAGTTTCGTAGCGTGTTTTTATTTTTTTACAGGTTGTGGGGTTTAGTCTTGTGGTTGTGATTTAATTGTTAGGTGGGGATATTGATTATCATGAGTTTTGTGGTGTAATCTAAAAAATTTTGTTATCACAAGTCTTGCAGTCCAATCCTAAACAAAATTAAGTACACTTAACTGTTACTCCAAAAATAATTATTTTAATAAAAAAAGGTGAAATTTTATATAAACTTTCTGCCATATAAATGGCACAGTTACAGTACCTTGTATTGGTGTGGGTAAGAGACTGCTTCTTACATTGTAATAGTATTTTGTACATATAACAACAATATATTTCCTATTTATACTTCATTCACAAATTCTTGTTATGGTATGGTGAGAGTGACAAATGTCTATAATTTGCAATGGTTTGTTTAATTTACCATGTTTGAGTAAAGGTTTCTTGTATGTTTTATTTATAGAAAATCTCCCCCCCTATTTTCTCCAATACTCTCTCAAATTTGTGGATGATTTGAACAACATTATTACCATAATCATGTATATAATTATTAAATATAATTTTTAACCAAAATGGGTTTAGTATTTGATATTTTGTGTTTAAAAAGTTATAAGTTTAAAGTCAGAAAAGTAGAGTGTAAATTCTATAGATTTTAACATTGAAATGACTTGATAGACAAATGCATTTTATGTCAACAACATACACTTTATGGAAGTTTAATATACCAATTTGATATTTGTTGACTTTCATTTTAAAATTAATGTAATATTCCTTTTCTTGATCCAGTCAAAGTGGACGGAATCGGTCCATGTTATTACCATGGTATTTTCCCACGATATCGGCCCATGGTATTTGTTGTTGGTTTTCAAGGAAAATAATAAAATAAGGTCCATCAAGCCTATAAAAAGGGATAGAATCTAGGCATTTAGGATCATTCTGGTTTTATCTATCTTATTGTGTTTGGGTTGAGAACTTGGCTTGGCTAGTTCTAACATTGATCCCAGGATGAAAACCCCGTGGTGAATTTTTTTGGTCGATCCATCCAGGGTCCACAATTGTGCTTCAATGTTTTTTTTCTGTTTTAAGGAGCAACCAAGAATGCCATCTGCAGGAGCTCAAAGTTATTGTATGGGCTTGTATTCTATTTTCAGCTAATAATATAAATAAAAGGTTGCATTTCCAGATCCCGTCTATGTTCATGGTTTTTACTGAATGTAATTTTATTGAGAACACTAGAATGTGCTAGATCTGACTAAATTATTAAGGTTTGGGATCTTATAGTGGTATCAGAGCTGTGCATCCTACCAGCCTGAGGGTTTTATGTAGGGATCTTCGGTGGAATTTCTTCTCACCCTAAGCCTGCATCTTCTAGATTCGGTGGTATTTGATATCACCCTAGTTGATTGCCTAATTTTTATGTCTTTTAAGGTTATGAAAGACGAGTAGTGCTGGAACCAAAGAAGATTATGGATATGGAGTACTCTTTATAGCTATAACTGTAGCAGCTATTTTGGTCTCAAATCAGTTACATATCAGTCATTCCAAATTTGTCCATTGCTATTTGTTATTTGGTCTTAAATAAAGATCGCTCTTAAAAAAAAAAAGGAATGGAGTGTGAGAAATATTTTGGGAAATATATATATATATATATATATATTGAGGCTTTGACTTCTTGATTGTTACATTGGATTATTTTCACTACTATTATTATTTGTAGGTGATTTATTTCCTTATGGAGGCAGAAGATTCAAGTCGAGTTCTCAAAAGGATATAAATCAGTTTTATTGAAGAAAGCTGAGGAGAGACGAAAAAGTATTGAGATCCATTGGTGCCAAACAACAATGTCATCATTTTACTTTTGGAAACGCCATAAGAATCAACATAATGATACATCACTCGATTCTATGGGCTACAATACTTCTATGTATCACATATGGCAACAACATACAAATCAGAAGCAAGAGCAGAACAACAGGCCTTTCTCTCGAAAGGTCCATGTTATCCTTCAACAGTCAAAAGATATCCAGAACGAAGATGTAACAAGAAAGTGTCTCTTCGAACTTGGATCCAAATTGCAGGATACCAAGTTAGAATATGTCCTCCTACAGCTAGACACATTAAATATGGCTTTGAGCTTGATAGAGAAATCAGAGTGGGAAGGGTCAAGTTGGGCCTTGAAGCCATTCATGCTTGCTTTGATACAACCTAGGTTTTTGGAGCATTCTTGTGAAAAGGTTAGACTCACAGTCACCTCTTGTCTCAGTAAAATCATAGCCTTAATAGCACCGCTATTTACCTATAATGATGAAATCATGAGGAGGACTTTTAGGGCAAAGGTAGAAGCACTCCAAGGGTTGGAAAACACCACCCTTCTTACTTCTTTTTAGAAGCGCACAATTTTGGAATGTATGGAGAAATTCAGATTTGGTATACTTATGCTAGATCTAGAGTGTGATGACTTAATCCTTCATATGCTCCAATATTTCTGCACTGGAATCACAACGTCTCATCTAAACTTCATAAAAACAGACATGCAAAAGATCATGTCTCCAATCTTAGGAGAAGATAGGGCCATCTTTGAGCAATTGAGATCCAAATTGTTGGCCATTTGGAGGAAGGAGCTAATTGTATCACCTGCTGCTTATGAACTAGCCGAGGGGTTGATCAAACAGAGCATCAAACTACTTAGAAAGAAGTTAACCAAGGAGGAACTAACAAATATTTGTGGAGATGGAAAGAATAAACTAAGGAGGAAAGGCTTATACTTTGTATGCAAGGGATTTTGGGCACTTGATCATTCATGTCCAAATGATAAGGAGGCGACAAGGATAGAAAAATTAGAGACTTCTTCAGATCATGGGGATTCATTCATAAATGGGTTCGCCGGTTTTCAAGAGAGGGCCGATGAAGGATCTCAGCAGTCAAGTACAAATGGTGAGCAACAACACCATGCTCTTAAGAGAAACTTGCAAGACAAGCTGATTAGTCAGCTTGACAAATTACATGATGAAAGGAAGGATGCAATTCCCCCTGATGGTGTGGTAGTTTAATCTATAAATACACCAAAGGACATCCTTAAATAGTATGGTCAATCAGGTATAGACAACAGTCCACCAATACATCCATGTTTGACAACTAGAGAGGATGGACTACTTATCCTCACATGTAAAGAGGTCCAGGATGAATACACTCAAGGAGAATCAAATGAGGAGCCAGTAGTAATAAAACGATATGATGAGAATGATCATGCAGGCCTGAATGAAAAATATAGTATGCAGGATGAGTCATTTCTAAAGGGCCAGTCAAAGATTCAAGTTGAAGCAGTGGTCGTGGGGCATCCGGTGCAATCAAATACAAAGACATTCAATAGGGCACTAGAATTGCCAGTGAAAGACTTCCGAGAGAGGATCATGCATTTCAAGACAGATCTTATGTTGTTGAATAAAATATTCTGGACATTCCGAGACATTGTCTTACAGGAGAACATAAAAATTGAGGAACTCATAGGGGTATGTGCCAAATCAACGACCAAGCTGTCTAGTGTTGAGGAACAACTCAAGTCCCTCACAAGGTGGCATGAGGAGTACAATTAGGAGTGCCATAGCAGCGCTCTACAAGAATACATAGATAAGGCTTGCGACACCAACAACCCACCTTTATCCATTGGGAAGAGTTGGGCAGAGTTCTCCAAATGCATCATGTTGGGTAACCAAGTAGAGCAGCATGAATTGAGCATCGAAAAACATCAAAATAGTAGATTTTCAGATATTCATCCTTCCCCAAGTATGGATTGGCGAGAGATTATGAGTTGGTATTCTATTTATGGGTTGATTCTTGGGAGGATACTCATAGCCAAGGGCATATTACAGCGTGGGCCCTTTGGCGTGCCCAACAATGGAGGGATGAAATGGTACCATAACCCATAGGTCCCAGGATTTAGGTGGCATTGGGATCCAGGAGAATCCATTAGGGGCAGGATTGGCCAAAGGATTGTTTGGGATCCAGGTAAATCTATTAAGGGGAGGATTGTTCGAAGGATTGTTTGGGATTCAGGTATCGAAGGATCCATTAAGGACCATTCAACATGCAAGGATGGAACAATAAATCGGGTTGTATGGGATCCTAGTATCAATGTACAAATGCTTCTGTTGTGGATAGAAGTGGATTGCTTAGGATAAGCAATATTTGGGCAGGAGGATTTGTAATATTCCTTTTCTTGATCCGGTCAAAGTGGACGGAATCGGTCCATGGTATTATCGTGGTATTTTCCCATGGTATCAGCCCATGGTATTTGTTGTTGGTTTTTGAGGAAAATAATAAAATAAGGTCCATCAAGTCTATAAAAAGGGATAAAAGCTAGGCATTTAGGATCATTCTGGTTTTATCTATCTTATTGTGTTTGGGTTGAGAACTTGGCCTAGCCAGTTCTAACATTGATCCCGAGACGAAAACTCCGTGGTGAATTTGTCTGGTGGATCCATCTAGGGTCCACGATTGTGCTTCAGTGTTTGTTTTCTGTTTTAAGGAGCAGCCAAGCATGCCATCTGTAGGGGCTCAAATTTATTGTATGGGCATGTATTCTATTTTTAGCTAATAATATAAATAAAAGGCTGCATTTCCAGGTCCCGTCTATGTGCATGGTTTTTACTTAATGTAATTTTATTGAGAACACTAGAATGTGCTAGATCTGACTAAATTATTAAGGTTTGGGATCTTACAATTAATATTTTTTTTTTGTTTAAATCACACTTTTATATTTTCATCAAATTTCCTTAAAGGGTATACATAGACACCTAGATATTATAGTGGTAGTGGTTGAAATCAACCCCATGTCAATAAAGTACAAAGCTGATTCCTCTTGTCATTAAAAAAAAAAACAATGTAGAACTCAAAGCTTGCAACATATGAAGATATGAATGTGTAAAATTACAATTTGATTTTGTTAAGATAAAGATATATTTCCCTCTAACCATATTTTTATCTAAATACTATATCTATATTTTTTTACTTATGTGTAAATTTAATCATCTGTTGTTATTCTATATAGTAGTGCTTATGTTAGGTGTCCATATCAAATCTTTCTCTTTTGTACATATACACATATTTTTTATTTTGATATTACCATTATTATATGTTATAAGTGGATTTTTTTTTTAATCAATAATAATGTAATGATTACCCATGTAATATTTATACTATATAGGGTCATAAGAGAGTCTTTAGACCCAAAAACATATTTTTATTATGCTTACTAGTGTTATATGAAATGAGCTCTGTTTTTCGGTAATGTGATATTGGTAAACCATGGTATTGTAACAATGCATGTTTTTGTGATTTTTTAATTTTAGCAATTTGAGATGTATCATGAAGTAAGTGTTTTGATACTTGTTATGGAATGATTCCTATCAGTTTTTACCAACGAGCATCTTTTGGTCAAGTGGCACTCTTCAATATTGAAGAAGAGCATATTTCTGATCAAATATTTGCTATTGGAACTTGAAAGAAAAACTTGGAAGATTGAGAGGAAATATATGTTGGAAATGTTATTAGAATTTGTAAATTTGGCATAATGTAAGTGATTTCTCTTTATCTTCTAGATTTGAATGGAATTTTGTTTGCTAATTTTTATATTTAGTGATCTTTCTATATGTCATTATTGTTGTCAAATTTATGCCTTACATTTCCTTTACAACATCTGGTGCAATTGCTATTTATTTTATTATCAAATAAATATATATTTAAATGAATTAAAATGATGCCTACTTATTTCCAAATCAAACGCAAGTAAATAAAATCTAACATATCTAAAAAAAAATTAACGTTTATTATGTCCATGATCCATTTTGGTTTGATGGTACAATTTTTAATTTTTATGTTCCAAAGTTAAAGTTAGATGTGAAGATTTTATTATTTTATTATTCTTTTTATAAATAATTATCTAGAATTTTATTGGGCAGTGGATAGGCAATGCAGAGGTGACGTCTTTGTGGTTTGAGTCCTACATGGGCAACTCCAGGTACAATGGTTGTATCTTTTACCATTATAGGTTAAGTATGTTGTCTGAAACGTTACATCGATGAAAGAGGCAGATTTCATTGGTAAGGAAGTTTAGAATAAATAGGAAGAAAACACTCACTTGGGTAATTTATGGGGGCTGAATATGAAGCTCAATAAATGTTAGTTCTGTATATATAAGTTATTTATTTATTTGTTTTTATCTAAAATTGGTAAACGATACTTATAATGTTCTTACTATCAACTAAGAGTTGATGGTCCATTAACCTAAGTATCAAGTTCATATATTCTGCAAGTATTATTGCTATCAATGGCTGAGATGGCTGAAAAAATGCACAGGCCCTTGCCTTTTTAGATTTTAACAAGAGGGGTTTCCATTGGGATGGTTTGCCGAAACCACCCACCAAAAATCAATGGTCAAGATTGAATACAAGGCGCCATAAAATTTCAAAACTAGATGGGTCCACAAACCATTTTTTGAGATTCAACAAGATGATGAGCTTAGTGAAAAGAGTCGCCTTCACTAAGTGGGCCCGTAGGCTATTTTTGGCGCAAAGTCTATTTTTAGACTATGTCTATTTTTAGACATGTTGATCATATTCTATGAGTTGCAGGATGCTATTTGTGGATGGTTTGTCAAGTTGGAAAAATAGATGGACTTCATTTTTAGACATATTGGCGGAGTCTATTTTTAGAGACCGCGCCTAAAAATATATAGTCAAATATTATTAGTTTCAATAATATTTAATTCAAACATTATCTTATTTTGAGTATTCTGAAGTTCGGCGTACAGATGTGGCACAACAACCGATGAAGAACACGTTATTCTCGAGGGTTTACCGGAGCTATTGCATGATGGGTTCGCCAGGGAACCAAGTGCGCAGTTTAGTGGATTTGGACAAGTAACAGGTGGAGTTGTATTTAGTTTAACTCAATTAGACTCAGTTGAGCTAGTTGTATCTAGTCTAACTGATTGATACACTAGTGAGAGTGGAGTGAATTATTTAGTTAATTAATTCACAAATAATAACTCATTAATCAAATGAAAAATACATCAGTTAACTACAGTGCATGGCAGTTTCAGTGGAGACCAGTGGAGAGAAAGGTGAAAGGGCAAGATAGACTATCAGTTGTGACTATAGTGATGCATTGATTTCATCCAACACTCAGTGGAGATGCCAATGAGGATTGCGTGAGCAAGGATGGAGTAATTCAAACTCATTCAGAGCCATTATTCAGTAGGGATTGCGCATTAGAGGCAGGCTCGCAGGTGGCAAAGATCGGTGCATGGATTTGCAAGATCATGCCTGATTAGTGTGTAGCGATTGTATTGTACTAAGAGCTTGATATGATCAGCTTTATATGAGGATTGTTACATGATCTCTATGACATATATTATATGCAGATAGTTGGGGTTTTCAGCTTCAGGCTTTCTGGCTAAACAACTGTGTTAATGTGTGTGAATTTTTATTGTTTCATGTGTGCATTGCAATCTTGATTTAATTTCCGCAAATGATCAAAGGTGGAATAGATTTTGTATTTTGCATAAAGTTAAAATAGTGTGAGATCAGAAGAATCTTGGACATATAACACATAATTTATATAATTTCTATATGGTATCAAAGCAGTGTTGATCATTTGAGTAGATTGCAATTATTGAAGTGGTTTAGTTTTGTGCTGGTGGAATTCGAATTTGCTGTAGTGTTTTCTTGGTGTCGAAGTTGAGCATTCATTGAAATGTCTTTCAACGGATTGTGCTTGGAGTATGCCCTTGATGGGAGCTCGAATTACATAGCATGGAAGGACAGGATGGAGGCGGTGCTGGATGATAATGGGTTGAAGGAGTTCATAGATGCTGATATTCCGAAGCCTGCTTCTAGCGATGCAGCCACACTTGACACATGTCAAAATAAGGTAAAAAAGTGTCGAAGGATTCTGTTGGAAGGTGTGAAGGACCACACTGTGTCCAGAATTCATGGTAAAGCCACTCCATTCTTAATGTGGAAGGCTTTGACAGACGTTTTCCAAAGTAGAAGTGACCAGAGGAAGTTGGCGCTTAAAGACAAGCTCAAAAAAATAAAAATGGAGAAAGGCGAAAATATTCCAAAATACCTCGCGAAGTTTGTCCACTGCAAGGATGAGCTTGGAAGTGTGGGGGTTACTTTTTATGAATAATACTTGGTGATCTTGGCTCTCCTTGGGCTTTCGAAGAGTTGGCATAGCTACGAAGACTCTGTCAATGGACAGGAGAAACTGCGAGGATGGGAGCGACTTTGGTCGGATCTTGTACAGGAGGAGATAAGGCGAGGTACCAGGGATGGATCTTCATCGAAGAATGAAGATGAAGAAAATTACGCTTTGGCTGCCAAAGCTCGGAAAGGAAAAGGGAATAAATCTTCCAAATCTAAAGCTAAAGGCAAGAATCAGGATTTGTCCAAGGTGAACTGTTTTCACTGTCACCAGCATGGGCATTTCGCCACTAATTGCCCACATAAGAAGAAAAATAAGAGTGCTGCTATTTCTGCAGTAGGAGAGGCCTTAGCCTCGCAGTTTGAGCTCGAATTTTCTTTGATCGCATGCTTGGTTTCAAGTGTGATGGGATCGGTCTGTTTTCTTGACAGTGGTGCGTCTTTCCATATGATCGGAGACAAAGATTTGTTTAGTGATCTAGAGGAAAAGGATCTTGGAGTGCACATCGAGATGGGAGATGATGGTAGATACAGTGTGACTAGTATCGGGACCATTTCCTTGGAGAGGGAGTCCGGTAAACCTTTCATCTTAAAGGATTTCATGCATGTTCCAGGATTGAAGAAGAATCTGATCTCCGTGGTGATGTTGGAAGACAAGGGTTATGATGTTGTTTTTAGCGAGGGAAAATCTTTTCTGCGCCATAAAACAAGTGGTCAAACCAGGAGGATAGGGATTCGAGTTAAGAATCTTTATCAATTGCAAGTATATCGCTGCATTACAATGGCAGGCAAAGTAGAAGGAGTGGTGAGCCGAGATGAGGGCGAATTGTGGCACAGGAGATTGGGCCATCTTCACCATGGCACTTTGAAAATTTTGCAGCAGATTTCTACCGGGCTTCCCAAAGGTACACTTTCGCAGTCAGATCGGTGCAAGGGATGTACTTTGGGAAAATTTGTGAAGACCACTTTTCATGAGAAGGATAGTTGTGCTTCGACGATCCTTGAGAGAATTCACACAGACGTGTGTGGACCTTTCTCGGTTGTTCAATAGCAAAACACAAGTATTATGTGATATTTGTTGATGACTTTTCTCATAAGTGTTGGATCTTCTTCATGCAGAAGAAGAGCGAGACATACTCAAAATTCTGTGAGTTCAAGGCGTTGGTTGAGAAAGAGTCAGGGAAGCAAGTGAAGGCTCTCCGGAGTGATAATGGCGATGAATACATCTCTGGCGAATTCAAAGACTTCTGTAGCAAAGAAGGAATTCGAAGAGAACTCATAACGCCTCATAACCCACAACAGAATGGGGTCACGAAGAGAAAGAACAAAACGATCGTGGGTGTTGCATCGGTGATGTTGCATGATCAGGGCCTTCCCATACACTTGTGGGCTGAGGCATGCAACACTGTGGTTTATGTGCAAAACCGTTGTCCTCATAGAGTACTTGGCATGAGTACACTCGAAGAGGCGTTTTCTGGTAAGAAGCCTGATATTTCTCATTTGAAGATTTTTGGCTCACCTATTTACATTCATGTGACGAAGGATGCCAGGAAGAAGCTGGAGCTGACCACAGAGGTTGGGATATTTGTGGGGTACACAGAAACACCCCACAATTATCGTGTGTGTTTTCCAGACAGTCGAATGACTGTCGTGCGACGGGATATCAAATTTCATGAGGAGAAAGCCATGAAGTTGTTTCTTGAGAGGGAGCTACACTTGCATGCAGAGGAGGAGCTACTTGTTCTTAAATATGAGCCTCTTAGATGTGGATAAACCACAAGAGGAGGTTCATGGAGTGGAAGAAACCACTCATGCAGTGCCAAACATCAAAGGGCGGAAGCGCACTACAGAAGCTGAGCGACTGAATCTTGATGTAGTGCAGAATGTATTAGTTCCTACATCACAACGCAGATAGAGACACACCTGACCAATTTACTAGATACATGGCTCTGATGAGCAAGTGTATCATGATGGAGCCATCCTCTTTCGAGGAAGCTGTGGAGGATCCCGCATGGGTAGATTCCATGGTGGAAGAGTATGATTCGATTGTCAGAAATAGTGCATGGGAGATTGTCCCAAGGGCAGAATGGAAATCAGTGGTAGGTTCGAGATGGATCTACAAATTGAAGCAAGCTGCTGATGGGAGCATCGAGAAGTATAAGGAAATATTTTTTTCCTGGGGCTTCTCACAGATTGAGGGGATTGAATATGAAGAAACCTTTGCACCTATCGCGAGGTATTCTTCCATACAGACCATCCTTGCTCTCTCAGCGCAGATGGGTTGGCACATTCATCGTATGGATGTGAAGACCTGCATTCCTCAACGAAATCATTGAGGAGGAGGTTTATATTAAGCAGCCTAAAGGATTCGAAATCTTCAGTAGAAAGTCGCATGTGTGCACACTCAAAAGAGCATTGTATGGGTTGAAAAAAGCACCTCGTGCTTGGTACACACATATAGACAGTTATTTCACCGGACTTGGTTTTTCCAAGAGTGAGGTGGATCCAAACCTATACCAGATTGTGATGGAGGGTAGGATTTTGATCATTTTGCTTTATGTAGATGATTTGATACTAACGGGTGATGAAATTTTGATACACTCATGCAAGGCAGATCTTGCAAAGGAGGTTGAGATGAAGGATTTGGGCCTCCTTCATTATTTCCTTGGATTGGAAATATGGCAGCGGGAAGGTGAACTGCTTGTGTCTCAAGGAAAGTATGCTCGGGAGATACTTGAGAAGTTTCACATGCAAGGCTGCAAGCCTTTCGACACTCCTCTTCCAGAAAATTGGAGGAAAGAGGATCCTACATTGGTAGAGGTAGTGGATGCCACCTGCTACTGGCTAAGGCTTGTTGGTTCGCTCATGTATTTAGTCAATACATGACCAGACATATGCTATGTTGTGAACCAGCTTTCACAAGTGATGGTGAAGCCTACCAAGCTCTTTTGGAAGGCAGACAAGCATGTCTTGAGGTATCTCAGGGGCACATCTGGGTATGGATTGTGGTACCGATAGTCGGATGAGTTGAAGCTACATGGCTTCATGGATGCAGATTGGGAAAGAAGCCCAACGGACAGAAAGAGCACATTTGGAAGGATTTTCAATAATGTATTCACAAAGATTTTCTTTGGTAATGTAAGGAACAAATATCTCTGGCACCTGGCCACGAGGCTAAGTACCATGGCAGCAAGTTTGGATGCATGCGAGGCTATATGGATGAGGAAGATCCTGGTCGGTTTGTTCGATTCTCTTTTAGATCCTACTGTGATATATTGTGATAATCAGAGTTGCATTAAACTCTCGGTTAATCCAGTATTTCATGATAGATCTAAAAATATTGACATCTGGTACCATCATATCAGAGATTGTGTGCATCGAAGGATCATGTTGCTTTCTTACATTCCTACAAAGGATCAGGATGCAGATATTCTGACGAAGGCACTCACCAAGAGCAAATTCGAATACCATAGAGACAAGATTGGGGTGGGAGATAATCCCTATCTTGTTGAGAGGGAGTGTTGATATTCAACAAGATGATGAGCTTAGTGAAAAGAGTTGCCTTCACTAAGTGGGCCCGCAGGATATTTTTGGCGCAAAGTCTATTTTTAGACTATGTCTATTTTTATACATGTCGATCATATTCTATGAGTTGCAGGATGCTATTTGTGGATGGTTGGTCAAGTTGGAAAAATAGATGGACTTCTATTTTTAGACATATTGGGCAGAGTCTATTTTTAGACTGCCAGTCTAAAAATAGATATGTCGAATATTATTAGCTCTTAATAATATTTGGACTCTAAACATCATCTTATTCTCTTGGAGCACTTCAGTTAAGTGCACAGATGTGGCACAGCAGCTGAAAGAAGGAATTACGCTATTCCTGAGGGTGTACTGGAGCTAATGCATGAGGAATTCAATTAGAACTCATGTGACAGATTTTGGTTGAGTTATGGAAGTAGTTGGTGGAGTTGCATTTAGTTTAAATCAAGCACTGAGCTAGTTGTATCTAACTAATCCGATTGATACACTAATGACTGGAGTGACCATCTAGTTAATTAATCAACAACAATAACTATTGAATCAATTGAATACATCAGTTAAATTACAAAGCAGCATGGCGCTTTCGAGACTAGTGGAGAGATAGGTGAAAGGGCAAGATAGACTATCAGTTGTGACTATAGTGATGCATTGAGTGCATCCAACACTCAGTGGAGATGCCAATGAGGATTGCATGAGCAAGGCTGGAGTAATTCGAACTCATTAAGAGCCATTATTCAGCAGGAATTGCGCAGTAGAGGCAGGCTAGCAGGTGACAAAGTTAGGTGCATCGATTTGCAAGATCAGGCCTGATTAGTGTGTAGCAATTGTATTGTACTGAGAGCTTGATATGATCAGCTTTGTATGAGGATTGTTACATGATCTCTATGAGATATATTATATACAGATAATTGGGGTTATCAGCTTCAGGCTTTCCTGTTAAACAACTGTGTTAATGTGTGTGAATTTTTATTATTTCATGTGTGCATTGCAATCTTCATTTAATTTCCGCAAATGATCAATGGTGGAATAGATTCTGTATCTTGCATGAAGTTAAAATAGTGTGAGATCAGGAGAATCTTGGACATATAACACATAAGTTATATAATTTCTACACCATTTGTGGTTTTATTACCATCGGGACCCACATTTCTTCATCCAAATTTTAATTTGATTAATGTTTGATTAATGTTATATTAACCAACTTAGATCTATTTTAATTTTGGATTTACCAAAGGTTGAGAGGGATTGAGATACAATTTTTTTCAGTGAAAAGAGACTTAATCCCTCTTAGCACTTGGTAGATCCCGAGTTAGAATGGTTATATATATATATATATATATATATATATATATATATATATATATATATATATATATATATATGCTTATGTTTTTATTTTTATTATTTTTATCTATTTTTACTGAGTCAAAATGTATACATGACCTCACATTACAACATTACAACGTAACCCCATCTCTTGAACACTTTACCTTCAATTACTAAGATCCACTGTGGATCTAACAAGAGGTATCAAATCTCTTGATGTGCAAATCTATTTTAGAACAAAAAGAGATTTGATCCCTCTGAGTGCTTAGTAGATCTAAAGTTAAGATGAATCTAAGTTGGTTTATATTTTTTTTATTTTTTTGTAAATAGATTTAGATTTTTTGTTTAGTTTTAATTATTGTAAACTTGTAACTCTAATTACTTATAACTATTAGTATGGTTATATGTTTGCTTCCATCAATTGTTAATTTGTTGAAAAATGTAACAAGAAATTCTCAATTTGCTTTTTCCTTGATTAAATTGAGAAAATTTGAATTTCCACAATAGCATACAACTTGGACATAGTTTGTGTCACCCAGTTTGCTTAGTAAATTCAAGTTGGAGGAGTTAGAGTTCAGTTAAGCATGTGTGATTGCTAATTTTTAGCAATCAAGGTCAGTTATCAAAGGTTGTTTTTCAGTTAAGCTAGTTCTAAGTGTTGAAGGAACTAGTGGAAGGTCAATTAAGCAGTGAGACTTGATTCAAACTCAGTGATCATCCAGTTAACTTATCAATCAACCCAAAATAGCTAGTGCATGTAGAGAATTCAATTTCCCCATGATTTTTGGAGATTCCAAGGCAATGTAACATCAATTGTAGACTAGTCTTGAGTACAGAGGTGTTGCATGAAGTCGGATGATCAGCCTAAGGGATTGCGCAATCCATTTTGGAGAAATTCCTAAATAATAGGGATCTGGTTTCTCAAGGAACAACGCAAAGAAATAGGAGCTCAAGCAGAGGAAAAATTTGACTAAGTCCGGGTCAGATCTTCTTAGTGAGCAGAGAGATAGGTTATGCCCTTGCAGGTAGTGCTCAGTTGAGCAAAGAAATTGTAATACATATCTATTCATCAAAATAATGCAAGCATGCATTAAAGTTTTTAGCAAATTTCTTTCCCCAAGGAAAATACTATTTGCATGTGTGTGATTTCTTATTGCATGTCTAAAATTTTGTTCTAAATTGTGAATTAATGTCTACAGAGCATTAGAGTAGGTTTTTGTATTGTGATTTTGATTAAAACTTCATGAGAGGTTGAAAATATATATCATAATTTCCACATGGTTTCAAAGCAAGATTCACATTAGAGCTGAAATTTCGAAGTCGTTTCTTAGGAGGTTTGAATTTGGAATTCATTGCAACATGATTTCTTCAGAGCTTAGAAGATCGCCTTCAATGACTTAAGGCTAGAGTATGCCTTGGAAGTCACCTCTAATTTTGTTGCATGGGAGGATCACATGGAGGAGGTATTGGATGAAAATGAATTTCTAGAATACATCAAGACAAATGTTGTAACACCACCGATTTTTGATGCCCAAAAAATTGCTCAGTGGAAGAAAGGTGTAGGGAAGGTGAGGAGAATAATCTTTGAGGGAGTACAAGATCACATTATCTCAAATATTCATGGAAAAGAAACTTTGTTTTCAATGTGGAAAGCACTGATAGAATTGTTCAAGAATAATAGTGACCACATGAAACTGGCGCTCAAGGATAAATTTCGAAGTATTAAGATGCAAAAGAATGACACTATTATACAGTATCTAAAAAATTTCACACAATATCATGATGAAATTTTTGTAAATGTTCTTGAAGAAGACTTGGTAATCCTAGCCATTCTGGGCCATCCCAAGAGTCAGCAAAATTATCAATATTCAATGAAAAGAGGGAGAAACTACCAAATTGGGAGCGCTTATGGTCTGATTTGGTGCAGGAGGAAATAAGGCTGAATACCAGAGATGGGACTTCATCCAAGGGTGAGGAAGAAAAAAAAATTGGGATGGATGGAAAGGAAAAGAAGGTAAAAGAGAAGAAATCTCAATCCAAACCACAGTCTAGCCAAGGGGGAAGAAGAAAAAATTGTCGAAAATTAAATGTTTCCATTGTCATGAATTCAGGCACTATGCCACAAAGTGTCCACACAAAAAGGCAAGCAATAAGACCTCAAGAGGAGCAGCAGGTGAAGCCTTGGCTTCATAGTTCGAGCTTGAATTTATCCTTATCACATGCATGGAAAACATAGTGATGGGGAGAGTGTGGTACGTGGACTCAGGTGCTTCATTCCACATGATAGGGTGTAGAGAATTTTTTAGTGACCTAGAAGAAAAATACTTGTAGATTCACATTGAGATGGTGACGATAGAAGGTATAGTGCGAATAAGGTTGGTACAATCACCTTTCACAGGGAATCAGGCTCCCCCCTTAGGCTTATGGATTTCATGTAAAAATATTAGTTTCTGTTGCAGTTTTGGAAGACTGTGGCTATGATGTGATCTTCAGCAAAGGAATAGCATTCCTAAGGCACATAGCCACGAGACAGGTGAAGTAGACTGGGGTTCATGTGAATTACCTGCATAAGCTAGATGTGGAATATTGTGTCACATTAAGTACTAAGGTGGAGAAGGCATAGAGTCGCGATGTCGATGAAATTTGACATAGAAGACTTGGCCATTTTCATCATGGCACCCTGAAAATTATGTAGTAGATAATCACATGTGTTCCCAAAGGAGTGCTTGAGCAACATGATGTATGCAAAGGAGGTACTTTGGGGAAGTACACAAAATACACATTCCATGACCGGGATATAAAAGCACAAGCAGTCCTAGGAAGGATCTACTCTGATGTCTGTGGACCTTTCTCGACAAACTCCACTTCCAGACACAAATATTTTGTCATTTTTAGTAATGACTTTTCACTGAAGTGTTGGATCTTCTTCATGAGGAAGAAATATGAGACATTCTCAAAGTTCGTGGAATTCAAGGCATTGGTTGAGAAATAAACTGACAAGAAGGTGAAGGCTCTTAGGAGCGATAATGGATCTGAGTACGTGTTGAATGCATTTAAAAATTTATGTGCAAAAGAAGGCATTCAAAGAGATTTGGTAACACCCCATAACCCACAACAAAATGGGGTGGCTGAGAGAAATAATTGTAGCATTGTGGGAGTAGCGAGGGTGATGTTTCATGACCAAGGCCTACCTCTACATTTCTGGGTTGAGGCATGCAACACAATAGCCTATTTCTAGAACTAGAGTCCTCATCGGATTTTGAGCTTGATTACACCAGGGGAGAAATCCGGATGTGTCGCACTTCAGGATTTTTGGAGCCTGTGTTTACTGCCATGTCTCCAAAGAATCAAGGAAGAAGATAGAACCAAAAACAGAATTGGGGGTATTTGTGGGTTGCACATAAACTTCCCACAACTATCGTGTGTAATTTCCATCCCTCAAAATGAAATTTTTGTGAAGGGATGTAAAATTTGATGAGGAGAAAGTGATGTGGTTCTCTCTTGAGAGGGAAATTTAGATCCCACCAGAAGAGGAGATTTTAGCTCCAAAGGAGGAGCCTCAAGAAATTGTGGAGCAACCACAAATTGAGGAGAAGAGAGTGGAGATAACCCCTCAAGAAAAACCATAAGAAGGAAAGAAGAGAAATAGGGAATTTGAGAGACTTGTGTAGGATGCGAGGGAGAATGTGGGTGTTCCTTCAAATTGGCACAAGTAGAGAAGGTCACCAGATCGATACACTGGCCACATGGCTCTAATGACTGATCTTGTAGAGACTAGGCCATCCTCTTTCAAGGAAGAAATATAGAAAATTGTTTGGGAAGTGGTCCCAAGACCAGCAAATAAATCAGTTGTGGGTTCATGATGGATCTTCAAGATAACGCAAGTAGAAAATGGAAGCAAAGAGAAGTACAAGGCCAAATTTTTGGCTAAGGGGTACTCTCAAGTTGAAGGAATTGACTATGAGGAGAATTTTTCTCATGTAGCAAGTTACTCATCCATTAGATCAATTCTTGCTCTAGCTACACAGATGGGGTGGAAGATCCACTAGATGGATGTAAAAAGAATACTTCTCAATGGAATTATCGAGGAGAAGGTGTACATCGAGAAACCAGAAGGATTTGAGAATCTTGATCGAGAGTATCATGTGTGCAGACTCAAGTGAGCATTGTACAGTCTCAAAAAAGCACCCTGTGCTCGATATACTAAGATCGATAACTATCTCACCAGTTTGGGATTCACCAAAAGTGAAGCAGATGCAAACCTATTTCATATCTTGGTAGAAGGTTAATTATTGACCATTGTCTTATATGTTAATGATTTAATTTTAATTGGTGATGAACAATGGGTCTCATAATGAATTTGAAATGAAGGACATGAGTCTCATGCACTACTTCCTTAGCTTGGAAGTATGGAAAGGCCACTAGGAACTATTTTTATCTCAAGGAAAATATGCAAATGTATAGTATAGATATTCTACATGGAGAGTTGCAAACCCATCGAGACACCTCTAGCGACCAACTAGAGGATGGAGGATGCCAATTCACATGAAGAAGTGGATGCTACCATTTATTGGCAACTAGTGGGTTCATTGATGTATCTTGTGAACACATGACCAGATATGTATTATTCCATCAACCAGCTGAGCCAAGCTATGGATAATAAAACCAAATTATTTTGGAGGGTAGCAAAGCATGCTTTACGGTACCTCAGAGGTGCTACCTAGTTTGGACTATGGTACAAATGGACATAGGGAGTGAAGTTGTGTGGCATCACAGATGCATATTGCATAGGGAGTCCATCAGACTGAAATATTACATTAGGTGGAATTTTTAGTGTTGGGTCCGCAGTTGTTTTCTGGTACAACAAGAAGAAAATTTTTGTGGGACTTAGTTTGGCAGAAGCAGAAAACATGGTTGCAAGTCAAGCAACGTGTGAGGCGATATGGATGAGAGAGATACTTGTTGGATTGTTTGGTTAGATGATGGATCCAATTATGATCTACTGTGATAATCAAGGTTTCATTAAGCTCTCTAAGAATTATGTTTTTCATGATCAATCCAAGCATATAGATATTTGATATCATCGTTTGCGGGACTCTGTGCAGAGGCTGATAATGTTGTTGCACTACATTTCAACTGAGGAACAAGATGCTGACGTTTTGACAAAAGCCTTATTAGGAGGGTAGTTTGAGTTCCATAGGTGCAAGATAGGGGTGGTTGATAATCCCTTTCTTGCTGAGATGAAGTGTTGAAAAACGTAGCAAGAAATTCTCAATTTGATTTTGTCTTGATTAAATTGAGAAAATTCAAATTTCCACACCAGCGGACAACTTGGATGCAACTAACTTGTGTGACATGGCTTGTGTCACCCAGTTTACTCAGTAAATTTAAGTT
This sequence comes from Pinus albicaulis, assembly GCA_034641835.2. Taxonomy (NCBI): domain Eukaryota; kingdom Viridiplantae; phylum Streptophyta; class Pinopsida; order Pinales; family Pinaceae; genus Pinus; species Pinus albicaulis. Next base: position 767,739,461 of record CM076572.1, read on the forward strand.
GGAGGAGTTAAATTTTAGTTAAGAATGTGTGATTTCTAATTTGTATCAATCAAGGTCAGTTATCTCACGGTTTTTTTAGTTAAACTATAGTTCTATCTGTTGAAGGAACTAGTGGAAGGTCAAGTAAGGAGTGGGACTTCAGTAAAACTTAGTGATCATCCAGTTAACTGATAAATCAATCAAAATTAGCTAGTGCATGCAAAAAATTCAAGTTCCCCAGGAATGGTGTAGATTCCAAAGAAATGTAACATCAGTTGTAGACTATTCTTGAGTGTACAGGTGTTGCATGAAGTTATATGATCAACCTAAGGAATTGTGTAACCCATTTCAGAGAAATTCCTAAATAATAGGAGCCTAATTTCTCAAGGAACAACAAAAGGAAATATGAGCTCAAGTAAAGGAAAATTTTAACTAAGTCTGGGATAGAGATTTCAAAGAGCAGAGAGATAGTTTATGCACTTGCAGGTTGTGCTCAGTTGAGAAAAGCAATTGTAATACATCTCTATTCATCAAAGTCATGTAAGCAGGCATTACGGTTTTTAGCATATTTATTTCTCCAGGAAAAATAATATTTTCATGTGTGATGTATTATTGGATGTATACTTTTTTTGTTCTAAATTGTGAATTAATGTCCACATAGCAGTAGAGTATGTTTGTGTCTTACGATTTTGATTAAAACTTCATGAACAGTTGCAAAGCTACAACATAATTTCTACATAATTTGAAATCCTTGCTTACTTCCCATTGTCGTAAATTTGCAACTCTATTTGTTTCGAACTATTACTGTGGTTTTATTGTATGTTTCAACAATTTTTAATTTGAAACCCTACTTCCCATCTTTGTCAATTTACAAGTTTAAAATTATTTATAAGACATTATTTACAATTTAATTTTTTTTTAAAACAATAATTTTTTTTCATAACATTAAACCATTACAAAGAAGTCTCAATATTGATAAAAAAAAATCAATCCACATACATATTTAAATTTAAAATATTTCTTATAATTATTATTAAGAAGGAATTAAAAAAATCTTATGGTAAAATTTTACAACAATATTCGGTCGAGATTCTTGGTTGAGCCTCTAGGAAGTTATCCTTTCGGGTAAATCTACCTACTACAATATTTCATGGAGGTAGTAGCCACCCATGCCCAGGAACCGTGAAACACATAGAAAAAAAAAACTTTACAACAATATAATGCCATACACTATCAATAATTTGATGCTTATGAAAAGATAAAACTTTGACTTCACATTTAATATATTTACATACATTATAATAATAAAATGTTCAAATTCCCCATTGGGGGTGAGTTCTGAAGAAAGTAAAAGGACAAGGAGAGTTAATTTCCCCACACATGGAAATCATAATATTATTTCGTGCTAGTAGGTGGGCATTAGGATTATTTCCAGGGAACCTTCTTGAGGCAATGCTAGTTATATTCACATGGAAACCAAGATGGACGACAAAGTTGGTCTTCCAGGAAGTAAGAATAGATTTTGTGGGTAAAATTGGTCTTGTTGTGGAGAGTCTCCTCGAACCCACTAGATGGTTTTCTGGAGGCTCAACCAACAGAGAGACGGGAAATTAAGGGTCGCAGAGTGCCACGGGTCACTTTTTTTCCCATTATTTGGGGCCTTGGTGCATTTTGTTACTGGGGATTCGAAGCATTGGAAACTCTCTGGGATGTCATTCCCCCTTCAAGAATAGGGTGGCGGTGGGGCTCAGTCATGTGGATATCCTATGTGGTCATGGGACCTTTTTTTCTTCTTTTGCAAGCAATCAATATCCCTTTTTATCATTCTAGTTGGATAATTAAGGTCTGTTCATATTGTAGAAGGACATCTCCCTGGAGCCAAGTGGGTACCCTAAGAGTCACGCTCATATTTTTTGGAGAAGGGAGGTGAAAGACTTGGTAAATTATTGGGAAAAAATGTGGGTGTCATCTGAAGGCCTGGGTTGTGGCTCAGTGCAAGAATTGCTAGAATCAAAATTATTGCATCTACTAGCTTAGTCCTGATTGTAGTGGTGCCTAATCCCAGAGCAAGCAAGTCCTTTTCTTGTAGACTTCTTGGGGAGGGTCAACAAATGATAGAGGAGCAATATTGTATCTTAGAGAAGGTCCTCAGTCATTTTCTCTAGTCAGGCCAATAGTAACTCTATGGTGCTCCACCAATGTGGTTGATCTCATTGAGGGGTGGCCACCAGGGTAGAGGGGATAAACTGGCAGGAGATCAATAGGAGAAGGGGAGCTTGTGGCCCCTCACAAATATCCTCCAGGAAAAGTGGATTTGTCATCCCCCTTTGATTCAATTAAAGCACAAATTTGGCTCCTTCAACACTCGATGGATTAACTCTCCCAAATGCAATAGATAAACCATGTTGACTTGGTTAGTTTTTTTGCTGATATATTTCACAACCAGGGGCGTATTTTGGATCATTAGGCATCCCTTTGAAGGAACCAACAATGGTTTCAAGAGTGCATGGACGGATTCGAGGGCCAAATGAAACACATGGAGTCTCCTATCCACGATGATTTCCACCATCCAGCTGATCGAGGTAATGAAACTAATGAACCAAATGAAGGAAACATGTAATGATGCAAGTAGGTTATCTGTATTTTTTTGACAAATTTTGTGCTTGGTGGGCTCCTGATAAGAAGAGAATCAATTTTATCCAGCTACTTTTACTTTTTTTTTGTATCTATTTATTGTCCAACAAATCTGGTCGAAATGAGGTTTGGTCTGCTAATATGATGAAAATACCACGATGTATCATTTTCATCAATTAATAGAAAAAAGTTGAATTACAAAAAAAAATGTTGAAATTAAGAAACTTGTGTATAAATATGATAAAAAGTTTAATTTTAATTAACTTTAATTTTAGAGAAAATAAATGGAATTTCATTTTATAAGCCAAAGTAAAACTTCTAATTGTCATAGTCTAACCAACCTGCTTTTTTTCCCTAAAAATCAAGGAAATTCCTGTAATATTTTAATAAAATATGGCAGGGATTTTTGTAAATCTAGGTTAAAAATGTCAAAATTCAAGATTTTGGGTGCCCCATAGGTTTTTTATGGTGTTGAATCCATTTCCACCATCAAAAACTTGATTCAACATTGCTACAAAAAGATTTCTTGAAAAAAAATTTCTTGAATTCCGGCAACTTTTGGCCATCTGGGAAATTCCTTCGCCTTCGTAGATGACACCCTTCTAATTTGGTTGAAATTCACTAGTTTAATAAGTTTATTTTTATTTTTATTAATAATTTTTATTTAAAAATTAAAAAAAAATAATAATATTTGAGAGAAATAATTAATTTAAAATGTTGAATGTATATAATCTAAATGTATATAATTTATTTATATGATACTAAACATAATACTTTTCTAAAACAATGTGATTTATGTTAAAAAATAGAGATAGATCTAAAGCCTAAGAATACACTAGTAGAAAATGGTGAAATTAGTGACTAATTGACTAAAAAATTTAGTCACCACAACTTTTCCAGGTGAAATCCTACAAAAAATTAGCAATATTAAGAGACCCAACTAAAATGGACTACATAAATGAATAATTTAGTACCGAGTTAAAATATATGACTAGATAATAACTAATACTACTAAAAATGACTAACGTGAATGGCTAATTTAGTCTAGAAACAAAAATATGACTACCTAACATGAACTACAATAATATGAAATACTTGTTTATGTTAGTCATTTTAATTGCGTCTCTTCAAAAATCTAAACTGACAAGTGATAGGGGATTCAAAAGCTTTTATAAAGTGGATGAAAGGTTATACTTCCTTATACACTTCTTTAATGGATCAGAGGATGATTAGAATTATGGAGCTTATTAGAATATTTAGGGTTATACCATTTGATCACATTCACATAGAATTAAATTCAAAGGTTAATATATTATCGAAAATGGGAGTGGGACAACACCTCCTTTTTCAACACGACATGACCACCTATATATGTTGCAACAACCTTTCCAACTTATTTAGTGGATTGCACATCTATTTCACATTTCTTCTTCGTCTTTCAAAGTGGTAGTGCTAAGGAGAGGGTATGAACTTTGTTGAAGGAATGTTCATTTAGTACCACTACCAAGTTTCCTTCGTGCAACTTGTTAAATTTCTTAAGTTTTCTTCACAACTTCTCATGGTTCTTAAATTACGTGTTTAAACCTCTAATTGAGAAAAAAACCCTCCCACGAATCTCTCACTAATCATTAAACTCCCATATTCCCAACTAGAGGTCTTGTTCATGGAAATTGAGCATGAGAAAGATTAATTTAGGGACTAAGGCCCTTGGGTTCCTTTCCAAACCATAGAATAGACACTAACTTCCATATGTGGTGATAAACACCTCCTACGGTGCCCATATCTCGACTTAAGACCAAATCTCAATTAAAGAATATCTATGTGGTTTTTAAGTCTATCTCATAGCCCTTGAGACTAAAAAGCTTCTTGTAAGGCCTAATGCCCTTGTTTACCTCCCTTACCCATGGTAATTTCCTTGAATCATATACATGGTGTGAAAAATTTCTAATGGAATCAATATCCAATATATCCCTATGATTGTTTGGAGAGGATCTATGTGGTTTTTCAATACCAAATTCATGGCCCTTAAGCATGAGAAACTTCATTTTAAAAGTAAAGGCCTTTTTCTCCTTCCCTAATACTAATTCCTATTATGTAAAGAAAACTATTGGTGCCACTTTGGGTCAACTTAGGTTTGTTTCCACTGTCATCTTAGCAGTTAATCCTCTCACTTTGGATTGCTTATTAAATCGTGGGGGTATCCAAAAGAACAAATTTATGGGGTCTTTTATGTGACTAGATCACTAGCACTAAAAACCATCATTACATTGGATGGTTCAACATCTTGATGATCCCTATCCTATTGAACACAATTTTTTTTTTCATTATTACTTTCATTGAAACACCTCCAATAGATATTGATGGTGTTCATGAGCCTATTTTTGGTTATGTTATTTATAGAAACAATTTTATCTTTGACGCCATTATTCCTACCTTTGCAACTATCAATTCTTACTTCTATACCATTAGAGAAGTAGCTTTCGTTGATGAATGGATACACAAAAGGGACTCTATGAGCCAATCGTTCATGTCACCTGTTAGCACTGTAAATTTTAATGGTGTGGTCTCCATGATATCACTGTTTTCAAAATTTTCCTATGTCCTAGCCTATGTCGAAGTTTGAGTCATTTTCAATAAACGTCAAAAAAGAGTCTCAAAACCAAAATACTTTCAAGTGTATAGGCATTATTAGTGTCTTAGGTTCATAAAATAAGTTAAAGCCATTGTTTTAACTTAAGTTAGTGTTGAAGGCTATTTTTCGTTTGGGTAAGAAAATTACAGCCACCCTATCTGGGATAATAGCTACCTTTGTTTTAATTTCACTGATTAATACAATGAGGTTATGGAGGGCACCACCTATTTCTCCAAATTGAAAGTCATATTACTCACATAGTGAAAAGAGCTGCTATTTCTTCAGGGATCTATTCATATTGGTAACTCAGTAAAAAGTGTAGCTATTTCGCTGAAATTTGGTTTGTTGCAATTCAGAGGTAAAGGAAGCTATTTCCCAAGTATAAAGAGCTGCAATGAATATTTTTAGAGAAAGGACCATTCATTTTGGAACATGATTGAAGACCTCCTATGTTACAAACATGATTATTCTTTTAAACAAGGTTAATCATTTTTTTGACTTAGGAGTATTAATTTAGACGAGTGGTTATATTATCTATGCAGCTGACATATATCTACCCTACTAAACTAAAGTGGATATCATAGTACAGGGTATCAATTATTAATGATGTTGTGGAGTATATTGTGTTATGGGGTGATTTGGTGCTTGTATTCAAAATTATTTCAAATCGTGCCATTACTCCATGTCATGATTATAGGCGTGGAATTAGAGGATTGAGTTTAGTGGTCACTTGACCGAGGTTCTCTGTGCAAACTACAACTAACATAAGTAATTTCTCCAGCAAATAGTTTTAGCATTTCAAGGTAGGAAAACCAGGGCTCCGTGTAGGGTTTTCATCCAAGATCGAACAACTGTTTTTTTACAAGGAATCTATCTATTGAAAAGCATGGGAAAGGGTGGTAATGTCAACAGGCCCGAGCTAGAAAACACTAGGTTCATTGATTCTAGGGCCAAACCTCAGTTAAGTCTGCTGGCTGGTATAAATTTCTACAAAAATTTTCTGGAAAGAATGTGGCTTTAGCTCAGACCTTTGCTGAGAGATTTGATGGTGAAAAGGTCAAGCTAGGAAGCAATAATTTCAACATCACCGAAGCTATCATATCCCATGATACTCAAACCTCTGCCACAGGTGAAAGCTGGTTCAAGAAAAAAATGTTGCCCACAAAAGGAAGTCTCTACCTTAATCTTGAACATGTTAATGTTAAATGGAATTTGAGCGCACATATTTCCTACTTTAAGGATGAATGGCAACATGTGATCACCACAGTGAAAAAATACATTACATGCGAGGGTAGGTTGTCCTCTTTCCACCATTATCAAATGAGATTTCTTGCTCATATTTCAGGTGATAAGCCTATGAACTTGCCCTATTTTCTATATAAATCCTTACTCAAGATGTCCCTAAAACTACAGAAGATATGTAACCACCCTTTTCACAATCTTTATCATAGGGGTATAATTAAAATTTTGATTGTCTACCACCTTAGAAAGAAGAAGACCACTTGGGATAAGTTCTTGAGAGAGGAAGGGTTTGGTAGCATAAACTCCAGGAGAAGGGTATGCAGGCCCAAGAAAAGAGATACCCATGAACAAACTAGTGCAACCCCTGTCTCAAATAGTTCACAACCTAACTCTATCCATTCATCAACTTTCTACCAAGTTAACCCTCCCTCCATCTCAGTCAAAAGGCCAACTAGAATCTCGACTAAGAAAGCTGGAGACCCTATTCCTATGCCAACAGTGCCACCAGTCAACGAAGCCCATCTCAGCAGTTCATCAGTGATAAGTTCACATATGGAACCCCAAACCCTAAGGTCATTCATGGAGTAATATGAGAAGAAATTGAAATAGAAAATTGCAATGCCTCCTAAAAAGTCAGTGTCAAAAGACAAGGAGAAAATAGCTTCCTCTTCAAGAGGAAAACCTAGAAAAAATCTATTCATGGAAAAATAACTTCTAGTGGAAGTCAACCCTGGATGTCTAACATCTAAGCCTGCTTTGTCTCCAGAGGAAGTCAACCCTGGAATAAAAATATCAAGCCATGTTTCTGAAACAACTCATCAAGCTCAACTATGCAGTGGTACTTCTCTCACAGAATCCACTCTCTCACAGGTTTTGCTATCTCTTAAGAAAGGCAAACATAAAATGTCAGGGACTTTCATAGAGGAAGAGACTATTCTCGCTCAACTAGTCTCCTCCATTGGCTCTTCAATCAAGAAGAGGAAGAAGATTATGATACACTCATACTCCTCTTATGAAGATAGGAGTGACCTTGAATATACAGAATCAGAGTATGAGGAAGGAGAATCTAGTAGATTCATGCATGGAGGCAAAAGTTCTAAGTTCATTCCAAATCCTTATATCTAGAGACCTCATACTAGGACCAAAAATAAACTCAGACTAAACAGTAAGCTGATTGCTTATCCTTCATTAAGATATGAAATTATTAATATTGAGGAGAGTCCATAAGATAAAATCAAGAAGAGGAAAAAGACTCAGCCAAAGAGTATAACACAGAGAAAGAGGTTAGAAAAGAGGGTGAATAAAGCTGAGGCCATGAGGATTTTTGCCTCTATTTTGGACCTCTGAAGAATGAAGGAACAAGGTTTCCTTTGGAGAAACATTTCATTTTTGGGTTAATTTTCCATGTTTCCGGATATAGCTACTTTTTCTACGAAGGTAGAAATTATTTCTTAATATAAACATATGATGAAAATGAGTTGCTTTTTGGTTTATTATCATTATGGTGACATCAAAAAAGGTGAAGAGGAGGAGATTTCAGTTGTAATGGATGCTGCTAGGTGTCATGTATCAAGCCCCCTCCTAAATTTCAGGGTTATGTTTTTCACTTTTTAAGGAGAACATCCACATGTCACTCTCCCTGTTGTTTACACTTTTTGTGGAGTTGGTTGCACCAAAATAGAGTAGTCTTCCAAAAGTCTGCCACACCATACAACCACTTCGAATTGTTAGCCTTCATGATGTTTACTTTATTTATGATATAGCACTTTGTATTAAAGTCTTAGGATAAGCCTCATCTCTTCCATGAGATTGTAATAACTTTTTGGAACATATTCACTCCTTTTGTGGAGATGGCAGTATTATGTTTTTGTATATATGTGACAAACTATATGAAGTAAAGGTTCTTGGTTTTAGAATCTTTTGCTCATATGATCAATACATTTTTCAATGAACGAAATTGGAAGAAACTTCTGAGGAATTATTCCCTTTTGATGTGTGTATTTTTATTTTCACATGTGTTTCCATATCTTATCTTCTTCAATGAAATCTATAAATTCCATAAGATGTTGTATGTTTTTATCAGTCTCTTGATATGCTTATGTGTTTTATCAACCTTTTTTTGTCTCACAACGTGAGCTTTCTTGATGAAATATACATAATGAAAGTTTAAAGAGCATCACTTATAATAGTTTGTAAGTCTAGACATAACTTTCTCTTATTGAAATATTGACAAATTTCTCTCTATGTCGTTTTCTACCAAAAGTAGTGGATTTATGCCTTGCAGACTCGCCATCTCTTCTCTTTTTTCACACTCTCTTCTCTTCATAGGCTACAAACAGAATTTTCTGCTACCACATCAGAACTCAATACCCTCATTAGTGTGACATTGAACTTGAGTGAAATCCATCAGTGATCTAGGGTCCAAACCACCTACCAATCTTATAATCCAAATCATTAAATTGCCTTAGAGCTTAGGATGTGTCTGTTTAGGCACTTGAAGTAGTCTAAGTGTTGATTCTAGAGCTAACATCTTTTGGTGCGTCTGACGGGAGGCGAAGGCCTTGAAACGAAGAATTCTCCTGAGTCTCTTGTTTTGAATTGCTGGTAATCAATTCTTGATGGTGAAAAATAATTGGTGACTTGAAGAAGATTGCAAATTATATCACCTGGTGAATCCACAAAGAGGAAGAGGGGTTTCAAGACCTCCTACTACAAGGAGAAATCAGAGATCACCTACTGTGACTCTAGTTGCTGACCCAGAGAAGATCATTAAAGATGCAAAAGGAAAACAAATATCAGTTGAGGCCGTATCTTAGTTAGTGAAGAAGGTACACAAAAAGTACATTCCAAAGCAAAATTTACCTTCATCTACTTTAGGATCAAAAGAATTTTTAGTTTCAAAAGTTCCTTCTGGAAAATCTCAAGTTGAAACTGCTTCCCTAGAAAATAAAGTAGATGCCGTTAACCTAGGCTCAACTGAAGTTTTTCTCACTCATCACCTAGTAAATATAAGATAAGTATTGTTCAAGTCAAAGATGAAAAAACAAAGTTTTTAAGTGTCAATAAGGAATCAGAAGAGTTTGTGCTGACAGAAGGGGAGTTAGAACAAGTATTGGGAATTGCACCTTTTCTTGATAGGGATGTTTTGACTGAATAAGAATTTAATACCATTTTAAATTTTCTTCAAACTCATCCTGAATACCAGTCTCTTATTACCCCTCAACAAGAATATTTTCCTTTGTCTCGAAATCCAGTTGTTGGGTCATCCTCTTCTCATCCACTAGAAGAGAGTGTTCCTGAAGGCCTTACTTTCAACTTATCTGATTTCCTAGCTCAGTAAAATAAAGTTGAATTAACCTCATCCCCTCAAGAGACAAAATTTGAATTTGATTCTTCTGTAGAAGGTGAAGTCAACACATCGTATGTTCATCTCTTTGAAAATCCATTGTTTTCAGTCCCAAAGCCTGAATAATTAGCTCACGATTTCCAATTTTCTGTTGTCCTAGATTAGATTCAAAATCCACAAATTATAATTCCTATTTCCCAAACAGCTACATCAACCAGTAATCCATCAATTTTACATCAACAAACTATGGCTCAACCTTCCCTTACAAGGATGCAACAAATAGTGGTTGCAAGATATGCACCACTTGCTCTTCCTCAACCTTTGCATCCACTTCCTTAAGGGGATTACTTGAAATATCTACCAAAATACACCGGGGAGGGAGAAGGAGTTTCTGATGAGGAACATTTAGTGGCTTTCTATAGTTATGCTGACAACTAGAATATTGAACATGAAGATGTCTGGTCAAGACTCTTTGTTCATAGCTTGGATGGTGAAGCTCATAAATGGTTTAGAAGTCTGCCACCAAACTCAATAACATAAATAGATGAATTGGAGGAAGTATTTGTGAAGAAATGGGGTGTTAGGAAAGGCTATGTGTACTACCTTACATAATTTGGAACTCTGAAAAAGAAGGCAGATGAGTCATTGGTTGATTTTACTAAGAGGTTTAATAAGATTTATCAGAAAATTCCTAAAGAAATTAAGCCTCCTGAGACTATAGTTATGATAACTTTTGAAAATGCTCTAGATTCTAAGTTTTCTTTATGGTTAAGGGCTAAGAAAGTGAAGACATTGATGGATATGCAAGAGTCTACCATTGGAGTGCGGTCTAATATTATGGATTCTAATAAATTGAAAATGGAGGAAGAAAAAGCAGCAAAAGACAAAAAGAAGATGAAAGAAGAAAAACCTTCCTCTTCTAAATATCTTACAACAGAAGAAAATATTGATCAAATTTCCAATTTGATCAAGGAACTTGCCTCTAAGATGACAAAATTAGATCTAGAAAACAAACCAGCTGCTAGAGCCAATCAAAACGAGGCCAATAGAAATATGAATCCCTTCAGGAGGCATTTTCAACCTCAACAACTCCTAGAACGCCCAAGGAGGAATGTTGATGATCAAAAATTTTCAGCCTCCTTTGAGTACTTTTGTTGAAGAAGAGCAACAATAACATGAGGAAGAAAATGAAGAAACAAACCTTGTAGGAGAAACCTCACAGTCAACCTGTTCAACTTTGCAAGAATATGAAGAGTATTCAAGGATATATTTGTTTTCAGATGATGAGAATTCCCATATTTTTGCCCAAAATGATAAAAAATAGCAAGAAGCTCAAAACATAAATTATCCTTTGAGGTCTAAAGGTCATGTTCAACAACCTCAACAAAAATCAGATTCAGATAAACAAGCTGCCAAACATAAGGCCAAAGTCAATGAGGTTCCTCCACCTCAAAATTCTGCCCCAATTGTCAAAATCACTGCAGAAAATAAAGAATTAGTTCCAATTTATTTCAACTTCAAATCTGAACTGAATAAAATTAAAATTCTGGTCCCACTTCTGGAATTGTTGAAAAATCCATCATATAAAGAGTCTTTTAAAAGTCTGCTACAACCACCCCTCTCTCCTGATTCAGTCAACCTTGAGGATGAAAATCCCACTATTTAGCTAGGTTGTCATGTCCAAGACCAAAATGATGATAATTCACCACCTTTATACCTCTCACTCAATATACATGAAAATTTTTTGCGTAACTGTCTATTAGATTCTTTGGCTTCTCACAATCTAATGCCAAAGAAAGTGAAGGATGATTTAGGATTATAGATCACCAAGAAATACCTTGACCTCTACAGTTTTGATTCCAAAAAAGTCAAGTGTCTAGGAGTAATTAAGGACTTGGTTGTTTCTCTTACCCAACTACCTATGAAAAAATTAGTGATGGATATTGTAGTTGTAGACATACCTTCTAGATTTGGGATCCTGCTTTCTAGATCTTGGTCTAAAAAATTGGGAGGTACCCTTCAGATGGATATCTCATATGCCACAATCCCAGTGTTTGGAGGGGAATTCAGAAGGTTGTATAGGAAAACCCAAATGGCCTACATCATTAGTGACCAACATAATCCTTCAAACCATCCCATATATGCCGAAGAGAAGGAATTGGGGTCATCCATACTACACCTTTTTGCTGATGATAGCAATTTCCAACCTGAAATCAGTGAAAAACAACACTTTCAAGGTACAAATGAGCAATATTTAGTGGGAGGATAGATCTGGAAATTGTACTTTCATGGAGCCTCATCAAAAGAAGGATCGGGAGCCGGTGTAGTCCTCATTTCTTCCACTCAGAAAAGGGTAACTATATCATATAAACTGCAATTTTCTACCATTAATACATTACTGAATATGAGGCGCTTATGTTGGGTTGAAGGCAGCGAAAAATTTGGAAGCAGAGCAGCTAGTTGCTTTTGGTGATTCATAGTTGGTGATAAGGCGGGTGAGAAACAACTACCAAGTGAAAAATTCCAAATTGAAGAATTATAGGAATGAAGCCCGAGACTTGATTGAGCATTATTTTTTGGCATTTAATATAAATTTTGTCACTAGAGAGGAAAATCAAATGGCTGATTCACTAGCTATTACTGCTACTAATTTTAAAGTTCCTCTAGATGTCAAGGCAGCCTATGATGTTCAAATAAAAAACATACCTTCTATTCATGATAACATCAAATACTGACAAGTATTTGAGGATGACAAGGAAATTCAGGAATTTTTAGAGTGTTTTGAAGAGTTTGCAGACATACAAATTGATGATGAGAAGGACATTGTTGAAAATAAAAATAGCAAGCCTTTTAAGAAAACCATGGGTGGGAAAGACATTATAGATCTGAAAACTAACTATATTCCTAAAGGCCTAATTCCTTTAGAAAGTTTTTTTGACAATAATGATGTTTTTATGAAGCCTGAAAATAAATTTGATGGGGAGAGTACAATTGAATGTAAAATTGGCACAAAATATCAACCAAAATTAGTCAAAGTGTCCAAATTTCTTTCTCTTGAAATTAGAACAAAATATATCAAGCTACTGAAAAAATATGCAGATATTTTTGCATGGTCCTATAGTGAGATGAAAATTTATGATAGAGGTACAATGGAGCACAAGATTCCTTTGAAATCAGATGCAAATCTTGTAGCACAAAAAATTAGGCATATCAATCCCATGCTACTCCCAATCATTGAGAAAGAAATTAGAAAATTATGGGAAGAAAAAATAATTCTGCCTTTGAGATTTTCTAACTGGGTAGCTAATATAGTCCCGGTTCAGAAAAAGAATGGAGAGATAAGAATTTGTGTCGAATTTTGCATTCTAAATCGGTGTTTAGTGAAGGATAACTATCCATTTCGCAATATGAATTATATTTTGCATAAAGTTGTAGGATCCAAAATATTGTCAATGATAGATCATTTTTCAGGCTATAATCAGATTTTAGTTGACAGACAAGACAAAGAAAAGACAACATTTACCACAGCTTGGGGTACCTTCATGTAAAACAAAATGCCATTTTTTCTAATCATTGCAGGCAAAAAATTTCAGTGGGTAATGGATATTTTCTTTGCGAGAGAAAAACACGGATTTTTAGTCATATACTTGGATGAAATTATAGTCTATTAAAGATCTGATGAAGACCATTTGAAACATTTGAAACAATTTTTTGACAAATGTAGAAAATTTGGTTTGTCCTTGAACCCAAAGAATTCATCCTTTGTTGTTCAAGGAGGGAAATTATTGGGACACATTGTAAAAAAAAGTGGTATCTATATTGATCCGGGGAGAGTAGAAGCTATTCAGAAAATTGGTTTTCCAAGGAATAAAAAAGAATTGCAATCATTTTTAGGGAAAATCAATTTTCTGAGGTGCTTTGTTCCTAGCTTTACAGAGCTGATCAAACACATAAATGTCTTGCTGAAAAAAGATGCAGAATTTAAATGGCGAGATGAAGAAAATAATTCTTTTTCAGCAATCAAGTCTGCCCTAATTGAAGCTCCAGTTTTGATTAGTCCTGATTTTGAAAAATATTTTCTGATTTTTTCATATTCTTCAAAAGAAACAATTGCAGTTGTCTTGTTACAAAATAACAAAGAAGGTTTATAACAACCTATTTCATTTTTCAGTCATGCTTTAAGAGATGTTGAATTAAAGTACAACCTGACTAAAAAACAAGAATATGCATTAGTTAAGGCTTTGAAGTATTTTTGAGTTTATGTGTTACATTAAAAAATTGTTTCTTTGTGCCAAATATCACTGTTATAGATGTGTTGCTACAACTAGATCCAGATGGCAGGAGGGGACGATGGCTGACCAAAATTCTAGAATTTGATATTGAGATCCGACCAACTAAATTGATAAAAGGATAAGGCTTGGCTCGCTTGATGTCTGAATCTAACTGCAAGGTTCTAAATATGAATATAAAGGAAGCTGAAGGAAAATATGGAGAAGGTATTTCTAATTATCCTGAAATATTTCATTCATATTGGTACAAGGATACAATATACTTTTTGTTAAACTTCAATTGTCCCCCTGAAATGGAGAAGTAAAAAGGAGAGCTTTAAAATTGAGAGTTGTGAAGTATTACATTTTGGAAGACCGTCTTTACTAGAAGGACCCTATGGGAGTCTTATTAAGATGTGTGGATGAAGCTGAATCCTAAGATATTATGATAGAGATACATGCAGGAGTGTGTGGAGGACATTTGTATTGGAAATCCACTGCAAAAAAAATCTTAAGAGCTGGCTATTATTGGCCAACTCTTTTCTCCGATGTTTTTTCCAAAGTCAAGAGTTGTGTCGAATGTCAGAAGTTTGCTGGTAAACATAAATTGCTACCATTACCTCTTATTCATATTTCAGCAGATGTTCCTTTCTAGCAGTGGGGGTCAGAATTCATCAGCGAAATTCATCCACCTTCATCAGGACAACATAGATGGATCCTCATAGCTACAAACTATTTTACTAAATGGATTGAGGTTGTACCAACCATGAATGTTATTGATACGGTAATTATCAATTTTTTGTTGGTAAACATTATGTCCAGATTTGGTTTTCCACAGAAATTAGTAATTTATAATGCAATGGCCTTTAAGTATACTAAGATGCACAAATTCTGTCAACAATATGGTATTGAATTGACTCATTCCACACCTTATTACCCTCAAGGTAATGGATTATCTGAGTCATCCAATAAAATTTTGGTGAGGATCATTAAGAAAATGCTGCCTGAAAATAAGAGAAATTGGGACACTCAACTGGTGCATGCTCTTTGGGCGGATAGGGTAAGTGGTAAAAAATCAATTTGAATGTCTCCCTTTCAGCTTGTATATGGTATTGATGTTGTAATGCCTTTGCAATTAGCTCTTCCTGTGATGAATTTCCTGCAATATGAAGTTGATAATGAAAATCAAATTCAAAGGAGAATTCTGTAGTTGATAGAGGCGCATCAAATCAGAGAATCACTGATGGATAAAGTACAGAAATATCAGACTAAAGTCAAATCTATTTTTGACAAAAGAGAAAATCAGCAGTTATTTTAGGAGAATGATTTGGTGCTGCGCTAGGCTGTCAGGAGAGAAGACCATGGAAAGAATGGTAAGTTTGAAAATATGTGGGTTGGGCCATTTAGAATTGTTCAATTTTTGGAAAACAATACTTTCTTGCTGAAACATATGGATGATGATCAACTAACTGGAGGCCTAGTTTATGGTCATTTTCTTAAAAATTTCTTTGTTTAGTAAGTCAGTTGAGTAATTTTATTGTAAATATCCAGTCTGATGTGTCAATAAAACTCCATGCCCAATGGTACTTGTGTATGTATATATGGTCAGTCTTCAGTCCAATCAGTCAAAGGTTATTCCTAGTCATAATTTCCAAGAATTCTTCTGAGTTTTGAAAGTTTTTAAGGCACTGATTCTACAGTCCCTGAAGCCTCACAAGGAGGACATCATCCCCAATAAGAGCCATTGTTAGCATTGTAAATGTTAATGGTGCGGTTGCCATGATATCACTGTTTTCAAAAAATTTCTATGTCATAGCCTATGTCGAAGTTTGAGTCATTTTTAATAAACGTCGAAAACGAGTCTCAAAACCAAAATAATTTCAAGTGTATAGGCGTTATTAGTGTCTAAGGTTCATAAAATAATTTAAAACCACTGTTTTAATTTAAGTTAGTGTCGAAGGCTATTTGTCGTTTGGGTAATAAAATTACAGCAACCATGTCCGGGATAATAGCTACCTCTATTTTAATTTCATTGATTAACACAGTGATGTTATGCAGGGAAGCTATTTCTCCAAATTGAAGGTCATATTACTCACACAGTGAAAAGAGTTGTTATTTCTTTAGGGAAATATTCATATTAGTAACTCAGTAAAAAGTGCAGCTATTTCATTGAAATTTGGTTTGTTTCAATTCAGAGGTAAAGGTAGCTATTTCCCAGGTATAAAGTGTTGCAAATAATATTTTTAGAGAAAGGACCATTCCTGTTGGAACATGATTGAAGACCTCCTGTGTTACAAACATGATTATTCTTTTAAACAAGGTTAATCATTTTTTGACTTAGGAGTATTATTTTAGACGAGTAGTTACATTATCTATGCAACTGACATATATATACCCTACTAAACTGCGGAGATCATAGTACAGTGTATCAAGTATTAATGATGTTGTGGAGTATATTGCATTATGGGTCAAGCTGGCGCTTGTATTCAAAATTATTTCAAATCGTGCCATTACTCCATGCCATGATTAGAGGCATAGAATCAGAGGATTGAGTTTAGTGATCACTTGATTGAGGTTCTCTGTGCAAACTACAGCTAACAAAAGTCATTTCTCCAACAAACATTTTTAGCATTTCGAGGCAGGAAAACCAGGGCTTCGCGTAGGGTTTTTCATCCAGGATTGAAAAACTGTTTGCTTACAAGGAGTCTAGTTGTTGAAAATCATGGGAAAGGGTGGTAATGTCAACAGGTCCGAGCCAAAAAACACTAGGTGCATTGATGCTAGGGCCAAAACTCAGTTTAATCATGATGGCTAGTATAAATTTATACAAAAAATTTCTGGAGAGAATGTGGCTTTAGCTCAGGCCTTTTCCAAGAGCTTTTATGGTGAAAAGGTCAAGCTGGGAAGCAAGACATTCAACATCACCAAAGCTATCATAGCCCGTGCTACTCAAACCTCTGCCACAAGTGAATGTTGGTTCAAGAACAAAACATTGCCCACACAAGTAAGTCTCTACCTTAAGCCTGAACATGTTAATGTTAAGTGGAATCTGACTGCACATATTTCCTGCTTTAAGGTTGAATGGCAACATGTGATCACCACAGTGAAAAAATACATTACATGCGAGGGTAGGTTCTCCTTTTTCCACCATTATCAAATGATATTTCTTGCTCATATTTCAGGTGATAAGCCTATGAAATTTCCCTATTTTCTATAGAAATCCTTACTCAAGATGTCCCTAAAATTGCAGAATATCCCTAACTACCCTTTCCACGGTATATATCATAGGGGTCTAATTAAAATTATGATTGTCTACCACCTTAGAAATAAGAATACCGCTTGGGATAAGTTCCTGAGAGAGGAAGGGTTTGGTAGCATAAAATCCAAGAGAAGGGTAGGGAGGCCCAAGAAAACAAATATCCATGAAAAAACTAGCATAACCCCTGTCTCAAACAGTTCACCGCCTAACTCTATCCATTCATCAACTTTCTACCAAGTTAACCCTCCCTCCATCTCAGTCAAAACGCCACCTAGAAACTTGACTAAGAAAGCTGGAAACCCTATGCCTATGCCAACAGTGCCACCAGTCAACAAAGCTCATGTCAGCAGCATCAGTGAGAAATTCACCTAGGGAACCTCAAACCCTAAGGTCATTCATGGAGGAATATAAGAATAAATTGAAACAGAAAACTATTATGCCTCCTAAAAAGTCAATGTCAAAAGACAAGGAGCAAATAGATTCCTCTTCAAGAGGAAAACCTAGAAAAAAGCTATTCATGGTAGAAGAACTGCTAGTGGAATTCAACCCTGGACTTCTAAAATCTAAGTCTACTTTGTCTCCGGAGGAATTCATCCCTGGAATAAAAATATCAAGCCATGTTTCTGAAACAACTCATCAAGCTCAACCATGCAGTGGTACTTCTCTCACAGAATCCACTCTCTGACAGGTTTTGCTATCTCTCAAGAAAAGAAAACATAAAATGTTAGACTTTCATAGAGGAAGAGCCTACTTTGGCTCAAATAGTCTCCTCCATTGGCTCTTCAATTAAGAAGAGGAAGAAGACTGTGATACACTCATACTCCTCTTATGAAGATAAAAAATCAAAGTATGAAGAAGGAGAATCTAGTAGATTCATGCATGGAGGCAAAAGGTCTAAGTTCATTCCAAATCCTTATATCCAAAGACCTCATACTAGGACCAAAACTAAACTCAGACTAAATAGTAATATGATTGCTAATCCTTCATTAATAGATGAAATTATTAATATTGAGGAGAGTCTAGAAGATAAAATCAAACAGGAAAAACACTGAGCCAAAGAGTCAAACACTGAGAAATAGGTCAAACTATAGGGTGACTAAAGCTAAAGCCATCCAAATTTTTGCCTCTATTTTGGAACTTTGAAGAATGAAGGAACAAGGCTGCCTTTGGAGAAACTTTTCATTTTTGGGTTAATTTTCCATGTTTCCGGATATAGCTAATTTTTCTGCGAAGGTAGAAATTATTTCTGAATATTAGCATATGATGAAAAGGATCTGGTTTTTGGTTTATTATCATTATGGTGACATCAAAATAGGTGAAGTGGAGGAGATTCCAGTTGTAATGGATGCTACCAGGTGTCATGTATCAAGCCCCCTCCTAAATTTCAGGGTTCTATTTTTCACTTTTTAAGGAGAACAACCACATGTCACTTTCACTGTTGTTTACACTTTTTGTGGAGTTGGTTGCACCAGAACAGAGGAGTAGTCTTCCAATATACTGCCACATCATACAACCACTTTGAATTGTTAGCCTTCATGATGTTTACTTTATTTATGATATATCACTTTGTATTAAAATTTTAGGATAAGCCTCATCTCTTGCATGAGATTGTAATAACTTTTTGGAACAAATTCACTCCTTTTGTGGAGATGACAATATTAATTTTTTGTATATATGTGAAAAAACTCTATGAAGTAAAGGTTCATAGTTTTAGAATCTTTTTCTCATATGATCAGTACATTTTTCAGTGAATGAAATTGGAATGTTTATGTGTTTTATCAACTTTTTTTACTCTCACACAGTGAGATTTCTTGATGAAATATACATAATGACAGTGTAAAGAGCATCACTTATAACAGTTACCTTGCATGATATTTCAATAAGAATATTGTAAGTCTAGACATAGCTTTCTCTTATTGAAATATTGAAAAATTGCTCTGTATGTTGTTTTCTACCAAAAGTAGTGGATTTCCGCCTTTTAGACCCACTGTCTCTTTTCTTTTTTCACACTCTCTTCTCTTCATAGGCTACAAACATACTTTTCTGCTACCAAATCAGAACTCAATATCCTCATTAGTGTGATAGTGAACTTGATTGAAATCCCTTTTCAGTGATCTAGGGTCCAAAGCACCCTAACTTTCTTATAATCCAAATAATTAAATTTCTTTAGAGCTTAGGATGTGTCTAGTGAGGCACTTGAATCAATCCAAGTGTTGATTCCAGCGCTAACATCATCGATGGTGTGCCCACACAACATGAAAATTTGATTGTCTATCATATCCATACACTCTATGATGAGTTTCATAGATACCCAACCAATGACAATGAGCTACATTCTATTACCAACGCCTGTAAGTAGTGGAAGAATTATATTCAAGTCTATTATGACATGTTGTACTCACATCCTTATCTGAATGTTGAGAAGCATACTTTCATCACACTTTGTTTGATCCTCTCCTTAAATTATCACTTCAGAGGAAGGCTTCAACCGTGTTTGTGAGGTGTGATATTGATATCCTTCTACCAAAAACCAAAGACATCTTTTATATCCTAGTTATATTTATCTTTTAACTCATTTTTCTCATTTCCTTTTGTTATATGTATGTGTGGAGATGTAAATACCTTTGTTATATTTTATAGGAGGATCATGACATTGTAGGTGATGTTGAATTTTGCAACAAGAAATAGTGAAATTGGCATCTGGAAACAACATCCTTGATCCTAGTGAAAATTAAGCACCTACACTAGCTGGGGCCCACATAGGATATTTTTAGGTGTACGTCTATTTTTAGAATGGTGAGAAAATTCTATTTATAGTGGGAGTATATTTATAGATGGTTGAGAAAATTATATTTATGGATGGAGTTCTATTTTTGGAATGCATGCGTGAAGTCTGTTCGTAGATCGCACGTCTAAAAATAGAATACATGTCGATTATTATTATTTGTTAATAATAATTAGACAATAAATAATACTCTATTCTCTTGAAGCACTTAATTTCAGTTAACTGATGTGGAAAAACAGTTGACTGAAGGAATTACGAGTTCTAAGGTTGGTTGGTGGGACATGCAACTGGACTTCGTTGTAACTGTGTGATACAAAGTTGTTACAGAATTGGATGTGTAGTTATGTGAGTTGTAAAGTAGTTTAACTTATTTAAGTGAGTTAAAATCAGTTGTGCTAGTTGTAACTAGTTGCAACTAAAGATACACTAGTGAGAGATCAGTGAATTAAATATTAAATTAATGTGAAGATTTACTACTGTTAACTACATGCATGTCAGATCCAATGGAAACCTAGTTAAGAGATAGGTGAAAGGGACAATTTGACTATCAGTTGTGACATTAGTGGGTGCACTCATGCATCCACACACACATTGGAGATGCCTATGAGTATTGTGCAGTCAAGGCAGGCTATAATTTTCATTTAGGGGTTCTTGACCATCAGGGATTGACCAGTGGAGACAGGCTATCAGGAGGCAGTAAATTGGCGCATGTATTTACCAATTTTTTTATGACAGTGTGAGACGATTGTATATTGTACTGAGAGCTCTTGGATTAGAGTTTTGTATGAGATTTTTTCATGATCCAAGATATATACATAATATATTATAGTGGGGTTTTTAGCTTTATGCTTTCCAGATAAAAACATAGGTGTTATGTGTGATTGATATTTCTTCATGTGTTTGCAATTGGCGATTAAATTTCTGCAAATATTTTAGTAGAAGGATTATGTATTTAACAGTGGCATATAATTTTTAGATCAAGAGAATCCAGGAAATACATAATTGTATTAAAATTTCTACATGGTATCAGAGAAAATAAGATTGCAATATTGAAGCAATAACTGAGTTTGTTGGTGGAAACAATTCAAATTTGGTACAAGAATTTCATGGTGCGATAGTTGAGTAAACATCGAAATGGATGTCAATGGTTTGCGGTTAGCGTATGCACTCAAGGGAAGCTCGAACTGCATTGCATGGAAGGATAGGATGGAGGTGGTTCTTGAAGATAATGGCTTAAAGGAATTCATCGACAGTGATGTTCCTAACCCCACTTCGATGTATGATGCATTACTTAACGCCTGGAAAAAGAAAGTAGCAATGGAGAGGAGGATTATGTTGGAAGGAGTACGAGACCACATTGTCTCAAGTCTTTATGGGAAAGCCACACCATATGATATGTGGAAGGCTTTGACGGATCTATTCCAAAGCAGCAGCAACCATAGGAAATTGGCGCTGAAAGATAAACTCAGGAAGATCAAGATGGAAAAGAACGACACTATTGCAGTATACTTAACAAAGTTTGTCCAATGCAAGGATGAGCTTGGGAGTGTAGGAGTAAGTGTTGTTGATGATGATTTGGTGAGTTTGGCTCTCTTAGGAATTCCTAAGAGTTGGCACAGTGATGAAGACTCTGTCAACAGACGGGAAAAACAGCTGGAATGGGAGCGATTGTGGTCAGATCTAGTGCAGGAGGATTTCAGGCGGAACACCAGAGATAGCTCTTCATCAAAGAATGACGATGAAGAGGATTTTTCTTTGGCTGCCAAGGAAAAGAAGGGGAAGGGGATGAAATTCCATTCTAAATCTAAGGTCGGTAAATATGGAAAGAAGCATAAAATGTCCAAAGTGAAGTTTTTTCATTGTCACAAACATGGACATATTGCCACAAATTTTCCACATAAGAAGAAGAAGAAGATGGTTGCTGGAGCTGCAACTGGTGAGGCTCTTGCCTCGCAATTTGAGCTTGACTTCTCATTGATAGCATGCATGGTGTCTAGTGCATTGAGATCAAGGTGGTACTTGAATAGTGGTGCTTCCTTTCACATGACGGGAGATAAGAAACTTTTCAGTGACTTGGAGGAGAAAGATCTCCAGATGCATATTGAGTTGGCCGACGATGGATGATACAGTGCGACTGGCATTGGTACCATTACCTTTTAGAGGGCGTAAGGTAAGAGTGAGCCTCGGGATGTGGAGAAAACATAAGATGAGGATCATGGAATGTGAGCAACCACTCATGCAGAGAAATTTCATGCCAGATGGGCAGAGGGATTGCATGCAGCTATACCACTAGGTGAGAGGTGGGGGACATGCATGAGTAATCCCAAGAAGGAATTTCTGGGTAGGATTCATTGAGATAGTGTGAATCTCATGAATTGAACCTGGATACGAGGAGTCCACAGTACAACAGTAGTAGGATCAGTTGGATTGATGCAATCAGATGTCGTCAGGACATGAAATCAAAGTGACAGTGTCAGATACTGGAGTGCGGATCAGAGTTGACAGCAAGTGCAGAGTGCATGATGTAGACGTCAACATCGTAGTGGTTCCTGAAGACATGTGCAGTTAGTACCAGCAGAAGTCAGAAGACTTTGATGATAGATGCATTCTATTGGTTCAGTTGTTTGGAGGCTATTTAGTTTTGGAAGTGTTGCATGTGCGAGAAACACAAGAGAAGTGTTGCATACAAGGGTTACAGGGCGCAAGCATGGAGTATCATGGTGCATGCAAAGGTTGCAGGGCGAATGCATGGAGTTGCATGTTGCATGCAAATACATTGCTTTCTTGTTGAGAGGGAGTGTTAAATTTTGCAATAAGAAACAGTGAAATTGGCATTCGGAAACAACATCCTTGATCCTAGTGAAAATTAAGCACCTACACTAGGTGGGGCCCACACAGGCTATTTTTTGGTGTATGCCTATTTTTATAATGGTGAGAAAATTCTATTTATAGCGGGAGTCTATTTATAGACGGTTGAGAAAATTCTATTTATGGATGGAGTTCTATTTTTGGAATGCATGTATGAAGTCTGTTCGTAGATCGCATGTCTAAAAATAGAATGAATGTAAATTATTATTATCTCTTAATAATAATTATACAATAAATAATAATCTATTCTCTTGAAGCACATGATTTCAGTTAACTTATGTGGCGAACCAGTTGACTGAAGGAATTACGAGTTCTAAGGTTGGTTGGTGGGACATGCAAGTGGACTTCATTGTAACTGAGTGATACAAAGTTGTAATAGAGTTGGATGTGTAGTTATGTGAGTTGTAAATTAGTTTAGCTTAGTTAAGTGAGTTAAAATCAGTTGTGCTAGTTGTAACTAGTTGTAACTAAAGATACACTAGTGAGAGATCAGTGAATTAAATATTAAATTACTTCACATGGAGTGATCTCACATGCAACTGAAGATTTACTATTGTTAACTACATGCATTTCAAGATCAGTGGAGACCCAGTTGAGAGATAGGTGAAAGGGACAATTTGACCATCAGTTCTGACATTATTGGGTGCACTCATGCAACCACACACATATTGGAGATACCTATGAGTATGCATAGTCAAGGCAGGCTAG
This sequence comes from Pinus albicaulis, assembly GCA_034641835.2. Classification (NCBI taxonomy): domain Eukaryota; kingdom Viridiplantae; phylum Streptophyta; class Pinopsida; order Pinales; family Pinaceae; genus Pinus; species Pinus albicaulis. The sequence continues at coordinate 767,763,182 of CM076572.1, forward strand.
AATTATTCATTCAGGGGTTCTTGACCATCAGGGATTACGCTGTGGAGGCAGGCTGTCAGAAGTAGTAAATTGGCGCATGTATTTACCAATTTTTGTATGACAGTGTGAGACGATTGTATATTGTACTAAGAGCTCCTGGATTAGAGTTTTGTATGAGATTGTTTCATGATCCATGATATATACATAATATATGATAGTGGGGTTTTTAGCTTTATGCTTTCCCGGTAAAATCATATGTGTTATGTGTAATTGTTCTTTCTTCATGTGTTTGCAATTGGTGATTAAATTTCCGCAAAGATTTTAGTAGAAGGATTCTGTATTTAACAGTGGCATATAATTTTTAGATCAGGAGAATCCAAGCAATAGATAATTGTATTAAAATTTCTACAGGTGAGTAAGGAGGCCTAACAGGTTTTGATTTGTTTGCATATTATTTGATCTATTTTCTCATATTCTAATAACATTTTTCATCGTATATCTCACATTATCATGGCCTCTTGTGCTCCTTTGAGGTCAAACGTTCTTCATTCTACTACCTTAACTTGAACATTGAACACAATTGGCAATATCCTTCAAATGATTGAACATTAAACGATACTGGTAATATACACCATCCAAGGGCCACTTGATTTTCTTGAAAAAAATTAAAAATAATTTTAATTTGAAAAACAATCTAAAATGATTGAATATTTTTATTGTTTAATATAAAAAAATGGATTAACTATTGAAAATCCAAAAATATATAAAAAATGGAAAATTGACTTCCTTATAAATTACCACTAATATTTTTTGGTTTGATAAGTTGTGTGAGTCTCGATATGACTTTACACTTAACCTTTGGTGATATGAAGAGGGGTGGATAACTTGAAATGCTTATGCGCAAGCACCTCCCACTCAGTTAAACAAATAAAAGATCGTACTTATACATGACTGTGCGGAAATGAATACTTGAAACAGGTGTATGTTTTTTTTAACTATTTAAGAGATTTAAGAAAAAAAAAATTTGTTGATATTAAGCATGTGAAACAACCATAAAGTGCAGAAAATAAGAATCAACACATAAAAACAAATTTAATAAAGGAGTTCACCTGAATATCGTGGGCTACGTCTCCTTGAGCCTATGTCAACTGACCTGGCTCTTTGAGATTATGATGAATCAATTATTTTACAAGTAAATAATTAACTCCAATGGTTATTTGGGTTGTACCATTGGCTCTAGAATATCATCATACCCCTGGAATGGTTGTCATCACTCTGAAGATAGAACTAGGTTCCCTTAGACTTGACTTCTTCTGTCAGTTCCCTTTAGCTTCCTTGAGCTTCTCTGTGGAACTACATCCCTCAGAAATCATTTGCTATCCCTAAAACCTCACCTACTATCTCCATCACATATGATACATCCAAAATAGACTGTTCATATGCTCAAAATGAGCTCTGGCTCCTCAATCTAGGCCTCCATCCACTGTTGGCCCTGGGTTGCCCAAAACTTCCCTTTGACTTCTCGACCTTAAAAAGTATCCAAATGGCTCTGAAAATTCCTTCCATGGATTCATAATTTCAAAAATAGTCAGAATAGACTATTCACTTACTGAAATTGGCCTGTAGCTGCTTCGGTTACGCCTCCAACACCTAGTGGCACCCCCTGGCTCTAGGGTCACCGAAAAATTCTTTGAAGCATATAAACCTTTAAAAGTATTAAAAATATTCTAGAAATCCTTCCATTGGATTTAGAATTCTCAAAATAGTTAGAATAGACTATTGGTTTGCTGAGAATGGATACTGGCTTCTTTGGATAGGCCTCATTCTCTTGCTAGCACATGGTGGCCCTGGTGACCCCTGGAACTTATCTGAAGAATATCGGCCTTCAAAAGTATTCTAATGGCTCTGAAAACCACACAATTAGTTCCAGAATGTCTAAAACACCCAAAATTGACTATTGGTTTTCTAAATAAGGCCTCTAGCTTCCCTGGCTAGGCCTCAAACTATTGTTGGCTCCTGGTGGCCCTGGTGGCCCTTGGAACTTATCTGAAGCAAAATCCCACCCATAAGTCCTATGATGTCTCTGAAACCCTCACCAATGAGTCTGGAATGTCTCATATAGTTGAAATTGACTATTAACACTCCAATAATGGTCGAATATAGCTCAAGATAGAGCCTAATCAAAATTTCTCCAGTAACCCCTTAATCAGCTCCACTGATTGTGGAGGAACTACAGGTAACTCAACTACATTTGGCTTGAGTACCATTTTTGGTGCACCTCCAAAATTCCTGCCAGTGCTAACCATTACAATAAATTTTAGGTGTAAGTGGTTGGACACATGTCCCAAACCACACGGTTACATAAGCGTGGCAGAACTCCGAATAAACTAGGGTTATGGCATTAAAACCTGAGTTTAATGTTGCGTAACTGTTTGTGGAACCATCAAATTAAATTTTAAGTGGCCATGTGTTAAACCTTATGATTAGGCTAAACCGTCAGAGGTTTTAGCCCTTGATTCATGGACTAAGGACGTATGGGGAGGGGCTGGCCCCTCCGCTCCCCCAAAACCGAAACCATTACACTTTTAAGTATAAGCCACAACCGCTATAGGTTAAGAAACAACTGATAGCCCAGATGGTAAGACATGGGCATGCTATGCGTGAGGTCATGCGATCGATCCTCTGGCCCTCCACCAAAATGTTACACGAGCACTCCTAGGCCATGTGGCGGCCTCCGGGCCTGCTACGTGGTGGCCTCTGATTGGTCGAAAAAGACCACGTACAGTCCATCTGTCAAATAACATGCTGACACTTGTCCTCCAACAATTGACCTGAAGGGAATATTCCAAGAATATTCCCTGGAATATTCCAAGAATATTCCCTAGAATATTCTTTTTGTTGAACATTCAAATGCCCAGTCAAACTTGGTCAAAGGTCGAAAATTGCAATTTACTAGACTTTTCAAATCGCGATAACTTCTTCATACGGTGTCGGTTTTTCGAATCGTTCATGGAAATGGAATCGGGAAGACGAGATCTATTCGGTTGCTCAGGTTCAACACACTTTCAAACACTTTTAATTTTGAGCTATTACTTAGGTCCTTGATCCAAATTTGATCACTCCTCCCCATTGGGAATCTTTTGGACCCCAAAAGACTAATTGCCTGATCTGTTCAATAGATGAGAGTACAACACCCTCACTTTTCCAACCTCCATACACTTTTCTTTTCTTGGCTTAGTGCCTTTGAAACCAACTCGAAACTAGTCAACACTTCCCTTATTAGATGCTCTGGTCCTCCTGTCAAGAATTGTCTTCCTTACTCATCCAGAAATTTATGGTGAGAAATTTATAGAAGGTAACTGAACATCATGTCCTTGATCATCGATCCAAGGTGGCTCAAAAAAACATAAGTTTTCAACAAAATACATGCATACATAACTGAAATTTTCATATGTACAAATGAGTGTATGTCTTACTGAGTTAAGAAGTCAAAAAAATTCTTACCAAGCCATTTCCATGACGATTTTTGCTGCTGAAAATATTCTTCATGTGAAACATATTTTTTCACATCAATGATGGAATCTTGGGTTCCATTTTTGCCAGTATTTTTATCCTCTTGCTTCAAATGCTTGGGATGATTAGTTGGATGCAATGTCCAACATTGGCCAATTAAATGTCCCCTCTTCTAGCAATAGGTGCAAAGCTTTTGCACCTGTTGAGAAAGTTTCCTTTGCCTCAACTATTTCTTGTATGCTTTCAACCTGTTCCAGCATTTTGAAACTTCATGGTTACACATACCGCAATAGGAAAAACAACTCTTTCTTCCATTTAAGCATGCATATTTGTCATGCTTATCAGAAACATAATCAACTTGACTATGGGAAGAATTATACCTCAAATGTTTCTTTGCATGTCCATATTTTTTACCTTCATGAGGGGATGAACGTGTATAAGTTCCAGCTTTCTTTTGAAGACTAACATCATTGTTCATGTCTTGATAGCTGTCAAAACTCTCTTGCTCGCCATAAGCTGCATGTCCATTAACATATTACTACAACATAGGCTTCAAAAAATGGCAATCAACTTGGGATGTTTGTGGTTTATAACTTGTAACAAAATTTATTTTTGGAGTTGTATAAAATGCCTGCATGGCTTTAGATTTTCTGCCATAATATTGAACATAGCCTAGACCAAACTTCTTAGGACTTTCCTCAACCAAAATAGGATCAATCATGCCTTGTGCATGTTTGCCTAAACCCTTGCCTTCATAGCCCATTTTTAACATTAACTTGGACCCTATACCTCTAGTGTGCTTTTCAAATGAACCTACACATCTTTTTGAAGAGGAAATTGAAGAAAAATTTGAGTGATTTACCTCTGCTTCAAGCATGTTCTTGGTTTAGGCCTCTTGGGCTTGATGGAGTTGCATCTCCATCTCATGAATTATTTGAAGAAGTGCTTTCTCTTGCTTCATAGCAACCAATTGCTCATGAAGTCTAGTGCTTTCCCTTCTATCGTCATACAAAATTTTCACCATATCCTTCAGGATGTAGAAGTCTCGCTTCATGACTTCATAAAATAATCTTGTGAAGGAGGAGGATTTTGAAACCTCGCGTGAAGAAGCTTCCATATTATGAAAATGAAAAAAATAACTTCAATAAAATTCACAAAGCTTCTAAACAAAATGGCTGTAGATTCAAGCTCTTCTTCAAGCAGCCTCTTTTGCAAACAATCTTCAAGAGCTTTTTGCATACAATCTTCAAGAGCTTCTTAACAAACAATCCCTCTCATGCTTCAAGGATTTCCTTGAGGTCCTTTGGGTAAGGATAATGATTTCAACTTTCTTCCTTCTTGTCCTCTTCTGGACTTAGCTAATAGTAAATTTCCCTTCACCTCTAGCAAAATCACACTTGTAAGCATCATTCAATTTGCAAATAGTAAAATTATTTGAACTGTTACACACCTTTCAATTCAAACAAGCAAGCTAGTGCTCTGTCAAGCAAGCAACCCGGTGCTCTGATACCATCTGATCTGAATAGGGGTGGATAACTTGGAACGCTTATGCGCAAGCACCTCCCACTTAGTTAAACAAATAAAAGATCTTTCTTATATATGAATGTGCAGAAATGAATACTTGAAACATGTGTATGTTTTTTTTATTGTTTAAGTGATTTAAGAACATTTGTTTTTGTTGATATTAAATATGTGCAACAACGATAAATTTCAAAAAATAATAATAAACACACAACAACAAATTTAATAAAGGATTTCACCCGAATATTGTGGGCTATGTCGCCTTGAGCTTATGTCAACTGACTTGGCTCTTTGGGATTATGATGAATCAATTCTTTTACAGGTAAATACTTAACTCCAATGGTTATTTTTCTTGTACCATTGGGTTTAGAATCTCATCATACCCCTGGAATGGTTGTCATCACTCTGAAGATAGAAGTAGGTTCCCTTAGACTTAACTCCTTCTACCAGTGCCCTTAAGCTTCCTTGAGCTTCTCTGTGGCACTAAATCCATCACAAATCCTTTTCTCTCCTTGAAACCTCACCTAATATCTCCAACACACATCTAACATCCAAAATAGGCTATTCATTTTCTCAAAATGAGCTCTAGCTCCCCAATCTAGACCTCCATCCACTGTTGGCCCTGGGCTGCCCGAAACATCCCTATGGATTATAGACCTTCAAAAGTCTCCAAATGGCTCTTAAAATCACTTCAATGGATTCATAATTTCCAAAATAGTCATAATAAACTATTCACTTACTTAAATTGGCCTCTGGATGCTTCGGTTACGCCTCCAACACCTGGTGGTACCCCTTGACTCTAAGCTCACTAAAAAATTCTCTGAAGCATATTGACCTTCAAAATTCTTAAAAAGATTCTTATAATATTTCCATTGAATTCAGAAGGCTAAAAATAGTCATAATAGACTACTGGTTTGTTGATAATGGATACTGGCTGCTCTCGATAGGCCTCATTCTCCTGCTAGCACATGGTGGTCGTAGTGGCTCCTATAACTTCTATGAATCATATCGTCCTTCATAAGTCCTATAATGTCTCTGAAAACCTCACCATTAGTTTCAAAATGTCTGAAACATCCAAAATTGACTATTGGTTTCCTAAATAAGGCCTCTAGCTGCCCTGGCTAGGCCTCAAACTGCTGTTGGCTCCTGGTGGCCCTTGGAACTTCTCTGAAGCTAAATCCCACTCATAAGTCCTATGATGGCTCTGCAACCCCCACCAATGAGTCTGGAATGTCTCAGATAGTCGAAATTGACTATTCACACTCCAAGAATGGTCGAATATAGCTCAAGATAGAGCCTAATCAAAATTTGTCCAGTAACCCCTAAATCAGCTCAACTAATTATGGAGGAACTGCAGTTAACCCAACTACATTTTGCCTGAGCGCCAATTTTGGTGCACCTCCAACATTCTCACCAAAGCCAACCATTACAATAAATTTCAGGTTTAAGTGGTTGGACACATGTCCCAAACCACACGGTTACAAAATCATGGCGGAACTCCGGATAAACTGGGGTTATGGCATTGAAACCTGAGTTTAATGTTGTGTAACTGTTTGTGGAATTGTTGCATTAAATGTTAAGTGGCCATGTGTTAAACCTTGTGGGTAGGCTGAACCTTCAGAGGTTTTTGCCCTTGGTTCACGGGCTAAGGAAGTACGGGGAGGGGCTGGCCCCTCCACTACCCCAAATTGGAAATCATTACACTTTAAGTATAATCCACAACTGCTATAGGTTAAGAACCAACTGATAGCCCGGAAGGTAAGTCGTGGGTGTGCTATGCATGAGGTTGTGTGATCGATACTCTGGCCCTCCACTAAAGTTTTACATGACCACTCCTGGGCCATGTGGCGACCTCTGGACCTGCCACATGGTGGCCTCTGATTGGCCGAACAAGACCACGTACATTCCATATGTCAAATAACATGCTGACACTTGTCCTCCAACTACTGGCCTGAAGGGAATATTCTGAGAAATATTCTCTGGAATATTCGTTTTGTTGAACATTCAAATGCCCAGTCAAACCTGGTCAAAGGTCGAAAATTGTAGTTTACTGGACTTTTCAAATTGCGATAAATTCTTCATACGGTGTCAGTTTTTCAAACCATTCACGGCGCCAGAATCAGGAAGACGAGATCTATCCAGTCGCTCAGGTTTGATGCACTTTTGAAAACTCTGAATTTTGAGCTATCACTTAGGTCCTTGATCCAAATCTGATCATCTGACTTGAGTAATCATGACCTAGGGACATCTAAGGCATTAAAATCATCATGGGATCGCACCTGGCATGGGCCACACCCGCCCTTAACATGACCAGATTTTTTCCTACAAAGTTTCAAATTGGTGACCTTAACATGAAATAATACCTTAACAATACACCCTGTCATCATCTATTTTATGCCCCGTATACATAAATTACCACTAATTATTTTAGATAATTTACGTCTATTTACATGACTTATAAATTTTAATTAAAAATAATTTGTTCAATACCATAATCTCCCCTCCCTACTTTAATCCATTGTATATGAAAAGCCTTAATTACACCGAAGGTGTCCCTTTTTTAAATTTGTCAAGCTTAGCATTGTCTACCATTTCATCTCCATTTGACATATGTGTACACCGATGACATCTATCTTATTCTCAAAATTTCCATTGTTATCAACTGAATTTTGTTGTTGAGAACTATTGGGAGACTTGCTCATGCATGTCATGCATGTTGGATAAATTCTTGGTATATCTAGTTTATTGGTTGTTGTATATAATCTTATTGTTATAGTAGTAGTAGCTACTTTGACCACGGACTTGGTCCAAATTATTCCAACAAATTAGTAGATTTAGCACGATAATAATAATGGAATAAGAGAAAAAAATTATTTAAAACTATGAAAAACAATAGTCATCCACAAGAATTATACAACTATTTAAAAAGTTTCTAACAAACTCTAAAATATAAAAAAAAAATAAAAAAAAATATATATATATATATATATATATCATAAAAAAATATCATAATTTTTTTATAAAAAAATACTAAAAATACATTCTTTATGTTAAAAATATATTACACAATTTTTTTGAAAAATGTGCATTTCTTTTAAATACTTCAATCTCTAAACCACGTATTGACTTACATAATTTAAAAAAATGGTGAAGTCAAATTAAATACATTGTCAGTGTGCGACATCCTGGCATGTAGAAATGGTGAAGTCAAATTAAATTCCCAAGGATTCTGGAAACATTCCCAACGTGGAGCAGCCATTTAATATAAGGTACTTCAGGTGTGATAAATTCCCCAAAGTAGGTGGAAGCATTCAAAATTTTGTGCACCCAAACAAGTCGATATGCTGCAGTTTCATTAAGTTCCCCAGAGAATCTGGAAACACCATCATTCTTGTCCACAATCTCAAGTGATTCAATGAGGGAAGATGAAAGAACTCATCTGGTAAAGCTTCAATAATGTTTATCATTTTGATATTTTCGAGATGTTTCAATACCTCTATGGATTTTGGAACCCGATGAAGTGTAGCACCAATATTCAACTTCCTCAAGAGCACAGGTGCCTGCAATGCGTTCTTATATATCATTATTCAATAAACACTACCTGCTTATATCAATTTCGAATAAGGAATGGTCGTCCGTGCAATTCCTCTATCTCTTTAGACAACTCCAATTTAAATGATTAAACATATAAACGATGTGATTACTGAATGTGATAGTACTAAAATGATTTCCGAGCTCCAAAGCATATTCAAACGAATAGCTAGATCTTTGTTGAACCATGTCAATTCCATGCACCTAAATTTTCATCTGAAAATTGTTAGAAACCAGATTGAATTCTTTATCTAGTTTACGTATTCACAAGCTGAAAAAAATATCACTGAGCATAAATTCAAGAACACAAGATAATGATTATTGTAGCTAAAAACATTTTAAAATACATTTTTCTTACCACAAATTTGACATAAGAACATAAATGTTTAAAGATTCAAAGCACATACAGGTAATTGGTTCAACACAGATGATTGTGAAAACACATCCATGTTGTTGGTTGACAACAAAATCCCATCCACACTGCATTTCGCCTCCAAATCTCTACCCAGGTCTCTGAGTTGACCATGCATTCTGATACGGTTTTCTCTATCTACCTCCTCAAGGCACTTTTTTTAGGTTCGCAATACCGAGTGATCCTTTCCAGCCACATCTGTCCCATAATTTTATGGTCGTGCCCCTGGGTTGACCTATGAAATAACATGAAACGTCTGGGAAAATATGTTTCTCCTCTACATTAAGACTGTCATATTCTAAATATGTTTTATATGTCTACAAATCCCAATTGTTGTAGTGCCAAAAGTAGTACTTTTCGCTCAATATCTGCCAATGGCTTGTTGATAACCTTCGCCAATGCTTATGCATTGATCCGAAGACAATATTGTTGTTGGTGCATCATCTGTAAAGAATTTCTTAATTTATGTGTCCCTGCAAATCCTGTAAATAAGGAAGGCAATGGAATTATCGACCAAATCAAAGAACATAGCAGAATGCAAATTTATATCTTGTGAAAAGTATGTTTCTCCATTGTTCGTTGGAACTGAAATGCAATGCAAATACATGGGCTTGATTTATTTAATTCATTTCAAGAAATAGACACTTATTTTAATGATTTTTAATATATTTGTAAACTTGCAGTTGTTTGGTTCATTTCGATCAATTTTCATGTCATCTTTTGTTTCACTTGCAACACTTAAACAAGGAACAGGGATGAACTAGGGTGATTGAGGATGGGTTTTAGGGTTTCCAACGAACCAGGGTTTGGAGATCGGTTATAGAGGGAATCAAATTTATCTTGTTAGTTACAACCAGAGTTTGGGGGCTTGAAAAATTGTGTTTCATGTGACCTTCCTGTCGTGAGAATTGAGGGGTATTTACTGTAAATGCCAACCTATATCAATGTTTATTACTAACCTATATCAATATTTATTACTAGCAATTTCAATTATTGACAAGTGGCAAACCATGGCTAGTTTATGTTTATATGGTTGCTAGTCACCCAAGTCCATGGCTTTGCATGGCCCAAGCTCAGCTTTGGCATACCTTTTCACCTTTAGGATAAATTTCTAGTTTTATCAGAGTTGGTTGAGAACACTTGTCACTGATGGAGCTAGAAAACTTCATTGCGGATTATGATGAGGTGAGTTTTGACGAGTCCTTTTTGCATGATATTGAGGTGGATGAGGGTGGCGGATCTCATAAGACACGTGAGGCCTTTACTGAAACCCTTCCAGGGACTTATGCATCGGATCGTCAAGTTTTGTTTTCTCACATTTCCAAAAAATTACAATCATCCCCTACCCTCACACAGGAAAAATACAATTCAAAGCTTCCTCCTTGTTGTATGATGAAGCCTTTAAAGTCGGAGGATGGATTTCGCCTGCTCAACTTCGGCTATGATGTTATGTGGGAATGGGTGGAAATTTTAACAGCTCGTGCTCTCGTTGGAAGGTAGAAATTTGAAAATCACAACAAAGTAAACATGCTTCATTGGCATTTGGAAGCTTGGGGTAAGCTTCTAGGATACATTATGTGGGTCAACAAGCTGGAGAATGGGTGGTTATGTTTCCATTTTATAAAGGAAGGTGATGTGGGGGAGGTGATGAGCCGAACATGGGTTCATGGCAGATTTTTTCTGGCTCTTCACCGTTGGGACACGGGTTTTCATCCGACGAAAAATGCTCCTACAAACCACCTCCTCTAGGTTAAATTACACGGACTTCCTCTCCACTTATGGAATATTTGGGTGTTGACAAATATTGGTGACAGCATTGGAAAATTTTGATATGTGGACCCTAAATGTTTTGGATTTTTTGATAAAAGGGTGGCATGGGTGTTGGTTGAGGCTCCCTTCGCTCGTGGTCTACCCGCTTAGGTTGATCTTCTATGGGATGGTGTGGTCTATCGGTAGACCCTTGACTATTGGAAGGTATCGTTCCGCAACCATCTCTGTCATGAGACTGGCCATCTGATGCGTAAGTGATACCGATGGCGTTGGAATGCTAAGGATTTTCATAGCAATCATGGACGAAACCGGGAAAAATATGATCTCTGTGGTGCAAAGACTCAATCACAAAAGGAATACCCTAATTCTTTGCCTACTCACCCGGAGTGGCATATGGTCACGAAAGATGTTGATGGTTGACCTGGCAGGCTTGCAGCTATTTGGGACCCCAAATGGGTCTCACTAAAGGCTTTCAGTTTGTTTGGAGGGATTATTCTCACTTGTTTTTTTCTTGGTTTAAGTCAAAGAATTCACCTTATAAATCTTTATGCACCATATCTTGACATATTAACCTTCTGGAATAAGATGGAGGGGTGTGGTTTCTTTCTACTGCAGAACTCCATCCTTGTTAGAGACTTCAACTACACTCTCTATGAGGATGAAATATGGGGAGAAAAGGGAAGGGTTGATCCTCTCTCCAGATTCCTCAGGGGAATTTTATCGTATGCTAACCTATGTGACATTCCTCTAACTATAAATTGTCCAACTTGGTTCAATGGAAGGAAAGGAAAATACTTTATTGGAAAAATAATAGATAGAATTGTCATTCAAAAAAGTATCAGGTCTAAAATGGAGGGCATCATAGCCAAGGCGAAAGATATCACAGTATCAGACCATAAATCGTTTACCATGGAATGACAGTTTGAAAGATGACAGGGAGGAAACCCATTCAAGTTTAATAGAGTTTGGTTGGAAAATGAAAATTTTAAAGCCTTAATCAAGGAATACATGAAAGGACATAAAAGGGGAGATGGTATTTCGGAAATAGAGCACCTATCCAATACTCTGAGGGGACTGAAGAAGGTGGTGCGTACATGGGAGAAGAGGCAAAAAACTCAAATAAAGGAAATAATTAAGAAAATCAAAGCAGAAAAATCATAGATTCTAAAGGAGGTTGAGGAAGGCAGATAGTCAATTGATTTCGGGGAAAGACTCAAATCATTAGAATCTGAACACATATTGCATTTATTGATTGAAGAACAGTCATGGAGACTGAAAATAAGAGCTACATGGCTAAATGATGGAGACAAGAATACTAAATTTTTCCATGCTTTTTCCTCAGGAAGGAAAAATGCTAATGCCATATGGAAAATAGAGGTAAATGGTTTTTCTGTGTACTCAACAGAAAACATTCAAAGGGCAATGGTAAAAATTTTCAAGGAACTATATAAGATAGAGGAGGAATCAGGGATTGATGGATAGTCAAAATTTCTTAAGGAATTCCCAAAAATATTCAAGGAGGGATATCTCGCAAGGTTAAAAGAGAAGGTTAGTTCTGAAGAGATTATGAAGGTCCTTAAATCTTTTGCAGTAGACAAGAGCCAGGGTCCGGATGGTTGGACCCCAGACTTCTTCCTACACTTTTAAGAAGAATTCATCATGGATATCATGGACATGGTGGATGAAGTGAGGCTATCGGGGTGGATCCAGGGTGCAATAAATTCAACTTTTCTGGAATTAATCCCTAAGAAGAAGGGAAAGATAACGTTTAATGATTATAGGCCTATCTCCTTGTGTAATACACTATACAAGATCATTTCCAAATTCATTGTTGAGCACATGAAGGTAGCTCTATCAAGACACATCATGCCATAACAATCCGGTTTTTTGAAAAATAGGAGTATTCATGACATGGTGGCAGCTACTTAAGAAATCTTACACACCATTCAATCCAAGAAGATGAAAGTAGCAGTAATGAAGACAGATTTAAACAAATCATATGATAGGGTTGACTGGGGTTTCCTGAGACTTTTACTTTTCAAAATTGGATTGGACAGAGAAGTCGTAGCATGGATTATGGGGTGCATAAGTAATACCTCCATGGCTATAATCATAAATGGATCTACATCAAATTTTTTCCACCCGGGGAGAGGGCTAAGACAAGGATGTTCCCTCTTAGCCCTAATTTTCATTTTGATCATGGATTCTTTTAGTCTAAAGATAAGGAGGGCCACATAATTGGGTTTGTTCAGAGGCATAAAAATCACTACACAGAAGGAATTTTCCCACAGCCTATTTGTTGATGATGTACTTATTTTTGGTTTCTGCTGAGGAGAAGCTAGGAGGTGCTACAAAACATTATTTACAAATTCTTCTCTTGTATGAAGGCAAATGAGGGGAAATCTTGTATTTACTATGTAGAGGGGGATATAGAAGCATTTAAAGAGATATTCTCCATGTTTAATTTCAGTAATGCGCCTCTAAAGGATGGCTTAACTTATTTGGGTTTTCGTATGAAACCCATGAACTATATTGCAGAGGATTGGAAGTGGTTGCTAAATAAATACCAAAAAAGGATCAATAGATGGTCGACGAAGTGGCTATCGAGGGGGGAATATTGATTTTGGCTCAGGCAGAATTACAACAATAAATTGTTTATTGGGCGCACCTTTTCATAATTCCAAAGATAATCCTGGAGGGAATTAAAAAGGTCATGGCTTGATTCATATGGAATGGAGGTAGAGAAAACAAGACTATTCACTTGGCCCGTTAAGAGAGCATATCAAAACCAAAGGAAAAAGGAGGGTGGGGCATTCTAGACTTGGACACTTTCGGCGAATCACTTATTATAAATTCAATTTAGAGATGTTTAAATGTGCTAGGAATTTGGGGTGAGATCATAAAACACAAATAATTAATCAAATGGGCATGGAGGACTTGTTTATAATGGGTTGGGAGGATGTATCGGGTGGGTCTAATATTTGGAAAGGATTCAAAAAGACATGGCCACTTTTTTATGGGAACCTGAAATGGAAATTTGGGGATGGAAACAAAGTCCTAATCGGACACCTGAAATTACTTGGACTGGATCACAATGAAACTCTAAGCTGGGAGACAATAAATAGTCTAAATCATAAGGGATATTTTTTCATGTGTTAGGAAATAAAATAATGGGAGAATGGAGTTCCAAGATGGAGGTCGACCCGGGATATGGAGCTGCACAGGAAGATGGAAGTAGAATGGAAAAAGTATACTGAATCTTTAAGAAGCCTGGGTCTGAGGAAGGAAAATGGAGGCGATAAGGTATCATGTTGGGGCAAGACAAAAAAAGGACAAATCAAAACTAAGGAGATATACAATGATTGTATAAATGCTAAACTAGACCATGAACCCAATAATTGTTTCATGGAAATGTGGAAGGTAAATGCACAAGTGAAATGATAACTTTCTTATGGATTGTTTAGAAATATAGAAACCTTACGTGGAATAATCTACAAAGAATGGGTTGGAATGGACTGGGGATCTCCACTCTATGCTGGGAGGAAATCGAAGAAAATCAACACCTTTTCTACAGGTGCTATTTTGCAAGGGAGACTTTAAAAAGGATATGAAAACATTTTCATTTATTGATTCTTGATTATGTGTCGATTGAGGATTGTATTAGATGGTGGTTTAGTAAGGGAAAGACTTTTAGAAATATTCCCATCCTTTTTCATTGGTACCCATGGTGTGGAAGAAACAGAAAGATTTTTGAGGGGCTGTTATGCACTCTGGAAAGAACATATTTACAGATTATAAAATCACGGGGAAATATGAAAATAAAGCAGAAACCTCCTCCTGATTTATCAAAGAGACTGCATCCTTTCAAAATACATTACCCAACAGGTTTCTTTGATGGAGCTTCATAGAATCAACGATGTGGATGCAGAGCATGGCTCATGATATCCCCAATCTTTCATTACAAAATACATTGGAATGGGGGGATGGGGTCTAATATGCAGGCGAAGATGCTAGGTATGTGAGGATTACTCTGGTTTTCCAAGTAGTGATACGCAAAGAAGCTATGGGTCTTTGGAGACTCAAAATTCGTCATCGAGCATATGAATAAAGGCACCCATCTAAATCCAGGACACCTATCACACTGGCTTGGGTGAATCAAATATCTAAAAAGAACATTTTCATCTATTTCTTTTAATCATATTTATAGGGAAAATAATACTGAAGCTAATCACATTTCCAAAAAAGGCTTGACGGGATTCTCTGGATAAATGCACTATGAGTTATTTGACACAAATGAACCGGGAGAGAGGGGTAAGGTAAATTTTTTATAAGTATGGGGTAAGTAAATGGGACATAGAAAGCGCTGTGGTTAAAGATGGAAAAGGTATCATGCCATGCTAATGTAAAGAGTCAAAGGAATGACGAAGATAG
Organism: Pinus albicaulis; assembly: GCA_034641835.2. NCBI lineage: Eukaryota > Viridiplantae > Streptophyta > Pinopsida > Pinales > Pinaceae > Pinus > Pinus albicaulis. The sequence goes on from CM076572.1 coordinate 767,778,399, forward strand.
AGAACAAAGAAGGCAGTGGGAATATACTTGGTTTTTATTAGTATTCTTGATAAGAATGGGCAGTTGCAGGAAAAAAATTCTTGAAAGAATCTCTAGTTTTTGGAAATTTTGATACATGTAGGAAATATTTCCTGAACACGTTCGGAAATTATGTATTTTGAAAATTTCTTCTTCCAAGTTTTATTTTGAACAATTTTAAGATTTGACCTGGTACAATACATAAACCAGAAGTATTTTTCATCTGAAAAAAAATATTGAGATCCTCTCCTCCAATCCAACGGGTGCTTGGATTTGGATGAAATTTCAAAATTGACTTTAGAATTTCAAAGTCACAGTTGCATCAAAAACACAAGTGGTGCCGCTAGGGTCTCCCCTTCAACATGAAGCAGTTGTATAATAAAGAGGATGACGTGTGAGAGGAATAAGTTTGGAGAGGGGCGTGGAAAGGCAAGTCTAGTTGGGAATCGTTAATGGCGAATTCCTGCACATGGGGCATGTATGTGGAGCCATAACCAAGCATCTATACAATGCACATGGAATACATGATGGCACTCGGGAAACATCTGGAGGATTTCGAGTTCCTTGTAATCGTTGAGGAAGATGGAGCACGATACATCCACTGGGTACTCTACACAATCCTTAAGTTGTTGGATTCTGCCTTCTTCCCTCAAAATACATTGTTTTCTTCATATACTTTATCTCCTTCACTTATAGATACTTCGAATTGAATCTTGCACACATTTTTCATGTTCTCAAGGTGTCTGCCTTTTGTTTAGCTCAACACTCTACCTAAATTTTTTTCTGACCACATAAAATAAAAGAATCCACTTTTCATAAATATTTTATTTTCACATTGTTTTTATTTTCTTCTGTTATCTGCATTTTTGGGGGGTTTAGCCCTTTCCTTTGATTATAAAAATAGTGGCCTCGTGATCTATGCTTCACTTGGGTAAACATCTTCAATGCTTGCTGATTCTTCTGGAAAATAAATCTATTGTTCAACATTGAAAAAGGCTTGACCACTTTACCTTCACAATATAAGAGTTTTTATTCTGTTTGCGCTATGGTAGTTGAGGAGGTATTCTTCACTAGCTTGGTGCCTTAGCTTGTGAAGAATATTAATCAACCTTGTAAATTCTTACTTAAGTGGAGTAAGTAATTAATAAACTCCTTCCTAAGTTTTAACTTAGTAAAAGTACATTTGATGTGTTGTATTTTTTTGTTGACTTAATGAATCATATTCTAAAGTTATGAAGATAAATAATTTTACAAGATTTGAGCGATTGATCTCAAGAGGTTTAGATAAGGTTTTGATTAGGAGGCTCAAGGGAATGTTACCTTCACTGCACATGATTTTCTTCATTCACAAATTTTGTCTCCTTTGCCTACAACTACTTCCAAGTGAACCTTTCCACACATTGGACTCCAACTTCTCAAGGTGTCCAACTTTTGTCTATCCCGTGACTCCATTCCATCTTCATTTTAATCAAAGAAAAATAAGAGCCCCCTTTGCACAGGAGATTATCTTTTTGCATTGTTTTAAATTTTCTTCTTGCTATGTGTTTTTTTGGTGACTGGGTTGGGGTGGGAGGGGGTTTCTCACTCTGCTTGGATTTATAAAATAATGGAATCTAATATAAAGTCACTCTATTGTTTGACACTGAAAAATACATGACCACTATACCTTCACAAATTAATATTGACTCTTTACATATATTTTTTCTTTTCACCATTGAGCCTAAGTGATTTGGCTCCCTTAATATGAAGACTATATCGTTGGGATGATTTTCTCTTAAATTTTTTATAAGATATTTTCGATAAATTTGAGAAGTTTGAATTAGAAGATTTTATAGATCCTCTAGATATTCTTTTGGAATCTTTACTTCCATACCATTTATTTTTCCACTTCACTAACATTTGCATCTTTTCTAGCCGACTCTACAACAATTATTTTTTCACATGGCTCTGCTCTTCTTGATACTTTATCATCCTCTCATTGATATTTCTCACAGTCTCTTCTAGGTTTATATGTACTACTCATTTTTGTTACATTTGAATTCTCTTCCACATATGCGCTATTGATCTCTCTCACATTGTAGCTATGGTCTAGTTTTTATTATTTGGATTAAAATTTTGTATGTTTTATTGTAATTCATATAACATAGTTTATATATGGTTGATGCTAGAATGATTAATCATTAATGTACTATGGATGCCTTTTCTATCTTCATTGATGTACAAATATGTACTAGTTTTTCACATATTCCACAACTAATTTGGCATTCTTGATACTTTTTATGAATAAAAATGAAATATAATCTCTCTCTCTCTCTCTCTCTCTCTCTATATATATATATATATATATATATAGACACACACACACAGGGTCCTCGGGATTTCGGAAAATGATGCTCTTCACAATCTCACTCTGAAACACTCTCTGACTCCATGCAACCTTGGATGTACCCTTTATTATGTGGTTGTGATATTAGGGTTTTAATCTTTCATAATAGAAATATTAATTATTTAATGTATTATAATAGTTATAATATTGTATGTGTATTTTTATAACAAGTCTCTCTTTTCTGTGTTCATTCACCCTCAAAATAAGATTAGATCCTTACTTGAGAAAGCAAGATGTTGTATCCTTGATCCAAAATATGTAGGGTTCCTTCAAACATTATTCTTTAACACTTTGATTAAACAATCAATTTATATTGTGCTTAAAAAGGCATTATATTGACAAAGGTTCTTAGGAGGATAAACTCTTGAAATTTTTCATAGTTGATTGTGATATATTTACGTTCAAATCTTATGTAATATTCCAAAACAAGAAAAACAACAATATTGAAAATAAAACTGGAAATTGCACTAAATATCAATACATCAAAACATGAGACAATCATTGAGCCATTTCATTATGTATAATATCATAAATTAGTACAATATCTTGAGGAAAAAGACACTCAAGCTAGGTAAAGCAAGCCTCTAATGATCCAGTACACCCAAACATGAAATACTGCTACTACACAAAATGCTGGAAAGCCATGACTGCGCAATCCTAGTGAGAATAACTAGAACTGGAAAACAAAAATGCAAGGATCTACATAGTCCTCATAAAATGTCAGGATCAGAGATCTATTCTCTCTAGCACAATTCTAAGACAACTCAGAAAGGGTTTCCAGAAATACACAATATGAAAAATGAAGCCCTATGGCTGAATTACGCTCTGCAACTGAATAGCTGCTGGGAGGTGGTTGATATGACAAGAAAATGGTTGATACTCCTGCCCACTAGCTTTCCGGATGAAGGGTTGATCCCCTCACTGGAAAACAAGCTCACAAACTGGGTTTATCAAACCTCCACTGCAATTGCACTGCAAAATAATGCAGTTCCTGAAGGAGGTTGCACTGCTAAAGATGGATGAAGCTTGGCCTGATGTCGAATGGTGGAATGAAATTCAAGGAACCTCTCCTGAGTGAGCACTCGAAGTCCCCCGAGGATGATGGTGGGATTTTTGCTTGGAAAAACCATTATGTTAAACAACACAACAGACTCCGCTAAACAATTGAAGCGTGCAGAAAGTCATAAAATACCAAACATAAAAAATATTTAGAATGCCTTCTACAGCTTCCATCCCCTTCCTTATATTCTTTTTGAGCCTCCTCACCTTTTTTCCCACTCATTAAATATGCTACTCTCATGGAGACTCTCGCCCACTAAGACTGCGCTGTCCTCCAATAACTCTCCACTACCTCCATAAAAACATTGTTGATTTGGTCAAACTTGATCCCATCCACGTGCTTTAACCTCTATTCACAACTAAGAGTGCTTTATTCAGCTGATAAGATGATCCACATTCACATTAGAAGTGGTTTTATTCCTACTAAAGAGATTTATGGGTCTCTCTACCCTCTTATAATCTATCTAAATGGAAAAAGAAAAAATTAATATTCCAACTAGCTGAAAGCTAATTAGGAATATTACAATCTTCCCCTCCCAAATGTTGCTTGTTCTCAAGAAAATGCAAGAATGGATGTTGCAAAATCTCCTCTCCTTCCCCCGTGGAATCCTCATTCGATAAATTCCTCCACTAAATCAAATTTTCTTCAATCAACCTGCCCCTTAGTTTCTCCTCCCAAGTGTCCAAGTTAGCCTTTGGTGATAAAACCAAATGGCTCACATCATTAAGAAGTGGGAGATCTCTGATGGAAAGTACATGATTTCTAATTCTGTCATTGAGGCATGGGACATGAAAAATGTAGGAGATCTTACTCCCAATGAGAAACTCCAACCCATATGCTACTCCTCCAACAAGATGGATCACCCTGTGTGGCCCATTGAAAATATTCTCAATCTCCTTCTTCTGCAATATAAATGGTTTGTGTGGCTGAAAATGGAGATAGACCAAAGTGTCCACCACACGTTGTCTCTCTTCCCATCCATGATCTATGTAGAGCTCCTGTTGACCTTGGGTTGTAGCAATGTTGTCCTCAGGAGACTGGAATACATCCTGACTCTCTAGGATCCAATCTTTGATTCTAAGAACCTTGTTTACCCCAACCATTCCAACAATAGTGATTAAAAAATCATCAACATATGGAATAAAAAATAGAGATGTATTGATGGCCAAATAAAATATCGGATGGTGACAATAGTTCCTCAAGTGGAACCAGCATAGTTCAGCTCCTTATTGCTCCGGAACACATTGTGGTAAGTAGCTTCCCAGCCACTTGCTTCTTGCCTCTATCTGCTCATATGAATGAGGGTAGTAACTGATGTTTGGTGTCAATTGAGTGCAACCCAAACAAGATAGCACCTTTCCAAAGCCCTCTAGGATGTGGCTATTCCCATTATCGACTGTGGTCCCATGAGGACCATGAAGTCCAAAGAGAGGCTTGCCCTCTTGTGGAGCAATGCACTAAAAATAAATGGAAAAGGAATGCAAACACTTTTTTAGTTGATCAATAAGTACAAAGACACAACCCTTACCATGTATTGTCAGCAAGATGGTGTTGAGGTCCATAGATGAGCTCTCCCATCTCTTTCCCAGAAAATTAAGTGGTTGTAACAACCTTGCAGGATGGTTGTTTCCCTCCTTATTATTCAAGAAAACTACACATATCCTGATATGTCGGAGCACATCCTCCTTGAGACCCTCCCATGAGAATCTCTCCCAAATAGCCTAATATGTCCTGATGAAATCCTAGTGACCAAAAAGGAGTGAATCATGTGCTACATGTAGAACCTTCTCCTTGAGCTTAGAGCCTCTAGTCAAGAAGATATTATTTTGGCAATAGATGACTCCACCCATCACTCTATACCTCTCATCAGTCACCTGCCCATCAAGCACTTCACATGTGAAGTGGTTCTTGGAATACTCCACCAATAGTTTGGAATCCCAATCTGGATCCCTACTCAATAATGACAGCGCTGCTAGCCTTTTTGATAAGGAACCTTTCACCTCATTTCTCAACTCTTTGACATGCTCAATGCCAAAGCCACATGCCGGAATACCACCACCACACTTTTTCTGCCCTCCTTTCAACTATTTTTTCTCAAGAGAAGATTGAAGCTTATGGTGGTCAATCTTCAGTTGGAAGTAATTTCTCCTCCAAAACTTCTTGAGTTTGGAAAATGCATGTATTAGTGCCAACAAACCCTTACCATATATGGAAGGCTCCTTCCTATATGGAAGTATATTCTAACTCTCAAAGGCTATGGAGTAGTCCCTTTGCACCATGGTTGTGCCATCATCCACTCCTGAAACATCACCTCTCAATGTAAGAGGCTTGGTGAGAGTTGGTAATACGAATACCGAACCAATGTCCATATTCTCCTTGAGCCAATCAAAGGCCCTCTGTGGTGTGCTAGACTCACCCAAGGCTCCTTCCTTAGCCAGATCTATGAATCGTGCATCTTGTTGTGATAACTCTTTAACCAACTCCCGGTTCGGGGGCCTTCCTGGTGGAATGCCTACAAATAATAAAACATCATGGTTCAGAGTGAATTGTATATCTGAGTGGACTGGTGTGTCCTTGCTCCCACTGCACAAATTAGGCTTAATCTTATGTGCAGAGGCTTCCTAAGGTGGATAAGTGTGCATACCCCTAATCATCTAATGCTTACCACTCTTCTTATCTACCCATTCCATCTGCAAAGTCTCCTAGTTTGCGGTGACCTTCCCCAATGTAATCAACCACTGCACACCCAATATCACATTGGTGTCAGGAATGTCAATCACAAAGAAGTGATCAGTCAAAGTGTATGTCCCCAAGGTTACAGACAATTCCGGAACATAATTCATACACTGCATAGTTCTAGCTCCTAGAACCAAAACTGAGAATCCCTCAAAATCATCAGTGGGTATTGTTCCCCTCTACACTAACTGAGCATCAATAAATTTGTGGGTAGCCCCACTGTAAATGAAAACTAATACTCGCTACCCCTGAATGGTTCCTTGGACTCTCAAAGTCAGATACTTTAGTACTCCCTGCAAGGATGCAAGGGCCCCTCCAGTTGGATCAAATGCCCTGTTCCCACCTCCTGGTGGTGGTGGATCCTTCCTTGCTATCACGACATTGTTGTCTTATTTTGGATCCTCTTCTTCCTCCTCCTCACTATCAAATAACACCTCAATATAGTGTGGCTTCCCTGTAGCACACCAATGACCTGGTGCCCATGGTTCTTGGCATGTGAAGCAAAGCTTCCTCCTCCTCAAGTCTCTTTGGACATCATCAGTAAGAGGCCCTTTGTTCTGGTTCTCCTTTGGAGGAAGAACCTTCACATCTTTCCCCTTTGACTGAAAAGTGGGCTTTTGTTGAAATGGAGCTCTTGCCCTTCGTAAAGAATCTTGTAGATCTCTAGCCCTCTCAATAGCATCTTGGAGTGTAGTTGGTTTAGTGGATTTCACCAACCCATGATGAGGCTCTGCTAGCCCATCAATGAACATATAAACTCTCCTAGCTACAGATAAATTTGGCACCATGACAAAAAAATTTAGAAATTCAAAGATATAGGTCTCTAGATTACCTAAATACTTGAGCTTGGATAGCTCAATAAAAGGTGCCTTTGGGTCTCTTTGATCAATCCTTTCTACTAAGCTCCGGGTGAACTCTGAATATGCAGTCACATTGGCATGCCCCAACATAGAAACACCATGAAACCACCAATCATGTGCCTCACCTCCAAGGTGCAGCGCTGCTATTTTAATGGCTTCAACCTCTCGTACTTGGTTCAACTAAAAATAGATATCTAATTTCTCCACTCAATACTTGGATGTGCACTTGGATGAGCCATCAAAAGCAAGAAGAAAAAACCTACCCATAATACATTGCATATCATTATTCTGCATGTACCCTCCACTCCTATTGTTATTTCGGGGTCTCCTATTGTCCTTGATCTGAAAAAACTCCTGGAAGCTCAGATTATCTTTGAATCTCTAACATTGAGACTCATACTCTAGAAAATAATCTTCAAGAGTCTCTTGTTCTTGAGGTCCTCCACCTCCATTTCCTACTACTAGGAATGTAGGCATAGTGGAGCGTTGGGAAACTTGTTGCATTAATGGTTTCTCACCCAAGTGATGTGAAGTGTCGAAGCTTTCTCCAAGTATAAACCTTCTTGGGGTCTCTTTATGTCTCTCCATTCTCATCTCCTTAATTTCTTTGGAAATATCCTGCATAGTTTGGAGAAGAAGCTTTGGAAACTCCTTTTCATCCATTTCATCTGATATTGGAGTCTTTCCATTGTCTTCTCCATTGCTTCTATAATCAAACCTTATTCTTCTATTAATGTACTGCTTCTCCCTTTTTGTGAGAGTCTCTTCTTCTTCTGATGACATAGATGTGATGTCTCACAGGCTGAGCCAAGATTATGCTTTGATACCACTATAATATTCGAAAATAGGAAAAACAGGAATATTGAACATAAAACTGGAAATTGCAGTAAATATAAATACATCAAAACATGAGAAAATCATTGAGCCATTTCATTGTGTATAAAATCATAAATGAGTACAATATCTTGAGGAAAAAGACACTCAAGCTAGGCAAAGAAAACCTCTAATGACCCAATACACCCAAAGATGAAGTATTGTTGCTACACAAAATGCTGGAAAGACATGACTGCGCATTCCTAGTGAGAATAAATATAGCTGGAAAATAAGAATACAAGGATCCGCTGATATAGTGCTCATAAAATTTTGGGATCAGAGATCTAGACTCTCTAGCACAATTCTGAGACAACCTAGAAAGGGTTTCTGGAAATACACAATATGAAAAATGCAGCCCTAGGGCTGAATTATGCTCTGCAACTGAATAACTGTAGGGAGGTGGCTGATATGACAAGAAAATGTCTAATACTCCTCCCCACTATCTTTCCAGATGAAGGGTTTCTCCCGTCACTGGAAAACAAGCTCACAAACTGGGTTTATCAACCCTCCACTGCAACTACCTTGCAAAATAACGCAATTCTTGAAGGAGACTGTGTTGTTGAAGATGGCTAAAGCTTGGCCTGATGCCGGATGGTGGAATGAAGCTCAAGGAACCTCTCCTAAGTGGGCACTTGAAGTACCCCGAGGATGAGGGTGAGATTTCCACTCGGAAACATATAAGCCTTAGTTTGATTTTTGTGGATTTTTTATACCCCTGGGAAATGACAGTTCAAGCTCCCCATTGGGATTTAGTATGATCTCCCCACACCTTCCACCCCTAATTTACTTGAAGTACATTATTGTTACATGATTTTCACTTTGAAATGCAATTTGACCTAGAATGTTAGCTTCATTTGAAACTTGAGCTTGATTAGTCGGAGTGATACACTTTACATAAAAGATGTTATAAATAGAAAAATATTACGCCATGACCATTTTTTTCACATTATCCTTTTTATCTCATATTTACCTTGCGGTGTGATTTCCTTTTAAACAATTTTGATAAAAACAAGTTTTATTATTATGTGAATTTGATATTACTTGTGAAATGGTAAACCTGGGTTAATTATTAAATTCATAAATATCTTTCCAAAAAGACAATTTCCCATTTGAAAAGCAGGACCACTATTTAAAAATACATATTTCCTTTTATATCTGATTTATACTCTGAGACAGACCTGGTTCAGATGTGGCTAGACGCCAAACCTTTCAGAGGATAAAAACCAGTCAGAATGAACTTCTAAAATTTTATGGGAAAGTGCAAAGAAGATTTTTTAAGAATAAACATAAAAGTAAAAAATGTATATCTCAGATATTTGCAGGTATTCCATACCATTCCTCATTATATAAGCATATTTTGATGTTTTTGTTGTTAAATTTTCATTTTTTCATTGAGATTGGTATCTATACAATGGATATTGTTGTTATGTATTATGGGTTTTTTTTTTGTAGTTTATTTATTTTAGTTATTTTTTTGTTAAATTTCTATAAGTTTATCCTTTTGTTTTATCTTCTTATATTTGTTATTCATTTTTCCTCATTTTATAAGCATGTTTTGATGTTGTTGTTGTTAAATTCTCATTTTTTCTTTGAGATTGGTATCTATACAATGGATAACATTGTTAAGTATTAGGGTTTTTTGTGTAATTTTTATTTTTTTATTTTTTGTTAAATTGCTATAAATTTATCATTTTACTTTATCTTCTTCTATTTTTTATTCATTTTTGTTTATGATTTATTCCCATATATATATGTGTGTGTGAAAAGGAGAAAATAAGGGCAACGGATCGTAGGAATTACGGAGGGGATGAATCCAGCAACTGTCGCCGACGGAGAGATGGAGTGCGCGGGCGATCTTTCTGTCGACCTAGGTTTTCTTGCTTCAAACGCTGCCGCCGCTGGTCGGATATCACTGTTCCGGAGATGCTGCCATCGATCGACCACGGAGGGTCCTCTGCCGTCCCTCATGGCTGTCCATGCGAGGTGTGGATGTCAGATCTTTCAGTTGGGCGGACTGGAGACGATGGGGCGGTATTTTGGGACCCCCTGCTTCTCTGCCTGGCGGTCTGGGCGCTCGCTCTGCTTATCGAACCTGCTTGATGGCATCCTTTTAATATCTGTCCGAGTGCCTAGTGCTGGCGCACGTTTTGTGGGATTTCGTGGATGCGTTGCCCTCCCGCCGGCATCTTTTTTATTTGCAGGGGTCCCGGGACTGGTCTGGCCGACACAGATGCAGGGGCTACCGGATTGGACTGCAGCCGATACCACCTGCAGCGCTAAAGACCGAACACTGGTCTGCGCACCGGCTATGCATGTTCCCAAGGTTGGTCTGCATACCCTCATTATCGATTCTCAGGTAGGCTCTGACCCATTCCAGATATTCATTAAGCTTCCAGTTGGGAATAGTATCATTTTATGGATCCGACACACAGATTCGATTCTTTATTTGAAGGAAAAAATCCAGGCTGTGGCGGGGTACCCCTCTCATTTACAGTCATTAATTTGTGGGGGGAAAGCATTGGATGATATCTGCACTCTGAATGATTATGCCATAACTTCCGGGTCATCTATTTGCCTAAACCTCAGACTGAGAGGTGGAATGATGGGCCAAAACAGAGCATTTGGTACCCCCATGGGTGCAAGCGGTTCCAAGACAGTAAATACAAAAGGCACATACAGAAATGTACTACAGGGGGACAAAAATAAAACTGCAGCTCCTTCTGCCCCTGCAGATAGCTCTCCCAAGCCATACATTGTGGAACTGCAGGATAATGTGCCTGAAATAAACATAGACAGTCTAGATATTGATGAGCATCGAAATGCCTACGAATCCCAAGCAATAATAGGCAGATTTAACTGTTACTGGCCCAAACCAATGGAGCTGTTCCATTGGATTTTCACAAACTGGACCATGGAATGCGAAATACACCTATGTTCCAAGGGGTTTTTCATTGTAAAATTTTCATCTACCGAGGATAGGGATGCCATCCTTAGCCAGGGACCATGGTTCTGGGGCTCCACGGGACTCTTCATCACACCATGGTTTCCCCATTTTGACGCCAACACCATGGAGGTTACTAGAATGCCGGTCTGGGTTCGGCTCCACAACCTCCCGCTACATTTTTGGAATGAGAATGTACTTGGCTGCATTGGAAACACCCTGGGCAGATACATTAAAACAGACACTCAACGCCTGGAGGAGCGCATCTTCACCTTTGCACGAATCTGTGTGGAGGTTGATCTGAGCAAAGGACTCCCAGAGTGCATTATGCTGAATAATAAACAGGAGAGATGGACTCAGCATCTAGACTATGAGAACACAGCTTTCAGATGCCGGATATGCAGGTGCACAGGGCACTTACAAAACTCATGCCCGGCAGCAAAAAGAGACAACAGAAAAAAGAAGAAACCAGGAAAAGCTGCTAAAGGTTGGCAATTCCCCTCTGAGGAGCCAGAACAACAGGACGAAGAAGAGGAACCCTCACCACATGAGAATCAGCAAACAGATACCTCTTTGGGCACACAAGAACAGGAAATGCAAGTTCCACTTGTCACCACCACAAAGACTCAGCAGGACACGGTCCCGGCAGCACCAGACAGTGGGGGTTACAAAAGAACACATATTTCAGACACATCAGACTCTGATAAGGACAATGGAGCACAAATGGAAGAAAATCAGCTTGTCCTTATCGAGACCACGCCAACACAAGGTGCTTGGCGCAAGGTCGAAAAGAAAAAAGGGAGAAAATCCTAATTGTATTTCTTTGCTTTATAACAGCGGCAACTGTACGTCTTTGGACGTTTACTAGCACATGTAACATGTAATTTTGTTTACTCATAAATAAAATTACGAACTTTTTCTTTGTGAAATATATGTGTGTGTGTGTGTTGGTATGTATTAGGGGTTATTTTTTGTAATTTATTTATTTTAGTTATTTTTTGTGAAATTGCTATAAGTTTATCCTTTTGTTTTATCTTATTTTATTTGTTATTCGTTTTTGTTTATGCTTTATTCCCAAATATATATATATATATATATATATATATATATATATATATATATATATATATATATATATATAAATGATATTTTGTCTCTTTATGGATGTCAAATATGGAAATAAGCTTGACCAACCCTAACATATTTAAGTGGAGAATAAGGTTTCTTGGCACCTGGCCTAGGACCATACAATAATCCACATGAAAGCTACCTCAAAAATATCAATATAATTAATAGCCACATTTTTCAAACTCCAGTTAGGGGAGTAGCAATGCTTGACACGATCTGAATTTGGGTCAATGTCATATCCATTTTCTAGAGAGAGAGAGAGAGAGAGCATATGTTTAGGCCTCTCTCTCTCTCTCCTTAAATGCACATAGGTTGGACTCTTTTTGTCTCTCTTTTTAGATAATGTCCAATAAGTTACCACAAAAATAGGACAATGAGATCAAAGAATACAATGTGGGAGTGCAAATGCATTTATAGAAAATGTGAAAAATAAAATAAAGAAGGAAGCCTACATTAGTGTGTGTTTTCCCTATTGAACTATATTTATATTCTTTTGGAGGAATATATATTTTTTGGACTAATCAAGCAAGGCTTGAAGCGATTACAACAATATACTCGACAAGAGCTCAACATGTCATTTATGAGAATTGAGCCTTGATGGAGAGGATACCAAATATGTTTTGATCCCTCTCTCTCTCTCTCCCTCTCTACACCTCACTCTCCAAATTGTAGGCAAAGGTAATATTTCCTCAAGACAGAAGGTGTTAATTTTAGTTAACCATGGTATGTTCTATGCTTAGAGAAATTTACTTCAATCTTTCTTATTAGCCCAATTCAATTTCCAGTTATGCAATCACATTAAAATTGACAGTAAATGTTGATAGAACATAAATAAATCGACATAAGACAAGCCAATAAAAGAGACAATAATTTAGTCGATGTCAGGGAAAAAACCCAATGTGGGAAAAACCCTTTGATTAAATCTTCTTATTATTCTTCAAATTCAATAGAGAGAGAAAGTATAATTTACAATAGTTAACACAATGCCCTAGCCAACAAATTCAATGTTGGTCAACCCAACAAAATACCTCCCAATGGAGCTCGATCAAAGCCAGTCAAACTCAACCTCTTCTCACAGTCAAAGTCAGCGCAAAATAGTTTGAAATAATCCAGTCAACGCAATAGTCAAACTTCAAAAATCTGTGGAAGCATCCATGGAAGCACCCCATTTTGCCAAATGTTGCACCTTTGGAGTAGAAACATCATACATGTTCTGCCACTAAAGTGAATTCTCCTTCTTCCATTATATATAAATGGATATGCATAACTAAATAATCCTTGGCCATTGATGTCGGTACTCAATTGATGTTGTATGATATCACAATCATTAGTGACAAGCTTGTTTCATGCTTGTATTTGACCACTCTGAATCTAAGGACCCATTTGCAGTTTTCTCTTCACCCTACAAATAGGCACTTATGCTTTCAACCATGATGTAGAATAGTATTTTGGTGTAACAACTTATGTTAAAGCATGGACCAGAGTATTTCTCTTTGTTGATTGTTTTTCGACTTCTACTCAAATATAGTCATAGAAGTTCACATCTCTATGCTTAACAATGTCCTTAACTTTTCCTAGTATGGTGTCCTTTTTCTCATGAAATTCCCCAGTCACTCATTGATCTCAATCAACAAATCGAGTCATGCTAGATTTGATGAATTGCAAAAAATTATTAATCTGTGACCAAAAACTAGGATAAAAAATGATATTTTACACTACAAAAGCACTATCTCTATTTTTTGTATTATGTATCCTCAAGTTCTCCCATAAATCACTCACCATTATATTATCCAATTCCCATCTTATCTTCAACATGCACTTAAAGGTGAGCTCATGGCTACCAAATATAGTCCTTGCGAGCTTAAGTAATTGTAACTTAGAGTGAATCCTCATGATGAACTTCTACAAGGCATTGATCCGGTCATGTTCTATGTCCTTAACAATATTATGTATTAAAAAATTCAACATTTGCAGCAAACAATGAGAGTGAAAATGTGAGTATGTACATGCTCAATGGTTTTCTTGATACTTTACAATTAGCTACATTATCTTTAATGAATTGTGTCCTATTGGATGGCCCTATATCATTATTACTTTACGGTAAGAGGTATGCAATGCTCCCAGAAGATGGTACAAATTATGAGGAGTCTTGGGTTACAAGGAAGATTGCCTCACTATCCAGCACACCAAGAACATTTATCAAATGTTGGTTTTTAACATTTGTTGAGACATCAAGACAATGGAAACCCCAATTTTTGGCTACTCATCCGTAAACTATCCTAGAGAGCTCTAGACATCAAATTTTTTCATGTCTAGTAATACAGTTCTCTCTTTGTCATATCCAGGGATTTTGTATCCATTAGGGGCAATTATTGATGGATTGAACCATAACATACCAGTATGGGGAGTGAAAAACATTGAATGGTATATGCATAAAGAAGCATTCTTATATACTTCCTAGGTATAATGTTTTCACATATTATTGTGTTTAGAAAAAATGACTCGAATATGTTATCATATGTGGTTTTATCAAACTTTACTAAGGTTTATAAGAGTACACTGGTTTCAGGGAAACAACTTTTATTTTAGAATTGGTTTTACTTTCCTTCATATATTAGCTTTCTTGTTATTTATTTTATAACTTGAAGAGCATTATGAATTGGTTAACAATATAGTAATCAGATGAGTAGGTTGGGACCAAGATTTGGTTACCATATTTTCACATCCATCTTTGTTTGTTGCCATTTTTGACATTAATTTATTTCAAAATGTCACGCATGATGTAAGATTTTATTTCTCCCATATGGCCACAAAGTCTCATGGAATGTTAAATAAAATATATCTATGTAATGACTTGCTGCTTAAATCCTTTTAAGAGCTTAAACGTGAAAATGGTTCTTCTTAGTTTTTTAATGCGTCCATTACTCTAGTTAGAATGATTTTGCTTTTCAGTGATTTTTGATTGGATTCTAGAATTTCATATTGAGATGCAATTGAGATAGAGAATAATGTTAAATTAACTCATCATATGAAAATGTAACACCTTAGAAAAATAATTAATGTAAAAATGTCTATGGAAAATACTGTCATTTGGAATATTTAATGTGCTTTATACTGCAAAGTTTAAATTCATGATATCATATTACTTTACATGGTTACTATTAGAATGTCGAGAGGTTTATAAAGGAATATCTAATTCACAATTTTTTTGTTCATGTCACATGAATTAGGGGAAAGGATATGCCTTAATTTATATCTTTGGCATGCCTATGCCGAATCACTTGTGTCCTTACCTGTTGTTGGGAGCAAGGTTGTGTATTTTCCAAAGGGTCACAGTGAGCAGGTGAGGTGGTTTACCACTAATTTTTAATTTTCAATCTTCTTTGGATACAAATGACTGAAAATAATGAATGCCTATCTTCTTTTCATCATAAAATGCGACCCCATTATTTTGAAATTTTAATGTTACATAATGAAACTGATCATAATCAATGTGATTTCACGTAGATGCTTCAACAAACAAGGAGGTTGATGCTCATATACCCAATTATCTGAATCTTCCAACTCAATTAATATGCCAACTTCACACTATTACAATGCATGTCGGTTCTTTGCATTTCATCCTTGCTTTGGTTGTGAACACTTTTATTCATATCGTTATATATAAGATTTAAAATTTAATAAAAACCTTATTGAATCCCAGAAAGATGTGGAAACGGATGACTTATATGCTCAAATGATATTGCAACCTCTTAATGTTGTAAGACATTTTCAGTTTCATTATTTTTTATTTTCCATAATTTCCAATTATAGTGAGAAATGCTTTGGTATTAGTTCCATTTACACAGGGAACTAAAAATTGATGATATTGTGCAACAACAGAAAAAATATTGTTATCGTGGTTTTGACCGTGACACGCCAAGGAAGCAACCGAATAAGTACTTTTGTAAAACGTTCACTCCAAGTAACACTAGCACCGATGACAGGTTTTATTTGCCTCTTTGTGTTACGGAAAAATTTTGTCCTCCACTTGTGAAGTTCTTATTTTCCCATAGTTGTTGTTCTATTTTTAATTTAATAGATAATTCTTAGACTTTTAGACCTTTTTTAAGAGAAGACTATATTATTTAAAGGAGCAAAAGGTAAGGGTATTTTTCATATCTGTCTCCTATTAAGTTTTGTTTGTTTTGGGCAGGATTTCACTTAGAAACCACCTTCCGAGGAACTGACAGCCAGGGATATTCATGACAATGAATGGAAATTTCGACATATTTTTCGGGGTAAGTTATAACAGTTATTTGAATGTTTTTTTGGAATAAAATTGGATAGTGAATATTTATATATGTGCAATTTATTTTGATACTCTTATATCAATGCAATGCATTTTGAAATGTATACATGTTGTGCATATATCAAACTTGTTGCCACATTTGAGGTCACACGTGGTAGATCTATTTTAAAATTCTTATTAATGGTGTTAGTAGCCACCCATACACTCTTAAAAAGTATCTGATATAGCTAGTCCCTAGTTATTTTACCTTTGAATGTGGAGCGAACATGTTTAGTTTTTCTCTGGATATAATTTCTTGGCTTTTGGGAATTATATTCTTTTTCCCCTAGAATAGTATGATGACAATTGAATATTGTTATATTGAAGATATATTCCCAGTTAGTATCGCAATTTATAAAGTCTTGTGTTATTCTTCTCTAGTTTCTTGTTGTAATATTGTGTCATCAATACTTTACTCCGCCCATTAGATTTCTACTTATAAGTTTTATTGTTTAAGTGTCACTACTTCTTAAATATAACTAGAGGAAATGATACAACTACAAAAGTGGAGCATGAGACATTCTTAGTAGAAATTGTTAGCTCTGTTATGTTTGATTATGTTAGAAAAAATCAAAATTGCAATGTACCATAAGCATGGGAATTCAAAATATTAGGATAGAAATGTGTGCTTCTATTTGCATTTATTACCTGAGTTAAAGATGATGTTTCTTCATCAAATGTTGTACATTGAGAAAACAGTAGGTGCACAATTTATTCTATGGTGACGTTTTATTTGCTCTATTTATACATGTCATCTAGCAAATAGTGGCCACTATTGCCCAATTGAAGAAAACTTGTTTGAGTTTCTTGCTTTTATGGGGAAAAACGACATTAACAATATTTCTTACGTTGAGGTATATCATATATAAATAATTTATAGTCTACTTTAGTTTATATTCCAGTGTTCATCAACTTTCATTTTTTATACTCTGCATTGTATTATTTATTTATTTTATTTTTTTGCAGAAAATGAACTCGGTATTGATGGTAAGAAGCAGTAATTGAAGAAATAGGAGAACAACAACACTAGAGCGACAAAATGCAAATTAAAGAGAGAGAGAGAAGAGAATTGGTATAGTGGTACTTGTAGAGCCAAGATCTCACATAAGGCACACACATAGATACTGATGATCAAGTCTTTAGAGTTGGTGAATTCACTTGCAATGTATTAGCAACAAAATGATAATGTTTTGAAGTGATGACACAAATTTCATGTGTAATTGTATTCCAACCAATATTAATTTGGAAACTCATACTCTAATACTTGACATTTTATATAATATAATTTATATGGTTGGAATTATTTATAGTTTCACTTGATATTACTTAGTATTTTAATTAACATATGTAACTTTTTTTCATATTAGATGAACATTTACATTGTATGAATTTTTTTATTTTTTTTATTTTTTTTATTAGTTGCAAGCTCATTCTAATTAGTTAATGTTGATTAATAATAAACATATAAAATTAATCTAAAACTATTAGATAAGTGGTTCATGTTTATTAATTATGAACACAAATAAAATGAATATACGACTAAATTAGTTGCTTATGACGATTGTTGATGAAAGTGAATAAAATGAATATAAGCTACTAGAGTATTCATTTATATAATGAATGTAAAATTACCAAAAAAAGATAAATGACTACTGCAAATGATAAATTCGTGATTAAAAATGATGACTAAATTTTGCATATATACAACTATTAGTAGCTAATTTACAATATCTTATAATACGACTAGAATTTAGTCATATTTCTTTGGTCATTAATTGGTTTCAAACGATGACTAAAATTTGCATATATATGACTATTAGTAGCTAATTTACAGTATCTTATAACAAGACCAACATTTTGGTCATATTTCTTTAGTCATTAAATTGTTTTCTCGGGTGATCATTTAGCAATATATTTTGTTATATATTTGGTCATTAATTGTGACCATTAATGAACAAATCAATGATTAAATTAATGACTAAATCAATGACCAAATTAATGACCAAATATACTACTAGACAACTAATTAATGATTAAGCTAAAAATGACTAAAATTTGGTCGTGTTATAAGATACTGTAAATTAGCTACTATTGGTCACTGACCGAAAATTAGTCGTTTATATGCAAATTTTAGTAATTTTTTTACTAACTAATTCATGATTTTGTACTAGTGACCCTTGTGCTAAAGAACACAACAAACTCTGTTAAACAACTGAAGCGTGAATAAATTCATAAAAGAATGAACATAAAAAATATTCAAAATGCCTTTATTTCTTCCATCCACTTCCTTATATTCTTTGTGAGCCTCCTCACCCTTGGCCCCACTCATTAAATACGCTACTCTCATGGAGACTCCCTCCCACTATGTCTGTGTTTTCCTCCAATAACTCTCCACTACCTCCATAACAGCATTGTTGATTTGATCAAACTTGACCCCATCCACATGCTTTAACCTATATTCACACCTAAGAGTGCTTTATTCAACTGATAATATGATCCACATTAACATTAGAAGTGGTTTTATTCCTACTAAAGATATTTATGGGTTTCTCTACCCTCTTATTCATCTATCTAAATGGAAAAAGAAAGAATTAATATTCCAACTAGCTGAAAGCTAATTAGGAATATTACATCTTATTAAAAAAAATTTATAATATCTTCTCAATATTTTTATTATATAGGAAAATGCTTCTTGAAGCATATTGCATGAGTGTCTAAGAGACATGATTATCGCCAAATCACCATGACCTTGCATAAGTAGTGATTTAAATATGATTAAAATCCATTATGTGCATTAAATGGAGAGCAGACAAGAGGAAGGGTTAGAGGAGACTCAAGTGGGAATATGGATAGGAGTATTGGGAGGAAGGAGGCATGTGGCCACCAAGCGTAGGGTTCAATTTCGGTTGATAGTAATTTATTTTGAGGGAGGTGTGTGTGCCAAAAGGGCTTGGGAGATCTATGAAGGACGGGAAGGAACTCTCTCCTCTTGAAAATTCAAGAAACTATGTTTCTTCCATGTAAGGTTGATTATAATCCTCATGGGTGGTTATGGCTATATTGGGATGAAGGTATAGACACTACAAGGAAAATACCCTCTAGTGGAGGTTATAAAGGAGGTTTTTAGTGTTATAAAATTGGCCAAAATTGTCAAAAAAACATTTGCTACAACATCCATTTATGGTTATGGAGGTTTTGGAGGAGCTTTTAATGGAAATTCAACACAAATAAAAAAAAATGGGCGGCCGGAGGTTATTACTGATGTTTTTCCATCGGTGCGCTACTCTAGATTTAATGCACCGGTGCGTACATGAAGACGACACCCCAGGCCTATCTCAGTTGAACGAACGCATCAGGGATGTTTAGGTGTAAAACCACACTAAGAATAGTGTTGGTCATACAACACATGGGGTCGTTCTAAATGGTCTTGGGATTTGTGTAGTGACCATAGGTTGTATCAACGCACCGGTGCGTATACCTTTATGATGCACCGGTGCGTCGTATCACAGAAAGGCACCGAGATTTATAATTGGTATCGGTATGTGCGATGCCCATTGATCGTAAAAATGCACCGATGCTTATAGATACATAAATGCCCTGGTATGCAGTATCACACAAATGCACCGATATTTATAACTGGTATCGAGTGTACATGTGAGGTCTTCCATAGATGTAACCTTACCCGGGTCGTATGAACACAAACACGCAATTTATAGTTCTTACGACACGCACCGGTTTTCATTTTGTTTTTTTTAGAAACATCGACGTGTGATTAATTATTGGTGTTTTAAATTAATTATTCATCAAAAGTCGACACATTTTATAACAATATTCATATTAATTACATTTTTATTAGTGCATTTGAATCTGCTGTTTGGATTAATTTTTTATATCATATCAGAATTATTGTGGTTTTTAAAAATTCATTATTCATCAAAAGTCGACACATATATATCTTATAACAATATTCATATGAATTAAATTTTTATTTGTGCATTTGAGAATGAAAATGGAGAACGCAATAGCGACAATGGAGAAAGCAATAGAATAAATTACAACATATTTTATGATTATATATATAATATATATGAATAAGACAATCTTTATCATACAAAATGGGACAGCTAATATTCGTATCCCTTTGTCTTTCAATTGGGACACTATGTCCATTACATTAAACAAAATGTCTGATTTCACAGACATATTTCAAAAAATAAAATGCATTGCTTTGATATCCAAACATAGTGATCATCATTCTTAGCTTGGACTGCTGTCACTGCTAGAGCTACTTCCCTGACTTGGGTTATTTTCAGGAATGTTGTGTTCACGGCGTTGATTGTTTTCTTCTTCTTCACCTTCCATCTACAAATATAAAAATAAATTGAAATGAGTGTATAAACATTGGTGAGAATACTGAAAATTGCAATATTAAATAATATACATCAATGTAAATCGAAAAGAAAAATGATGTACCATAGAAACAATTGACTCATAAACTATACACATTCTTTCAAAACCATGTACCATGCCATCTTTCAAATTTTCATTTGTTGGCGCAATTCCATACTTTGTTTCCTGCAAGTTTTATACCCCATAACAAATCATATATTTAATATATAAAAAGGTGTTTTTGTTCTATTAATCTCAGATGGAGCTAATTGAACAAGATCGATAGATGCTTACAAATTCCACGTTTAAATTACGATATACCAGCCCCAATCCAACCCATATTGTTAATTTCAATCAATTCGTCTAATGGTTCTTCTTTGTATGTTAACACCTCTTTGAAGACATTCAATGATGACTTTTGCAAAACAACTTAAAAATAAAAAAATGAAATCGAGTTAAGTTGTTATAAGAAAGTAACAATTACTCACAAAATTAGAGATCAACCATTTTCTTCCTTTTCGTCCTGTTTTATGTGTTGAATGTGTTCCATTTTCTTTTCTTTTTTGCAAGAAAATTCTTGAAAATTAATATTTAAATGCTAAATTGTTTATTTATTGTACCTAATGATCAAAAAATTCAATGATTACATATTACATTTGAAGCACGTTGTTGTTGTTGGAAAGAACGTCTATACATTCATTCCACTAGATCCCTCAAACTTTTGTAAAAAAATTTCCCCTTTCATTAACTTCCAGCACCACTCCAGATGAGCTAAGAAGCAATTGATTTTCATTTGCATGTTCTATTTTTTTTCTTTTCTTAGAACAACATTCCTTTTCTAAGTTGTTAGTCCCTGTAGAACATTAAACATATGTGAATTAGTAGACTTTTTGACACATGTTATCTAATAATTTTAAGTATATTATTAATGATGATTAAAAAAAGAAACTCATATTGGATCGATAGTATTTTTTCATTCACCTGATTCATCCTTTTGCATTTTTTCCATTAAAATTATACGCTCTTATGGTCCTATATCATAAATAATCATATCGAGCTTCGCCATTTTGTGGCTCTGTATGATACACAATAAATAATACATATTAGTTAAACTTACATATAGTTCAAAAATAATATTTTTTATAAAGAATTTACAAAGAACTTGTCTTTTTTGCTTTTCTTGATGTGTTAACAATATTTTTGTTACTTGATCTCTTGTTAGACATTTCTTTATCAATATGAAACATGTACCATATCATTCATTAATATATTTATAAATAAATTCTCAAATTTTCAGGTAGAAAATAAATCTCAAGACACTGGTGCACCTTTCATGAGGTCCGCACCGCCGCCGATGCGTGGGAATATTAACTACACACCGCAAAACAGTATAATACATCATACGGTGCGTTGGGTATTATAAACGCACCGCAAAAAACAGTGTAATAGACCTAACAGTGCGTGGGGTATTATAAACGCACTGCAAAAATGGTGTAATACATCGTACGGTGCTTGCCTAATTAAATGGAGCACCAGTGCCCTATTTCAGATTTGGCACACGGATTTAGAAAAAAAAAATCGTTTTTTTTACTACAGTACTTTCACGACGCTCTGTATAATACAGCGCACCGGTGCAGTAGAGTACGCAAGGCGCATCGATAAAGAAAAATCCATTTTTTCAAAAATTCACGCAATGGCTGAATGGATTGGCATCCGACTATGCAAGTCATCCCATGGGTTGGATGTTAATCTAAAATGAAAAACCCTAATTCTGAAATCACAGAAATAGGGAGAAGAAAGGGAAAAAACAAAAAAATGAAGGGTTTAGGGTAAAAATGGATAAAACTGCAGAAAAAAAAGTAAAAAAAAATAAATAAATTTAATCACGGGATGGTTTCAAATTCTATGATACAGGGTTTGAATCACCAGAGATTTGGTTTCTGATTGTCTGAATACTTCTGTTCAAACGTATTTCGCTGCTCCACAGTGCCCTCCTGCTCTCTTGCTCAAGGTCTGTCTCCTGCAAATATCTGACTGAAAATTTTAGCAAAAATAGTGAAATAATGAAAAGTGTTTAGTACTTAAAGAATTATTTTATGAAATTAGATTTTCGAAAATATTCTGCCGCCCATTTTTCAAATTGCCGCTTTTTTTTCACTTAAAAAAAAATAGAGTTGCGTTTTTTTATCTGCCTTTATTCATTACCGGTGCGGAAGAGTTGTGACGCACCGGTGCGTCTTCTTTATACGACGCACCAGTTCGTGTTAGGATGATAAGCGCACCAGAATAAAGTTTTTTTTTTTTGTATGTAAGATCATAATAAAATAATGATAATTATAAAGTACATGAATTTATTTTCATTATTTTCTCAATTTTATTATGTTACAAAAAATCGAATTATTCTAGATTTTTTAATTTACAATTATTTGCAAATTTACAAATTTAAATATTTTAATAAAATCATTTCACATTAATAGAATTAAAATTTTCACATTAATAGAATTAAAATTTTACAAATATTTTACATGCAATTACAATTAAAAGTACAATTACAATTAGAATTAAAATTACAATTACAATTTTACATTAATGTCACATACATGAATTACGATTAGAACTACAATTACAATTTTAATTTTACATACAATTTTACATAGAATTACATTTACAATTACAATTACAATTTTACAAATATTTTACATACAATTCAATTAAAATTACAATTACAAATACAATTACAATTTTAGAATTTTACATACAATTACATTTACAATTTTAGATAGAATTACATTTACAATTACAATTACAATTTTATAAATATTTTACATACAATTCAATTCAAATTACAATTACAAATACAATTACAATTTTAGAGTTTTACATACAATTACAATTACAAATACAATTTTACAATTTTTCATATATACAATTACAATCATTTCAGAATAAATTAAATATTACAATTACAATTAAAATTTTACATTAATAAATATTTTACATACAATTACAGTTTAAATTACAATAAGTACAAATACAAATACAATTTTACAATTTTACATACAATTAAAATTTAAATTACAATTACAATCATGACATAGTATTTAATAAATATCATGGTCATTTAATATTAAATTAATTAATAAACATCATCACGGTCACAATAACCATCGTACAAACATCATATTCGACTAATAAACACATTCAAACATCAAATTAACATTATATATTAATATCATCACAACACAAACATCAAATATACATCTCAATATGTCAAATAACTCATGCTATCACATATACACATCTATCTGCAAGCTAGACATTAAATGAACATATCTAACATGACCTAACAATATGCGCCACATCATAATGATCACCAACATGAAAATTAAGTACAACTGCAACATGAACATAAAATACATGGACCATATATATATAACTGAATAATGTTAAAAACATACAACTATAATATAAATGTCATGGATCAGGCGTCGGTGGTAGTATAACAACATCAATAGCAGTACAAATGGATGCCTGCTCAGTAAAGCTAGGTGCAGCCTCGACAGTCGATGGTCGAGCATGCTCATGATCATGATCACTAGTACTGATGGATGCATCTGCTGGTGGTAGTACAACATCAATATGAGCAGTAGTAGTGGAGGCCTGCTCAGTCAATAGTGCAACCTTGGCGGTCTATGGTCCAGCCTGCTCATGATCATGACTAGTACCGATGGATGCAGCTGCAAGCTACTGACTGGACGTGGCCGATGGTCCAACCTCATCTCCATGATGACTATCAAATGCTTCCAGTGGAGCGTCATGCTCATTAGGCGCGCTGCGAGGTGAACGATCATGAGATGCAAGTGTTTCGCTGCTCGCGGACTGTCCATCACGTACCATGGCTTGACTACGCCTATAGCTACGGACAGTCATCCTCAGTCGCATAACAACTGTCGTAGCTCCTACAACATACCGCATCAGGCCATACAGGTCACGTGGCATGCCTCTCCACATCCGTAACAGCCTATCATCGGCCTGTATGTCTCTGTAATGAGCGGGCCTTATGCCTGCATCAACAATAAATGCACAGATTTGGTTGGCCAACTCCATCCTATATCTGGTCTCAGGTCGACCACGCCTAGCAAAAGGCGGCACCAATGCACCATGAGTAGGAGCATGTCTCTCTGCTGCACTGGCCTCATCCTCATCATGATCATCCTTGGCATCATTCATGTCCTGATCATCATCATCAGGGTCCACACCTGGATCATGTGGTGGACCCGACATCTCCTTGCCATCAAAAGAGACAATGTCTGAAAAATATATACAAGTACACAATAATAATTAGACAATTTCATTACATAATTTAATAAAAACAAGTTAAAGAACATGTTAGAATAAATATAAATAAAACAGCAATATTACCTCTATCGTCTGGCAGCTCATCAGATGTGAAGAGGATGTTGGGACACCCTCGCTAATCTAAGCCAGCATAAGGACATGGGACCATAATTAAGGGATGAAACCCATCAACACTGGCTAGTAAGTCCAATGAATCATGTGATATCCTGGCTGGAAACAAGGTGTCTCCCCTCTTGGGAATCATCTACCCCCACATGTGCATCCAGGCCTCAAACATCGACCTACAAGGCTGTCGAACAAAACTAGGTCTCATCTCTAGAAACCTCTCAAAAAATAAACAAAACAGCTTTGAAGCAAAAGGGAATTTGACCCTCCCTTTTGCATGAGCACGATGTCTATCTAAGGCCATACAAAACTACCACAAAAAAATGGCAAATCACCTGACAATTCGTGGCTTCTGTACTAAAGAATCAACATAATATAAAAGCAAGCAACTAATGCGTTGCCTGCCACTGGTGTTTTGCGAAATGGTCGAAATGATAAGGGAGAGACACTGCACGTCCTGTCTACCAAAAGCACCTATACGTAACTGACCTCCAGGTACCTGAAACTCTGAAGGAGACAGTACATGTGCTCCAATGTATCTCTAGGAGTAAACTAACTGACTCCCTGCTACACAACCAGTTGGCACATCTGGGAATGAGGGAAAATCCACCCCTCTCCTCGATAGTCCTATAATAAAATAAATATCCTCCTTAGTGGGTGTGTACCACTTATCAGGACCAACCTGGAAAGCCTATTGGTGGGCATTCCACATGCGGATAAGATATCTTAAAAACACACTATGGGCCTTTAGGGAAGTAGCCTCCTCATAGAACTTGAGGAGGCCTACCTGCCTAAGGATCCCCTGGGTATCTGCAGTAATAGGGCGAGGGTATGCATCTCTCTCCCTCTCTCGGGCCTGTTATGGGTCAATTTGGGCACCATTCCCAATGACCTAGTTAACTGGGCATCATCTCCCAGACCAATGATCAAGGGTCTATCATTCCCTATCATTTCAGTTGCTACATGCCCTAAGACAAGAACAAGACAAATCAAGCAAGACTTTCATCAAGCAAAGGTTTCCAAGGTTTGAAGCTTATTATATAGCATATGAGAGCTCACCAACACAAGCTCTAAGGGGCCTAAGTGCATTGCATATGCAGGTATCCCCATGCAAGGCTTCTCTGCAAAGCACTTCCCTAATTTCACAGGTGCGTTGGTCACATTAGGAGCGAAATTCTCATTGTTCCTGAATCTCCACTTGGCCAGTGCCTTCTAGAAGAGTTCACATGTGTCAAGCTTCAGATCCAAATGTCATTTTCACATCTACACGACTGGAAACATGTCTTACCTATTATTGGAAAGTCATTCATTTCAAAATAACCTACAGTTCATCTATAAATTAAGCACAGATCTAAGTGCTTGAGAAGGAAGAATTTGAGTATAGAAATGCTGGAGAATTTTCAATTGAGAGCTAGATTTGTATAGCTCTTTCTGGAGAGATTATACTGTGATGAGTCTTAGGGACGTTTCTGGAAGGGTCACTTCAAATCAGTCATTTGGTTGTAACCTCTCCTTCTATCATCAATAAAAAATACTGCTTATTTTTCCCTATTGCATCTGTATTGGCTTTGATTTTCCATATTGCAAGATCTTGGTTGATGTATATGGTTTATGTTTTACTGATTTAGCTAACTAGCTTGAATAGATATCTATATTATTGCATCTTCTATTGTTTCAATGTTCTTTCTTGCAGGAAGCATTCAACACAAAACCGCTTGAATTTGAAGCTGCAACAGAAGCGACAGAAGGAGCCATTTGGAAGTGATTGACCAAGTAAGCCTCCAATCATCTCTGTGTATCTATTCTGAGTTAGGAAAAAATAGTCGTATAATCTTTCACCTATTGTTCTAGACTAGCACCTGTCTAGGGAAGCGTGATTTATCTGTAATTCAAAATTCTGGCCCAATAAACTCACGAATCCGTTGGGGAGAATTTCTCTTAGTTATAGGTGTTTAAGCCTCTGATTTTCTTTGTTTATCCACCCAGTCGTTGTTACTAATCAAGATTAAACTTTTTCAAAGCCAAATTAGCAAAGAAAATTAGTTAAACAATAGTATTTTTCTTTGTATACTGCACCGAACACACCCTTAGACAGGACACAGTGCTTTCTAGAGCACTGTCTCCCTTCCTAGCCTACGTTGAAAATAACTGTCTCCCTTTGGAGACTATGTTGACTCTTGAAAACACCCAAATTCCATTGAATTTGCCTTCGCAATTTGCTTTAGTTTTTTTTCTACTGTGTTTTGAAAAGTTTGCTTCTCATATTGACCAGTGACTCTATATACTTATTCCTCCTTTGACTGAAAATTTGTTCAATGTTTGTTTAAAAAGTTTTTCTTTATCATTAACAAGTTGATTTAAAAGTACTTTTTATGGTTTCATTAAGAATCATTTTCTTTCGAAATAGGAAATTGTCGTAAAATATTCATTTCCTTGATAGGATAAATTGTAGTTGAAGTCCTCATTTTTCCTTCAAAAGAGAAATTTTTGTTTGTATTCTTTGTTTATCGAAAGTAAAAAGCATTTGAATTGTTGATTTAGTGAACCTAGTTTCTTTTCTGCATTCATAACATTAAAGAAACTGAAAAGAAAAACTTGCATTTGCATGTAGAATAATGTGTGTTTTGCAAAAGGAACATTAGGAAATCTGCATTTAGTTTGTGCTCATTGATTTGTTTTTTTCATTGATTTGTTTACTCACAAATTATTTACTCTCTTCCCTTAATAGCTAGGTTTTTCAATTAAAAAAATGAAAGTGAAAGATTGTTTATCATTCTTAGCTTGCATTTTAGGAATTTCATACACATTATCATGGTGAACCTTTGAAAGGCAAATTGTAAGCAAGATCAACATAAAATTAATCTCAATTTACCTAACAAAGCATTGGAACCATAACGATAACATTTAGAAGGTCTAGGCTAGAGACGTGTTCCGGCGTCGTAAAACATAGCAGCTGTCGTTAACTTGTCTACGATACATTCCGAGTGTGATACCTCACTCCATGCACGTAAGTATATCGTAGCTCATCCACGTACTTTTGGGTATATCGGGCGATGTTACAGTACGATAAGTATAAAGGGGTGCTCTCACTGTGCGATTTCGCATCAGACAATGCTAATACGGACTTAGGTCTCCACGTACCTTCAGGTATATTTGGGAGGACAAATTTTAGGTGTTATCCATCCATAGTGAACCAAGTCGGCCACCTTGAAATTGTGATACACCGAACACAGCATTTAGGGAGATTTCCTGCCCGTACTTCTTGGTTCGCCAGGAGGTATTCTACAGTTCACATTTTCTTGGTAAACCCTTTTTCCTAGCATTACCCTCCTTTTGTTTTTTTTATTTTTGGTTAAAATAAATTAGTAATCATGGAAGAACAAAATCCTATCCCCCGTTGTTTGCATACATTAGCTTTAAAACCACCTTTACCGCCAGAAGTTACTTCTGGTAGGCGAAGGCGATCACGATCTGTCGAATCATGTACAATTCGTACCTCTAGTGAAACATCATTTTCCAATAATCCAGAGTTAGCTCAATTTTTTTCCACACATCCTGGTTCATTTACTGTTGTCGAAACGAAGTCTTCATAGCTAGCCTTGGTCACGATCCATCTAATCGGTGAGACCATACCTCCTGGACCCGACGTTGTTCAATCACAAATTGATCCAGATCCTGTCTCTTCTTTTCCATCACATCTGAATCTAGAAGTCAAACAACCGGAATTTGTTCCTACCTTGGTCATCCCACAAACTTCTGTAGCCATTAAAACTCCTATATCGCACAGTCAACCGTCTGAAATATATTTTGGGCCTGACGGTGAAGTTCTTCCACCTAGTTTAATTGCGATTGAAGAAATCCCACAAGACGATACACCTTTAACTCCAACCCATTTTGGGGAGGACCTTCACTTGTACCAGTATTTTCCTCAATCGTTTCCATCTGCTTTTGTTGATCATGTTTCCATTCACTCTCCCGTCGATTTTCGAGGGTATATATTTGGTCAAACAACCATGTCTGAACCAACATCTTCGATTGGGCCTGTTGTTCCAATTACGTCAACTCCCGCCCTCGATACTCCATCGATGTTCACAACTTCACCGGAGTCATATTTTCATGGTGGCCTTTCGGTCCCAACAGGTTACAAATCATTATCTGGCACTTTCTCTGGTGCATCTTCAAGACCATGGTCTTTACCAATGTCATCATCTAGGATTTTAACTGGTAGTCCTATCGTTATTATTGAACGACTTGATTCATTACATACATCATCAAGGCAATATAAAGTCAGTCCTTTTGGGTCAATTCCTTTAAATACCATATCAAATGGACTCCAAGCATTCGGGGAACAATATTTTCCGTCTTATTATCCTCCTTATGCTACGGGGAAACATTTGGTCACCCAATATGACAGTAGTCCGTCACTTTTTGGTCAAAATAATGTTGACATGAATGTTTGTTAATGGCAGCCCACTCTGCCTATCCAACCACAAACGATTGTACATTCGTATCAACCGGTTCAACCTGTTACACCCAATTCATTACCACTTGTTAATACATCCCTACCCCTGTTACAGAATCAAAATATTGTACTTCAACCTTATCAAGTGGGTTCTTCGACTCAATATCATCAAATTTTGGGTCCACAGAATCCAGATCCTTTGGTTAATTTATAACCACCTGTATCAGGCATCATTTATTCACAAGCTGGTGTACCATTTTATGGGATTTCACAAATGCAACCTGGTTATACATATCAACTGAATCCAAGTTATACTAATGTGGGTTATAACATTGGTGGACATACCCCTTGGCAGCCACAGGCGCAAATTCCTCAAACTTCATTTCAACAAGTATCATATCCAGGTTTTGGTCAATAGAATCCTCAAGCGTTTGCTACGCAAAACAACCCCTATCGGGGTTACCAGTAGCAGATCCTGTATGTTGGTGCTCAAAGGCCTGTTGCTCAAGTAATTCCATCTTACCCTGGCTATTCTCAACTTGACCTTAATCGACAGTTGCCTTTTGTTGCAACCTTAGAATTACCAAATTTAAACCGATTAACCAATGATCCTATAAATTATGCTCCTTGGTGGACGGTGATACCTCATAAATTACCCTTTGATATTCCTAAATTCAATGGAAACCCTAGAGAATATTTTTCGACTCATGTCATGACTTATCATTTATGGTGTTCATAAAATTCCCTAAATGATGATTCTGTTCGACTACGTCTTTTCCAGCATACGCTTACAGGTCCGGCTGCTAAATGGTACATTAAGTTACCTAGAGCTTCTTTTGAAAATTTCACTACCCTAGCTACTATCTTTTTGACCCATTTCTAGTTACTGATCAAATATGAAACTAGAATGGAACTCTTGACCAACTTCAAACAGACTAATGCTACTCACATTTCTGATCACATTCATGAGTGGCATCGCCGTCGATGAATGATTAAGACATTTGTTCTGGATCAGCTCCTTGTTGAATGGTTCATTAAGTCCCTATTACCATCTATAAATGAGGATGTGGCTAAGGGTGGCATCATCACATAAGAGCAAGTTATCGCTCGTGCCCAATATTCGGACTTGATTTACACTTAGTTCGACACGCTCTATGAAAAAATTCCTAATGCGTCGCAATCTAATTTCAATGTTCCTCCTTAAATAAAGGACTCTCATGTCAAAGAAGGCTTGATAAGAACTGCAAACACACACCACACTACTGCATCTGATCCTACTCCTACTTTCGAAATTAATGTCGTATCATTTGACAAAGGAAAAAGTGACAAGCAACTAGGAAATAAGAAAAAGGGGAAATAAAAGAAAAAACAAACTTCTAACCTGCAGGAAAGATCATCTGATCAACTGTCTGGACCACAGAAACCTCTTTGTCCATGCATAATCTGTAACGAGGAACACTTTTGGTAGGGATTTTCCTCACCAAGACTTCCCATGAATCAACTGTGTTGACAAACCCATTTCCAAATCTAGACACTAATTTGGTTGATATGGATCCATCTCCTAGTTCCTAAGTGTTAATGTTATCCACCACAAAACCTTCACAAGATATTTTGGTGTCAACGCGTAAAAATAATATGGTAGTCCAACCAGTGGTCAAACTACTACCTCGACAACGAATCCATCTACTGAATCAGTACCACATATTGTTATTCTTGAATTGACAATTAAGCCACCGAAGGGAGTAATTCATAAATACATATAATCCTCGAGAAAGAGCTGCAAAAAATTATAATATAGTTGAAGATTTCGCTCAATCCCCTTCAGCTATGTCTTCTCTTTAGGTATTACAAAATTGTCCCTCCCAGAAGCAAGCTTTATTTTCAGCAATTGGTGGAATTGATCCTACTAATTCTAATCTTGTCGTCTTTAATCATATAGGCTATGTACCGTAGCTACCAGCAGAATTGGCATTCTCCATACAAGTAAACGTTCTCAATCACCTTGTTCATCGCATTGTTATTGATGAGGGAGCATCTATGTGCATTATGTCTCTAAACTGCTGGAAGTCACTCGGCTCGCCGCGATTATCACAATCATCAACGACGTTGAAGGCTTTTGATGGAAGAACATATAAACCTTGTGGTATTATCAATAACCTGCATGTTGAGCTAGGGGGAAAAACAATGAATATTGATGTCGAGGTTGTTGACGGACCCCTTGATTATAATATTTTACTTGGAAGACCATGGGTATATGCAATGACTGCAATTGTTTCTACATACTTTAGAATGATTTCCTTTCCACATAAAGGTACAATCACAGTCATTAATCAATTATCCTTTTTTTCCTGCGCTTCGCAGGTAACTGGAAGTGTTCCGTTTGTTCACTTACCCCAACTAGAAATTTAGAACATTGGTGTATGACTCTTAAAGGATTCCACTCTTATGGGAACCTTTGCATTACCACTGCCCACGACGTCGGTAGAAATTGCAAGTATAGAGACCTGCTACATGATCTCTTCCACTCTATCTAGCTTAAGGGAGAGTACGAGTGATTCTGAAATTTCTACGTTGGATGAATTTTGACCACCCAACCCTATTGAGCTGGCATAGCAATCAATCTATTTGGCTTGGGCGGAAAATCTGAAATCAGTGTCGCCAAGTGTTTGGGTTGATCATTCCTTAGATTTTGGTACTCCATCTGATCCATTTTCCTCAAAATTTTTGACAAATGAAAATATTTTGGAAGCTATGACGTCAGAAGGAGAACCATGGGAAGATTATCATCATCATTCCCATCTTCCTGATTATGAAGAAAAAAATCTTAGTGAACAATATCACCCATCCATCAAAACATTCTTTTCGAATTATTTACCGATTAATGCAATTGATTCCGAGAAAAATTTATCAAATATTGAAGAAACCATTTCTATCGATATTTCGACCAAACCGGGCATTGTGTAAAATATTAATGTCGGTGTATCTTGTTCCCCATCATAACTTGATTCATATCGCTCTTTATTTCGTGAATTTCGTGACGTATTCGCTTGGTCTTACGAGGAAATGCCGGGCATATATACTAGTATAGTTGAACACACTATTAATATGTATCCTGATGCCAAACCGGTGCGCCAATGTCTTTGTCCTGTTCACCCGAAGAAATCTGCTACCATCAAAGAAGAAGTTGAAAAACTTTTGCGTGCTGCGTTCATTTACCATGTTCCGCTAACTGAGTGGGTTTCCAATATCGTTCCTATCATGAAAAAACAAGGAACCATTAGAGTGTGCGTCAATTATCGGGATGTTAATCATGCTTGTCCAAAAGAAAACTATCCTACTCCCTTTATCAACCAGATTATTGATGATTGTGCTAGATGTGAAATACTCTCATTCATGGATGGATTTTCCGGCTACAATCAAATCAATATCCACCCAGATGACCAACATAAGATAACATTCATCTATCCTTGGGGCACATTCGCATATAGGAAACTTCCGTTTGGTTTAAAGAACGCTAGGGAAACTTTTCAGAGAGCAATGGATTATGCTTTCAACAACATCAAGCACATTTTTCAACCATATCTAGGCAATTTACCAGTGCATTCACGAAATCAGACTGATCACCCGATACATTTAAGAGCCATTTTCTTACGCTGCCGACACTACAAAATATGCCTCAATCCACATAAATGTGTGTTTTGTGTCGGTTCTGGTCAATTTCTCGGATTCGTAGTCTCAAAAGAAGGAATTCGAATAGATCCACTGAAGGTAAAAGCCATTCTTGATTTCCCTGCACCATCAAATTTATAGAAACTTCAAGGAAAGGCTAACTTCCTGAGAAGGTTCATTCCAAACTACGCCAAAGGCTAAAGGATTTACTCGATTATTGAAAAAGGGGGTTCCCTTCCATTGGGACCAAGTTGCACAAGCTTATTTTGATGTTGTCAAGGACACTCTTTTCCGAGCGTCATTAATGTATCCTCCTAATTATCAAAATGATTATTTCCTATATATCGTCACGGCTGAAACGACCATCGCTATGGTATTGGTCCAAGTAGAAGATGGAATTGAACATTCGATCTATTATTTGAGTCATAATCTCAATGATACGGAAGTTAAGTACTCGTATGTGGAAAAGCTTACCTTGGCAGTTGTTCAACCTGTCCAAAGATTTCGTCATTATATCCTACTCCGAAAAACAACAATAGTTTCAGATTGCAACCCCATGACTTATATCTTATCACGTCAATTGCTGGGGGGAAAATATTCAAAATGGATTGTCATTTTGCATGAATTTGATTTGGAATTCATCAAATCCAAGTCAAATAAGTCTTTAGTTTTGGTTGAGCTTCTCTGTGACCTTCCCTCTGATAGCACTGCAACTACGTCGAAACCATCAATTCCTGACGAGTCTCTATTTCTGATCGGATCATCTGACCCTTGGTATGGGGATTTCATCATTTATCTCCAAACCCAAAATTTTCGACCTAATACCTCTCGCTCTTAATAGCGACGTATTCTATACCAAGCCAAAGATTATCTGATCGTCGGCGATACATTTTATCGTCGTGGTGTTGATACAGTTTTAAGGAGGTGCCTCACTCATGAGGAGGTCGAAAAAGTGTTAAATGATTGTCATGATGGGGCTTGTGGTGGACATTTATCTGGATATGCTACCGTGCAGAGAAAATCTACGCTGGTTACTTTTGGCCTACTATTTTTCGAGATTGCATCCTCGCAGTCAGAAGTTGTCATGCGTGCCATATTTTTTATTGTAAGATCCGCAAACCGCCAGCACCAATGCACCCTGTTGTCTCTGTGGGACCATTTATGAAATGGGGTATTGACTTCATGACCTGTAACGCTCCTTCGTCCGAGGGGCATGGTTATATTATTGTTGCAGTCAACTATTTTACCAAATGGGCCGAAGCGATGCCTACATTCAACAACATAGGACAGATAGCTGCATTGTTTTTATTTAACCACATTATTGCATGGTTTAGGGTCCCACAGGCCATAGTTACAAATCATGGGAAGCATTTTCGCAACCACACGATGTCTAAATTGACTTCTAAGTTAGGATTTTCACATGATAATTCTACTCCTTATTATCCACAATCAAATGGACAAGTTGAGGCTATTAACAAAATTCTTAAATGAATGCTTCAACGAATGATAGGAGTCCGTAAAAGGAACTGGCATTGTATTTTGTACTCCGCCTTGTGGGCGTATCAAACCTCAGTAAGAAATGCAACCATATTTACTCCTTTTCAATTGGTGTATGGTCTGGAAGTTATCTTACCAATCCAATGTGAAATATCATAGTTAAAACTCTTGATAGACTTGTTACCTGACACCTCAGAATAAGAAGCACGTCTCCTTCACCTCATCCATCTTGATGAAACGCGTCGTGAAGCCCAATTGGCCAAAAAAGCAGATAAGAGACATATAAAGGCGCAATACAACAAAAAAATACAGCCTCGCATCTACTCAGAGGGCGACTTGGTCCTTCTTTACGATCAAGAAGTTGATGTAACAAGTACAGGGAAATTCGAGCCATTGTGGCATGGCCCCTTTATTGTCAAAAAATTTCTTGCTAAAGGTGCCTACGAGTTAGTTGATTATGATGGAAATCCATTGGCACAGCCTAGAAATGGGTTGTATTTGAAACGTTACTATGCTTAATCATGACCGTAGTAATTTTTTGTATTATATTGTATATATGTTGTTGATTTTCATTCACTATCTTAATTTGTTTCTAGAGTTTTCTTGACGTTAGTAATCCGCTTTACAATTTCATCGCAGATGTCTAAATCTTCGGAACCATTTGTTGGATATGCTGATGATGCTAGTCGTAGTACGCAGAATCTATCCTCTGCAGCATGGGCCATTTTCACTCCGAACAGTGAGATAGTGAGTTTTCAAGGGATTTGTATTGGTAGATCGACGAACAATATCACTGAGTATAGCGCGTTGATCGAACTTCTCTCTGATGCCATTTCATTTTGTATTAGCCGCATAATCATAAGGTTAGACTCACAACTTTTGGTATTACAACTTACTAGTGTTTATACTGTTAGAAATCCAGCACTTCTTAGATTGTTCCTGAGATTCGACTTTTAGAAATACATTTTGATTTCATTCAATATCAACATATTTCTAGAAATCTGTAATTCCGAATTCCGAAGGTCAAACCCTCTATGTGCTGCTGAAGCTCAGCCAAAGTCTCAGCCATATCGAGGTCCTGAAGGACTGCTCTCCCGATAGCCCTCTCTGATGGCGCATCTGCTTCACGCTCTGGTTCCTCTACTGGTTGAACACGACCAATATCTACATTACATCAAACATTGATTTTAGTCTTGGAAAGAAATCAAAACACAAAAACATTGTATAAACCTTAGAAAAATAAAAAAACATGGTCAAAACATTCTTACCCATTGCACCCCACTGAGCGCCTTATGGTAATACTAAATCTGGATCTCCTAGGAAGTCCATGCCTGCGTATGTGTACTCATCGATGGCGACAATCTGTCGTCAAAACTAGGTGAATAATATAGTGGAGAACACAATGGTCAATTGGCCTACATGCCGACCCATGAGTTCTACCCATCTCTGCATTTGAGGATCTCTAGGACTAGATATATCCAGTGTTACATGATGTGGCTACATCAGTGGAATCCATTCCAAAGAGAAGAAGATAAGGATTGAACCATAACTAAAATTCGTCTTCCTTCCTCCCTTTGCTTTGTTCAGTTGTTCCTTTATTTGAGATAGAACAACTTCAGACCAGTTGAAGACTATTGGCTCTAAACACTCTAGTGCATACTGCATATACGATCTGTTAGCTACATATAGTGTAACAGTGACAGCAGGTTTAGCGATCTTGAATAGGATGGTTCTCAAAGGAAAATCCCTGACATACCAGATGTTTATTTTTCCATCTTTGCTAGGTTCTGCCCCTGGATGGAAACACTGCATAACATAATCCCTCACTGTCTCTCCTCCAACGGTAGACCCTATGAGAGAAATGGGAAAACCTCTCCTCAACAAACCTGTGACAAAATAAACATCCTCAACTATTATGGGAACCACTTTATTTTTAATGTGAAATGCCTCTATCGTCGGATCCCATGCTTGAACTAAGAACTCCAAGAGTTCTATTTGTTGCCTCATCCCCGACAATTTAAAGTACTTAAGTAGTCCACAATCTCTTAGGGCTCTTACAGTACCCGGATCATTAAAGGCAATCATATCTTGTTCTTCATGTTCTCTTTCCCTCCATGTAAACCTGAAATGCAACCATGAGATCCATTAGATTCCATTCATTGCAAAAAAACTAGGAAAATTTTGGGCACAACATGTAAACCAAAAACTTGAACTGCACCCAACACACTCCCTGGGTTGAGAAAGTGTGTTGCATATGAAGGTACCCTTCACTGTACCTACTATGCAACACAGGTTTCGACATTCAGGGGTGCGTTGCCCTCATTTTAGGCATAATTTACCCTAGGGACCTTAAAACCATAAAAAGCTGCAGAAATTGGAAATGAAATGAATACCAAAGGGAAGAGGAGGTTCATGGTACTAACCTGGATCAAACGGCGATGAAATCCGTCCATAGAAATGACTGCAATCGATGACTGAACTTCGGGGGAAAAATCAGGTTCAGAGTTTCAAAATGAAAATGGTAACTATGGAATGGTAAAAATGAATAGTGAAACTACTTTTTATAGTCATTTAATTTTTTTCAAATTGAATTTATTGCTATGACTATGTTTTTATTATGTTTTTATCATGAAACAGGTATTTTTAATCCATTTGATATTTCTCTGAAACAGGACATACAACTGATGAACAGATTAGTCGTGCAAATTTATTCAAAGAATGACTTGACCACAAAGCATAATTTTCCTCCTTATTTTTTGAGCTTTGAGAAAAACAAAAAAGGATTTGAAGCGCACTTTTATCTCTTTTTCGAGCTTCGATAACAACAAAAAAGGAACCCCTGGAGTCTTCTTTCAGCTCTTTTCAGACTCCGATAATGTGAAAAGATTGTCGAGCACTTGTCTTTTCGAGCTCATTAAAGTAAATGAATTGATATGTACTCAGTATAAGTCTAACCCTTTTCCAGACTGAGATAGATTATTTATGAAAAATGAATACCTTGGTTAAACATGACCAAAGAGGTTCTTTCAGATATTATTTTACACTTTTTCGGGTCTGAGAGACCAGTTTACAAAAATGTACTTATGGAGTTTTCTTTCGTCCTCTTTTTCAAACTCTCTAAATATGAAAAAGGACTGGGCTATCACCGTTGTTTAGCTCGTTAAAACATAAAATAGCGACGGGCGTGTCGATCATGGCAAGAATCGAGTTTAATTCATCACTAGACTCGTTAAATTATTAAATAGCGATACTTTATTCACCCAAAGGGTTGAATTATAGATCAAGAAAATGTTATCCTCCTCAAGCTTATTAAAAAATAAAGAGGTATTGGTCGACAAATGACCGAGGAAAATTTGGGAAAAGTGAGAAAATTTTATTTTTGGTAGCAAGTCGCTCTTGAACATGACACTTCTTTCACTCCATGTCCATGATGGTTTGGGTTGGGTAATCATCTTGAAGGTTCATTCACACCTATGGTTCATCATACCTTCACTTCGGTTTTGGGTCAATGCTACCAACTCATCACAGTGTCACCGATATGTTCAAGAGAATTCATCTAGTGATTTAAAACTCATCCTTCTGCAATACTCGTAAACCTTCATTCTCATGACCGCCATCCCTGAAAATTGCTATATCAAGTCATACCCTTGTCTCTGAAATCAGTAACTCCTATTTCACAATAAGGTTACTTCCTGTCGACAACAAATCAACAACCAGAAAGTTCACTCAGAAACATCAGATTCCAGTACCATGAGGCTTGTTACAGCATCGATAAGATCCTCGCTTCCGGACCTTTGACCAAAATATTTTTTTTGGCGTTCGACATCAAATCATCTATTCACACCTTACGCAATGTGTTGCAGTACCTTGAGGGCCATTTTCATTAATGGTGGTTCTCTCGTGTTTGTTAACAGCTCACATCATTGGCTAGTAATCAAACAATATCTTTCCATGTTCGACTACAGATCATATATTCACATGGATAGACTTGTACCTGAATGATTGAGTGAACGAGATAAGAAGACCCCCGATCTAGTTTCATCCATCCGGGCTGCGATTTCAGGATTTTTGTACACATCATCTGTACGGTGACCTTACATACTGCTTTTCATCCAAACATGGGCCTATATCTGTAGGCATGTCTACATCTGGGCAACATTCCAATAAAGTCGACTTTCTGAATTATGTACATGTTATTAGATTGTTTATGTGTTGAACATGGGAATGCCTACCCTCAGAAATTATGATCAAAGAGGATATATCATGATGTAATGTATTGTAAGATTGATGCAAGTGACCGTTCCGCTTCGTTTCCAAGCTCATCACAGTGTAAAGCATCTCAATCAAATGTTTTTATTATTTGGATCTCATGCTTTAGGGGGAAATTGTTATAGGTCAATATGGGCACCATTCCCAATGACCTGGTTAACTTGGCATCATCTCCAAGACCAATGATCAAGGTTCTATCATTCCCTATCATTTCAGTTGCTACATGCCCTAAGACAAGAACAAGACAAATCAAGCAAGACTTTCATCAAGCAAAGGTTTCCAAGGTTTGAAGCTTATTATATAGCATATGAGAGCTCACCAACGTAGGCTCTAAGGGGCATAAGTGTGTTGCATATGCAGGTAGCCCCATGCAAGGTTTCTCTGCAAAGCACTTCTCAACATTCACAGGTGCATTGGTCACATTGGGAGCGAAATTCTCATTGTTCCAGAATCTTCACTTGGCCAGTGCCTTCTAGAAGAGTTCACATGTGTCAAGCTTCGGATCCAAGTGTCCATTTGACAACTACATGATTGGAAACATGTCTTGCCTATTATTGGAAATTCATTGATTGCAAAACAACCTACAGTTCATCTATAAATTAAGCACATATCTAAGTGCTTGAGAAGGAAGATTTTGAGTTGAGAAATGTTGGAGAATTTTCAATTGGGAGCTATATTTTTATAGCTGTTGCTGGAGAGATTTATACTGTGATGAGGCTTGGGGACATTGCTAGAAGGGTCACTTCAAATCAGTAATTTGGTTGTAACCTCTCCTTTTATCATCAATAAAGAAAACTGCTTATGTTTCCCTATATGCATATGTATTGGCTTTGATTTTCCATATTTCAAGATTTTGGTTGATGTATATGGTTTATGCTTTACTGATTTAGCTAACTAGCTTGAATTGATATCTATGTTATTGCATCTTCTGTTGTTTCAATGTTCTTTCTTGCAGGAAGCATTCAACACAAAACCGCTTGAATTTGAAGCTGCAACGGAAGCGACAGAAGGAGCCATTTGAAAGCAACTGATCAAGTAAGCCTCCAATCCTCTCTGTGTATCTATTCTCAGTTAGGAAAAAATAGTCGTATAGTCTTTCACCTGTTGTTCTAGACTAGCACCTATCTAAGGAAGCATGATTTATCTGTAAGTCACAATTCTGGCCCAACAGGGCCTCCCATTGGCTAATCATGTCATACTATTCAGCCTGTTGTTGTTGATTTTCCTCCTCTTCTCTCTGAATCATTTCCATATTAAATAAAAAAAAATTATTAAAACAGACATGTATTCAAGAATACACATATATATTTTTTTTTGAAAAAAAACAAACAGACAAGTCGGTGCACCATAAACACAGCCACGCACCGGTCGTAGTGCATCTTAATAATGTAGCGCACCGGTCCCAGTGCCCCTAATGAAATACAACACATCGGCCTCGGTGCAGCAGTCTATTTTTCAAGCACCGTTAACTTTATCAAAGTTCAGAATAGCGGTGCGCTAAGTGAAATATATGCCCCAGTGCGTATAGTCGTGTCACCGCACTAACTTCATGACAATTACATAGTCGACGGTGTGGTTTTTTACCCAGCCACACCGTTGACCTTCTTGGAATCCATAATGTGGTGTGCTGACATATACTGGGGCAGATAATTCCGTCAACGCACAGCACTATGATTCCCGTGGTCAACGATGCACCTGGATAAATGAGTGCACCACATTTTATTTTATTTTTTTATTTTAAAATTATTCAAGGCGCCTTTCGGTACCGCTTCGAAAACGGTGCGGATACCATTAGCACTGGTGGCAGTGCGCCCTGTAAATTTTATAGGCAACACCGCTATTCGGTGCGAGCCGAACAGCTCTGGTGCACCGCGCGACAATTTTTTTTCTTTTTCTTTTTTAATGGTTATTTTAAAGTTTATTTCAATTTCTAATCCGCTAGAAGGCTTAATTATGGAAAAACTAGAAAAATACATGTACATTTCGCCATCGAGGAGGCATATTGGTTGTAAACTTTGCAAAATAAAATTTGCCCACCGTTTTTCAAAATGCAAGCTGGAGATTGGTGGCCAATGCAGAGCAGCAGTGCGTGCAATGGGTGCAATGAGAGCACCGATGTCAGGGCGGCTCAAACAAGGGGAAATGGCACCAGTGCTTGAGAGCTCTGGAGCACTAAGGAAAGTGAAAAATGAGCTTTTTTGGCTGTAATTGTTTTTTTATTTAACCCTGTTCCGGTGCACGGGTTTTTATAGGCGCACCGGTACGCTTATCTACAACCGCATTGGGTTGTGTCAAATTTGGCATGTTGTTTATAATGCACTGGGGCGGTTCCCTAACACCGCACCAGGATGTTTCAGTTTTGGCGCGAAACTTTGATGATGCACCGGGGCGAAAT
Organism: Pinus albicaulis; assembly: GCA_034641835.2. Classification (NCBI taxonomy): domain Eukaryota; kingdom Viridiplantae; phylum Streptophyta; class Pinopsida; order Pinales; family Pinaceae; genus Pinus; species Pinus albicaulis. Next base: position 767,819,876 of record CM076572.1, read on the forward strand.
ATCCGTAAAGCACCTGTGCGGAATAGTTGTAAAGCACTAGTTTTTTTGCCTTAATTTATTTTTTATGTAACACTATTCCGGTGCGTGCGGTTTATAGGCACACCGATGCTCTTGGATAAGAACACACCGGCACGTTTCTATTTTGGCACGGTGTTTTATGATGCACCGACGCGGAAGAGTGGTGAAGCACCGGTGCATTACAGTAATAGGACGCCCCGAAGGTGTGTGTACGTCGCACAAGTTTTTCAGTGTGCCAATGTTTCATGTGCACCGGTGCGTTATATGGTAGAGTGCGCACCATTAATTGAGAGCTTAGGAGCACTGGAAAACTGAAAAATACAGGATTTTTTGCCGTAATTTTTTATTTAATTTAACCCTTTACCGGTGCGCGTGGTTTATAGGCACACCAGTTTTGTTTCTTACAATTAACACACCGGTCATTTTGTGTTCTGGCGTGATTTATTATGATGCACCAGTACAGTTTCTTTCTACCGCACCGGGTGGTTTCGGTTTTGGCGCGGTGTTTTATAATGCACTGGCGCGGAAGAGCTATGACACACTGGTGCTATAGAATAATAAGACGCACCAGGTGGGTGTGTATGGAGTGCACGGTGTCTAGTGTGCCAATTTTTTGGTCCGCACCGGTGCTTTATCTATTCTAGAGCACCGGGGCGACGTGTAATGATAAGCGCACCGAGAGGAAAACATCAGCAAAACCCTCCGCCCGCCAACCTCCTCTAGTAACCTCCGCTAGAAACGGATGTATGGAGTATTTTTCTGTGGGGTTCCTCAAAAACATCCGCTAGAGGGTCTTTTCCTTGTAGTGAGGTCATATTAGAGCCTTTATTTATAGTCATCGCCATGATACCATTTGTTAATAAGTCTGGAGCTCCAAGGGCATGTGAGCCACCGTAAATGAAGGTTACAAAGGAGGAAATATTTGATAGCTTCCAAAATAATATGTGTCCCTGATTATGGGTTTTGAGACCACTCGAAACATAGGACATTAGTAAACCTACACACAAAATTTATCTAGAATCTTACATAAAATATATTTAGAGAAGTTATGGGTGGATTGAAGAAATCAGGAAGCTGTTGATGAAGTCTATTTTCATAGGTGGGGGAAAACAATAGTCAAAATTTAATGTGGTGCATGGTAAGGAGAAGTTTGTGTTGATAGTGCACAACTTGTATGGGAATGACAATGTAAAGGTCAAATAAGCATGAATTTGAGGGAAAGAAAATTATATAGCAAGAAGTTAGAGATGGTTGGTATTTAGATAAAAAGAGGTTACGAGGTAGTCCACCCCATAGGAGTGTCCTTTAATTGGGAAGCAAGTAAATCCACCTGAGCTAGGAAGGTGGGATACCTTGCTTAGAGCAGTGTTTAAAAAAGTGGTTCAACTCAACTTGGACTTGGTCAACACAATTATGCTAACTGGTGGTTGTGTTGACTTGTCCTCTTGTCCTCCCCCCCCACATGAAATTTACCTCACAACTATTTCATTGAGCACTTGGAGTAGGATATATTTATAGTGAGCTTGGAGAGATGGTTTGGAAATTATATTGGGATGTTTATAATGGATTTTCCACCTTAGTGAGTTGGCTACAACCCAGCTTCAAATTTGGAGGATTTATGTGGCAGATTCTTGTGCCCACTATGCATTCTTCTAATTCCTAGGTATGTTTTTCTCTCTTTTAAATTACAAATTGTTGATCTGAAATCTATTAGCATTTTTCTTTCGATAAATTGCAGCTCTGAAATATTTCCTTTTTCTCACAATTTATATATTTTCTTTAAGTTTACAGGTTACAATCCTTCTTACTTATTTTCATATTAATATATGGTTTACAATGTTACATGTTTGAATTTTTATATTACCTTCCATTTAAATACATGCCGATATTAGTGCATTTCCTCCAATTTTGCAAGGAATATAAAATTGTCTTCTGAAAAATGCTAGATATGAAGTGCCTGAGAATTACCAAAAAAATTGAAAAGATTCAACTCCTAAACCTGTTACAAAGACATCCCAAAAATTTCATGTTGTTATATGAGTTGTCTACTATTTAGACAAGTTATTTTAGATTTTCCAATCAAGTGGAAAATGTGGCTTTTGTTAACCTTGGTTGGCATAACTCTCGCTGCATTGTTTAAGGGAGGAAGTTTATACTAGTTTTCCATCTAAAAAGGCTTGCTAGAACTTTTTGATTTGCATATTGGGACTTTTTCTAATTGAAGGTACAATGAATCTATGTAAAAATTTGATATTTATATGCATTACCACTATTTGCGGCCTGTAATGGTTATTGGAAATAACCTCTCTCCCATTCAATGAGACATAGGTGCCAATGGGACTGTCAATCACATATTGATATTGATTCCTTGAACATTCTTGTTTCCTCTTTTTTTGTTAATAAATTACATAATATATTAGTGGGTGCATTTTTTTTGTTTGGTGAGTTACCTTTTTTTATTATCTCTTTATTTCTCGAGTTCACAAATCTCTTGAGTCTTGTTGCTTTTCTTCTCTGTATGTTCCTTGAATATTTTTGGTAGAATTTTGAAAGCTAAAACAAGATTTTTAAATATCAAGATCAATAAATTTCATATTTCCTAAGAGAAAAATATTCAGAAATGGGTTGACTGAGTAACACTAACTAGGTTGTGCCAGTGAATAACACTAACTCTATCCACCAGGTTGTAGAGGATTGCAAGCCTAATTTCATGAAGAGTAAGTTGGGGATGATCACCTTGACTTGATCAATGAAATTTCTATGAATATTAACATCCTTGAACTTTTTTTTGGTTAGGGAAAGAGACGCATTCCCATGTTTGAGCATAAAAAATTTCTTTGATATTACTAATTCCTATTTTGAAAAATGAAAGGACCAAAAACCATGTCATCTTCACTTTTATTTCATAAAGTATGATGGGGCCACCATAAAGAGTAATCATTAAAAATAAACCAACTTCAAAGCCTTGGAATTTCTAGTTCAATCTTCTAGGAAAACTTCTAGGCCCTCCAAATGATCCAAGCAGTAAAAGTCCCTTTCATATTCACAATGGTTGGGCTAAAAGGAAAATTCTGTAAATTTATGTTCTATGGGTGTGACCTTCATTGTTTTTCATCCCTAGAAATTTGTAGGATTGGAATCAGTCAAGCACCAACTTCATGTAAGGGTTATGGTGGTAGATGTACTCTTATTATAGGCTCACCATATGAAGGTTCTTCAAAGCTCAAATAAAGAAGAACAAAACCGAGTCTGCAACAAATATCTCAAATGTTCACACAACTAGGACTCCAAATCTGCACCTGTTTCTTGCTTGAAAAATCTTCTGCAAATATTTATGAGTAATATCTAACATATTTATGGATACATTTGCGAAAACAATTTATGTACCATGTAGTTAGCCTTCTTGACAAATATCCAATTTGTTTTACAAAAATATAAAATCTTTGAATTATTTTTTGGAAATATTTATGAGTATTTGTACCATGCAGTTAGCATGCTTGAAAAATATCCAATTTTTTCTACAAAAATATAAATCTTTCATTTGAATGTTACTAGACTTTGGTGTGGCCAAATTACAAGAAATGAGATTGGAAAAAATATGGGGAGACAATGCAGAGAATATCTTGGATATGATTCATTTTTTGTTGGAGATCCTTCAGGCGCCTGATCCATCGAATTTGGAAATGTTTCTAGGAAGGATTCCTATGTTTTTTAATTTTGTGATTATTTCACCTCGTGGTTATTTTGGGCAAGCAATTTTAGGAATTCCAAACACTGATGGATAGGTTAAAAAAAAAAAAATTATAATTTTAATGTCCATTCCATGATATCCTCTCTTTATTGTTTGATTGTATTTTGAACTTTTACTTTTATTTTGTTTTGTCTTTTAACTATAAAATTGAAAATACTTGATATCATATCCATTTAAACAACATCCAAAACTTGAAGATAATATTATTATTATAGTTCTTTGGTGTTAAACGATTTTCATGACTATTTGGAAATAATATTTTCATCTTCTTAGTTGAGCATAGGTTGTGTATATACTTGACCAAGTTTGTGCATTAGAGAATGAAATAATGTTGACAATAAAATGACATGGATTAGACATCACACCTCAGATTATTGTGGTAAATTTCTACTTTGTTACCCACATTATTTCTATTGTATTTAAATTAACAATGATCTTATTTGAGGAAATCATTTTTCCTTCTATATTGTGTGTTTAGGTTCAATGTTGTCTTTTATTTTTGTTTTCTAAGTTATTATATTTTATATTTTTTGTTTGCTTTTTTTTGTTACAAGGTGACTCGGTTGATTCCAAATGCCTCCAACACAACTTGCAATCAACGAATTGAAAAACTAGTGGAACACAAAATTCTTGGATACTTTGGGTGCACTTCAGAACAAAAAAAAGGAGTTTTGTACCACTAGTTTTCTTGATTTGATGTGGTACCTTACCTAGAAAGATTTTTAGAGGTAAAAGTTGATGAATTATCTAGATTAAAATACATAATATTCTTTTTGTCTGTCTTGAGTTTGTATGCACATATCCTTTTCAACAGTAATACAATTCAACGTGTACAGTGTTGTAACTCGATTGAAAAAATAAAAAAAGGAATAAAAAACATTCTGACATGAAATGTTATCAATGTAGAAAACACATCATCATATAGAAATATATTTGTTGGTTTTATGCCCCTAGAAGAATAGATGGAACTGATTTTGACAGAGGTGATAACTACAAGGTAGGTTAAAGTAGAGATTTATTTTTCATTATAAGAAGTGGCTACCCTATGATTCCTTATTTAGAAGCCACAACCTTAGCCCTCTTCCTCTTGTCTTCTCCAAGCCCCATTGAAGTTGGAAATGCCCCCATGCATTGTAATATTCCAAATGGGGAAGAATAGGCACAGTAGGGAATATCTTGAGATATTCCACTATGTGATCACAGAAGTATGGAGAACACACCAGCAACTTCTAAACCATAGATAGACTGGTAGGGCATTTACTGGTTATATCACCTCTAAGGAGAGGGTGAAAACCAGAGGCTTCCTGGCTCGTTCTAGACTCTGTCTATAAAAGATTGATGAAACACACCAAGTGTGGAAATGACACATTCATCTTAGATTTTTCTGCCCTTGGGAACCTTAGATCTTCATATCTAAAGAGTGGATCCAAAGAGAAGAAAAAACCAAACAAGGAAGAAGAGGGAAATTCCACTTCGGGGAAAAACGGCAAGAGGCTAAAGGGTAACGCTATATAAGAAAAATGGTGCAAGAATAATGCTACCCAGGGTTTGGTTCCCTTATTATAGGCTGTGTGGGACCTCCATGCTGAATTTAAGGAAAAAAAAATGGGATTAAGGGCCTTAAACAGATCTCCCACGAAGTTGACTAGTTAAAAATCAGCTAAGGAGAAGAGCTGATGAAATGAAGAGAACCCCACTTCAGAATTGCGCAGTTTCAGCAGAGAGTCACTGGAAAAAATCCATCAGACATTTATTACAGTATATCAGCAGAAAATTAGACTTTTAATGAAGTTCCTTAAGAAGTACAGTGAATTGCATGAGGAAATAAGCAAGAAATCTTCAGAAATAGGAGCTGCAATGTATGTAGAAAGTGCAGAAATGAATAGACAACGTCCCTCTAAGTGTGCTTCAGAAGTATAATATTAGATTACATATCTACAGCAATTTCATGGCTGCAACATTAGATCCATATCATATCTGGAAACTGCTCAGCCCTCTAATCAAGATCCCCTCAGGGCTTTTACAAAATAATGCACTAGAAAGTGTAGATCTAGCTTTTTGTACACAGAACTGCAAAAAGCTTCAGTAATTTATGAAGATGAATTTATTTATAATATACATCAGATCTGAACATGAGATATCAGCAAGCTACTTCATAAATATTCAAGGTGAGAGGCAAGCCTCAATCACTAGAAACAAGTACAATGAAAGATCTAAGCAATAGTGAGGCTGTACATGAAAATAGCACAGTTATCCAAGGAGACTGCGCAGTATCTTGAGAAGACTAGTACAAAATATGTAATATACAGATCTGAAATCAAAATTAGATTAAGATCCTCTTCCGGGTGGTCACAAAACACCCTCCCTGAGAGAAATCTCCTCTTAAGTAACTAGATCTTGCAGATCTAGTTTTCCCACTTACTACACTTACAGTAGCAGAAAAACCCTCAGTGATCCAGCACTGTCTATGCAATCATAGCTTGGAATCCAACCTGATAGTGGTTCAATCTATCACACTTCCCTCCAAGAGCTACTCAAAGAAGGATAGAGGATTCCTAAATAGGAGATCCTCTCTTTCTCTTGCTAAATAGCAAAGAGAAATGGAGTTGCCTTAGCAAGCTCAGAAAATGAAATATGATCAACAACCTCCTCATGAGCCTTCACCCTCCTTTTATAACATTTGATTTTCTTGGAAAACCCTAATCCAATTTCATCCTTTAGTTCTTTTCACACTTGGAAACCCCTTCTAGAACTGTGCAGTCCATCAAGGAGGTTCAATGAACCTAGACAGCGTTGTTGACTTGGCCAAATACGATCTCCTTTGGTGGTCTTGGCCCTTTCACAACTGCAAGATTTTGATGGCATATTTCCCTTCCTCTCCCACAGTCTCCAGGTATATTGTGCATATAAAAATGCATTTCTAATTAATAACCCAAAAGGTCCACAATTTCAAAATCTAGGAAAACTTAAATAATATAGGCGGAAGCTTCTATATCTCAAATCTGAGATTTGAGATATTAGAATAAAATTATCTTGTGGTTATAAAACCATCCACATGGTTTTATGACAAGCCTTCATATGCAATTAAACCCAAGGTTCAATTTTCATTTAAAACCCACCTCACAAGTTTCATATGCTGAAGCTTTTGTTCAGAACCTATGACTGAAACCATAATCAAAACCCTTCTTATAATATGTCAAATTAATATTCAAACATTACAACTAAAACCATATTAAACTTTGACCCTCACTTCATGGGCTTCGAATCTTTATTCGAACTTCATGTTTAAACCCATTGTATAATGAGTATGGCGTAAACTCCATGGTATAAAACCCACCAACACTTCCATTTTGCATTCATTATCAAAGTATGGTATCACGTTATATATTAAGGCTTTGACTACATGTAACGGTTGGACCCATATCACATAACCTTTAATTCTAGCCACATTTTATTAAAACTTCCAGCTACAAAACAAACCATCGCATCAATTAGTTAACTCTCCGTAGATTGAACGCATACCAATACAAGTTATCGCATCAAATTAATAATGCATCTACCTCAGCGTTCTTACCTTGACTTATCTTCATACCATCCAACGGACGATGCATCATCGCATTCTTAACACCACAAATCAACGGCTATCGCATTACTAAGATGCACGAGCCTTCTCCATCAAAAATTATGCGAAAAAAGTGGTTTTCTAAAATACCACCTCCACCTTACGTGTCAAGTGCCGAAGGCTATCGCATTTTTTTTTTCAGATTCCGCTTACCATTTTTAAGTTGTGCGATACTGTTGGTTTGTATTTCAAACCCGTCTTTACTGTTTCCACGGTTTTGGTTCCAAATTAACTTCTACTTCCGCCAATTCTTCAATGCCTTCACTGGTTATTAATCCCGTCTATACATTTCGACTTCACGTTCCATCAAACCAACCCTTTCTCGACTACTCCTGATTCAATCTCATTGAATCGTTTCTCATTTCATTGCATCTCAGCTAATGCGAATCCGCTCTTCCTCGGCACACAGACTTCCATTCACTATATGTATATACATAACAGGGTGCATAATTCTCCACTGCCTCATTACTTGGATTCTGCTTTAGACTATCCTCCGATTCCAAACTTCCTTTCACCGTGTACCCGCAACAGGTTATGTGAATCCTTATTGAAACATTTCATGTGAATCTTGCATGTTTTTTATATATATTAACATCAGTACGCAGGACTGTGATGTGATATCGATCACTCTGTGATCGATTCACATATGCGAGCTACTCAGAATTCAGTAGCAACCTGAATCTCTACACAGTCACTCAATAATGAATCTTCAATTTTACTGGAATCATTCAACATATGGTTGGTTACACCCATCCATACTACATTTAGACATCACAATTTATAGGAATTCATAAATCGATTTCTTTATTTCCAATCAAAACATTTACACATGTACTCAGTTCTTCAAGGATCTATAAACAAGTCCTTCAACTCATAAATTTGAATTAAACATTAACATTGAGTTTTTCCATGATATACAGAACACCAATTAAAATCCCCATCACAAGGTCTATTCACGCAATTTTCAGTTAATCAAAGCACACAAAATTCTGAATCAATTCTTCTTATATAATAAAATCAAATTACATAACCTTCTCTGGTCCTGGCCTGATCTTCAATTCGATGACCCTTCTACCTTCACTACTCTGTCCCTGAAAAACTCTCTTCCTATTTGCCCGTAGGCTTACATTTATACAAATTAATAATAAATCGGTTCAGCTCCCTTAACAGCTCAACAAAACTCTTAAAATTCCCAAATTCCTAACTCTAGACTAAATCCCTAGATTTGTGGAAACTGGTTCCAACTCAATCCTATTCTGCAGTCTTTTCGAATCTATAGTCTCTTCACATACCCAATTAATCAACTTCTCCTGTCCTCTAATCATTGGAGAGTAGTTACAATTCTCTCCACATTTAATTAAAATTAATTAAAACCTCCTAAATTCATTACATAAAATATAACCCTCTGGAAACTAAAGCCTCTAAGTCTAACAAAAATGCATGGAATTTGTTTTTGGCTTAATGCCCCTGCATCAGACTCCCAAGGTCAGAATGAATCATGATCTCCTAATCATGTGCTTTTAAATCCTTGCCTCCTGGATCCCATACTCTGTTTTGCTGTTGTCCAACAGCTACATTATCCTTCAACTGCACTCCTCCAGGTTTCCATATCTTGTTCTACAACTTGCCTCCAGCTATGCTTTCACATTCTGCTCTTGTTTTTCCTTTGTTGAAATTTCTCTGCTTTCTTGCTGTTGTCTGCTGCTTCTGAGACACCTTCATTATCAATATTCTGATGCTTTCAATTTCTATGTCCAGCCTTTCTGTTGTCTGGAAATTTCTTTGCCTTTTGTTGCTGCCTTCAATTTTTGTTGCTGCCAACACTGCTGTTGTTGTTGTCTCCAAGAATTTTGTTGCTGCCCTTGTGGCTATCTCTTCAATTGTTGTTGTAGATGTTTCCCCCATAGATGTTTCTTCAGCTGTTGCTCTTGCTACTGCTGCCAATGTTACTAACATTGTTTTTACTCCTGCAAATGTCACCCCACATGTTGCTGCCTCCCAAACTTCCTAAATATCTCTTAGGATATCTCCCTATGCAACATTCCTTTGCTCATCACCTGCAAATTTACTTTTAAAAAGTAACTTGTCTTTCAATTCTCTAACTGCAGTAACAAAATCATTCATTTCTCCCTGTGTATTGGTAAGCATGATTAAATTTTGAAAACTAGTATCTGCTCCTATTCTTTTCACAGCTTCAAGAATTTTCACTCTAGTGTCTGCAATTTATTCCTCTTGTTCAAATGTCCTCAACAAACATTTCAGCCACTCATCAGTGTGTTGCAATCTAAATTCGGCATCTTCTTCTTCTTCTTTGACAATCTTCAGCAATTGTCTTGTACCTTCTTGTTTGATTCTGACAATCAAATCAAGTTCTTCAAATTCTTCCTTTTCACCTTCTATCAGAATAGAATTCTGATTCTTCATCACTGTGTCAGTGCCAAAAATATGTTCTCCAGTCTTCTCTTTGTCCATCAGACAAATCAGTTCCTTCTTGTCACCAACAGTAATAATAAGTTCCTTCATATGAGACATGATAGCCTCACCTTCCTTCTTCTGCAATATTTCATCTTCATCCAAGACAGCTTCAAGAGATGGATTGTCTTCTATAACACCTGAAATTATAGTCAAATTGTCAAATTCAACACTACAAGACCCAATGGTCTCAATTGATGATCAAGTCACCAATTCTTCCTTCTGCAGTCCTAAGTCTTTTTCAAGACTCGGAAAATCTTCACTGTCCTCATTCCCTTGCATCTTCACATTCTGCAATCCCCAATTTTGAAATTGAGGTTCTCCTTCCTGCATTGAATCCTGTTTGTTCAGCATAATCTCCAGCAATCCAATTGCTTCATTCCATGGATTAAAGTCTTCCACATAATTTTCCTCCTCCTTTCTTTGACTGTCCAAGGGTGTCAATTTTTCTTCAGCATCAACAAAATCTGCATTCATAAAACAATTGTTAAAACAAAAATCATAAGGCCTCAGTGCCTTTCTTCCCTCTGCCAGCATTTCAGTATGATGTTCTGAAATTCCTTCCTTCTCTATCAGCACATTAGTATGTTGATTCACCTTTCCCAAAGAATTCTCTGAAGAATTCCCAATACTGTCAACAAGTCTTTCATTCACACCATCTGTCTCCATGATGTTTTCCTGTTCACTGTAGTGAACGCTACCTTCTGCAATCTGCCTTTCATACTCTAAATTCTCCAGTAAATATTCCAACAATGCAATTTCTCTGTGGCATTGCTGAATTATTTCATCATCATTTACTATCCCTGCATTCATACACAAACTTTCAGTTTGTAAACCAAAATGTTCAACAGTATCAACTGTTGTTTCATATACCAGCTCTTCAGACTAAACTACTTCTTCCTCATTCACAAGAATTTATTCTTGTGCTATAATAGCTTCAACCATAAATGCATCACTACTTCCTTGAGTCAAGAGACATTATCCACCATTGCATTTTACTTCAGAGTATCCATCTTCTGAGAGATACTTCCTCATACTTGTGACAGCTTCACAAGATTGCTCATCCGCCTCTATAAAACCTGTAATCACCTCACAATTGTCAGATTCAAAAATACAAGGCTTTACATCATCCAGTTGATCTGGACTTGTCCAATAACTCAGGAAATCATCAAAAATTTCCTCTTCAGCAAGAAAAACTTCTTGTTGTCTTAAACCTTCACCATGATTCACAAGATCTTTTACAGATCTCCATTCTTCATTTGTACTATGTTCTGCTTCACAAACAGAAACTTCTCTTCTCAACTCAGTTGCTCTGAGTTCTGCACATCTCAACTGTACATCCATCCATTGTTCAAGCTTTCTCAGCTTTTCTGCAAACTACATGTTCTCTTGTTGTTCTCTTCTCTGTTGTAGCCTTGGCCACTTTACTCTCTTCTTCATGAGCCAACCAACTCTCTGGCTTTCCTCTATCATATTTTCCAGTTTATTAAACTATTCTCTGATCTCAGCTACCTCTTTCCAATATTCTGCATCAGTCAATTTCTTCCTCATGCCATTTGTCCTGGCATCTTCTTCCTCTTTTCTGTTGTGGCCTCTCTCATAACCTCTGTTATCTCTTCTATGACTTTCAGTAGTCATCTTCTACTCCATGAGTTCCTCACTCATAATCTGCACTAAGCCTCTGCAACAGAAAGCTCTCCTACTGCCACTTACCTCACCAATCCTTTCGTCTAGATCTGGGCTCTTGGCAAGTATTGGTTCTCCTTCTGCTGGAACCTTTTGAGCACTCTCTTCTGCTCTCTCTAGGCTTCACTCTGCAAATTTTAGAACTCATTCAACCTCTATTAAATTTCCTCAGGGTTCTACCACACTTTCTTCTTCACTTCAAAATCCTTTGTTGAACTCTTTCATCGCTGCTCTCAAAGCTGTGATTTGTTTTTGCTGAGATTTCTTCAATTGCCTGCAATCTGAATTCTGCAAACAATTCTTCAAACCAGAGTTAAACACTGCTCATCAACTCACCTTATCTTGAGAACACTGCAATTATTCTCCCTATCCAACCTTTAGCTGAATATCAGGTTTACTACCCTCACCATCAAAACTCTGTCTTCACTTTCTACAGCCATAATTCTGCAATCATAAATTTCAAATCAGATTTAAAATTATTTTACCTGCAAGATCCCTACATAATCTTGTTCTTCATTCATCCAGTTCTGAAAATCCCTGTTCTCTGCAACTCTGTGTACCTTTTCATATCAGATTTTGAAATCTGATCTACTCTCTTCTCTCATCACACATTCAGATATTATTACAAAAATTTCGTCATTTTTCAACAGAACTATCATGCTCTTATACCACTTGATGGCATACTTCCCTGCCTCTCCCACAGTCTCCAAGTATATTGTGCATATAAAAATGCATTTCTAATTAATAACCCAAAAGGTCCTCAATTTCAAAATCTGGGCAAACTTAACTAATATAGGCGGAAGCTTCTATATCTCAAATCTAAGATTTGAGATATTAGAATAAAATTCTCTTATGGTTATAAAACCATCCACATGGTTTTATGACAAGCCTTCATATGCAATTAAACCCAAGGTTCAATTTGCATTTAAAACCCACCTCACAAGTTTCATATGCTGAAGCTTTTGTTCAGAACCTATGACTGAAACCATAATCAAAACCCTTCTTATAATATGTCGAATTAATATTCAAACATTATAACTAAAACCATATTAAAATTTGACCCTCACTTCATGGGCTTCGAATCTTTATTCGAACTTCATGTTTAAACCCATTGTATAATGAGTATGGCGTAAACTCCACGGTATAAAACCCACCAACACTTCCATTCTGCATTCATTATCAAAGTATGGCATCACGTTATATATTAAGGCTTTTACTACATGTAATGGTTGGACCCATATCACATAACCTTTAATTCTAGCCACAGTTTATTAAAACTTCCAGCTACAAAACAAACCATCGCATCAATTAATTAACTCTTTGTAGATTGAACGCATACCAATACAAGTTATCGCATCAAATTAATAATGCATCTACCTCAGCGTTCTTACCTTGACTTATCTTCATACCATCCAACAGACAATGCATCATCACATTCTTAACACCACAAATCAACGGTTATCGCATTACTAAGATGCACAAGCCTTCTCCATCAAAAATTATGCGAAAAAAGTGGTTTTCTAAAATACCACCTCCACCTTAAGTGTCAAGTGCCGAAGGCTATCGCATTTTTTTTTTTCAGATTCCGCTTACCATTATTAAGTTGTGCGATACTACCAGTTTTTCTTTCAAACCCGCCTTTATTGTTTCCACAATTCTGGTTCCAAATTAACTTCTGGTTCCGCCAATTCTTCAACGCCTTCACTGGTTATTAATCCCTTCTATACATTTCGACTTCACGGTCCATCAAACCAACCCTTTCTTGACTACTCCTGATTCAATCTCATTGAATCATTACTCATTTCATTGCATCCTCAGCTAATGCGAATCCGCTCTTCCTCGGCACACAGACTTCCATTCACTGTATGTATATACATAACAGGGTGCAAAATTCTCCACTGCCTCATTACTTGGATTCTTCTTTAGACTATCCTCTGATTCCAGACTTCATTTCACCGTGTACCCGCAACAGGTTATGTGAATCCTTATTGAAATGTTTCATGCGAAACTTGCATGTCTGTTATATATCTTAACATCAGTATGAAGGACTGTGATGTGAGATCGATCACTCTGTGATCGATTCACATATGCGAGCTACTCAGAATTCAATAGCAACCTAAATCTCTACATAGTCACTCAATAATGAATCTTCAAGTTTACTCGAATCATTCAACATATGGTCTGTTACACCCATCCATACTACATTTAGACATCACAATTTATAGGAATTCATAAATCGAGTTCTGTATTGCCAATAAAAACATTTACACATGTACTTAGTTCTTCAAGGATCTATAAACAAGTCCTTCAACTCAGAAATTCGAATTCAACATTAACATTGAGTTTTTCCATGATATACAGAACACTAATTAAAATCCCCATCACAAGGTCTATTCACGCAATTTTCATTCAATCAAAGCACATAAAAATTCTGAATCAATTCTTCTTATATAATAAAATCAAATTACATAACCTTCTCTGGTCCTGGCCTGATCTTCAATTCGATGGCCCTTCTACCTTCACTACTCTGTCCCTGAACAACTCTCTTCATATTTTCCCATAGGCTTACATTTATAAAAATTAATAATAATTCGGTTCAGCTCCCTTAACATCTCAACAAAACTCTTAAAATTCCCAAATTCCTAACTCTAGACTAAATCCCTAGATTTGTGGAAACTGGTTCCAACTCAATCCTATTCTGTAGTCTTTTCGAATCTCTGGTCTCTTCACATACCCAATTAATCAACTTCTCATGTCCTCTAATCATTGGAGAGTAGTTACAATTCTCTCCACATTTAATTAAAATTAATTAAAACCTCCTAAATTCATTACATAAAATATAACCCTCTGGAAACTAAAGCCCCTAAGTCTAACAAAAATGCATGGAATTTGTTTTTGGCTTAATGCCCCTACATCAAATTTTATTCCAATGGCCTAAATATGTCTCTTTTCACATAGGAAATAATTTATTCATGAATTGCAAGAGAATTAGACATCCTCCCTTACAATTTATTCATTAAACATGAAATACAAAATAAATAAGGCAAAATTAAAATTAATGTTCCAAATTAGCTGAAGCTAATTTAGGAACATTACAGTCTCCCCCTCCCAAATGTTGCTTGTCCTCAAGCAACTGCAAGGGTGCTGCAAAACTCCTCCTTCTTCTCTTGTGGCCTCCTCATCAAATAGTCTCCTCCATTGCTCTGAATTTTCTACAATATCTTTGTCTTCCCAATGGTCCTTCCTTAAGACGCAAGTTTTCCCTTGATGAATAAACTCAAAGGCTCTCATCATGAAGAAATGGAAGGTTGTTTTCGAAACCTTCTTGCTGATCCATAGCCTCCTCAAGATAGAAGTGATGTCTATCATGGGTTTTTCATGATCCATGAAAGACTCTGATCCCCGTGCTATCATAAAAATGAAGTGGATCACCTCCCAACTTGGAAATCCATTGAAGATCTCCTCCCCAATACATGTGAGAGGCATGTCACCAACCAACATATGGCTCACTTTACAAAGATACAAGTGATTTATCATAGTGGCCATACAAAATCTCATGCTCCCATGGAAGCATGCAATGCAAAAAGAATGGGGAAATCCTTCCCCCAAGGGCACTTTCAACAAGTGTGTCTTTCCTCCAACTATGCCCCCAACAAGGATAAGTACATCTTCAGCTTGTGGGATCATGATTAGAATCATGCTAGCTGCCATGTGTGATAGATGAGAAGGAAGATGTTCCCTCATGTGCAACCAGCGCAGTTTTATCCTTAACTGCCATAGAATAAGATATGACAAGTGCCTCTCCCAACACTTGTTTTCTGCCACATGTCTATGGAATGCTTGGAGAATGTACATCATGGCTGGTGCAAAAGAAACACACCATGAGGAATATAATAGCTTTCCAAGGTTCTCCAAGGAATGGCCTGCATCAACATAGTTCATGGCCTTGGATGGCCCATGAGACCCATCATACTTAGTGCCCCATCTTGGCACCATGCCCTGCAAATGAGTGTCAGAAAAATATAAGCATATAGGAGATACAAAATAATGCTCAAGAGGATGAACCTCTCTATACACTTGTTTTACATCAATGGGGTAACTCATGGATGAGTTCCCTCTCACACTCAAAGAATAAGGAGGTGTGAATGGTGGCTCCTCCCAAGAGCTATGTTCCTCCTCCTCTACCAAGTAGTCCATGCACTTCTTCATATGAGAGTACACATCTTCTTTGTATCCTTCCCATATGAATCCACCCAAGAGAGTATGATATGCTTTGACAAAACCAATGGGTTTGGAAAGAAGGATTTCATAGATGGCATCAAATAGTCCCTCCTTGAGTTTGGAGTCACCAGCCAAAAGAATAATATTATATAAATAGATAAATCCATCTACCACCTTGAACCTTTCATCCTTTACTTCCCCTTCAAGAACCCCCCATGTGAAAAGGTCCTTGGAGTATTCCATCTTGAGTTGGGAATCCAAACAAGGATCCAAGCTCTCCAAGAATGACAGCGCTATAGAGTTCTGAAATGCAGCCCCTATCTTCTCATGGCTCCCATCTTTGACATCCTTGACATCAAAACCACATGTTTGAGCATCATTATCTTCCCTTTACTACCCGATTTGCAGTTTTTATTTAACAAGACAAGATTGGAGCATATGGAAATCAACTTCCCCTTGGAAAGTCCTTGTTTTCCAAAACCTCCTCCTTTTGGCCCATGTATACAAGAGGGTTAGGATCCCCTTGCCATCTTCAGAAATATCCTTTGTGAATGAAGAGATCATGGGCTGCCCCAAATATATGGATTTTCCATGTGCCCTCATGTTCATGCCATCATAGATCTCTGATTTCTCCTTTCTCAACGTAGATATCTGAGTGGGAGTTTTCAATGTCCCTTTCAGGAAACTTCTCATCTCTCTCCTGAATGCTTGAGAGATTCTCTGCACTGTGCTATCTTATCCCAATTCTCCCTCCTTAGCCAAGTATGCATATGCAACCCATAGTTGAGAGAACACTTTATATTGCCTCCTATCAAGAGGTGCTCCTAGTAGAGGACCTCCTTGCAAAGAGGTGTCAAGGCATAGAGTAGAATGTGAATGTAGGCAGACAGATTTGTCCCTACCTTTAATGCATAAGTCCTCTTGCCTTCTTTGTGCTTCCAAGATCTGAAGTAGAGAAGGGTTCATTCTCTCCACCTTGTGATGTCTTTCCTCCTCTTCTACCTCCCCTATCTCCAAGACCTCATCATTGATCAATGATAGTGCATGCTCCTCATGCATGAGATCCTGTGGGACTCCTTGCAAGGGTGCAAGAGTCTCTTCTCTTGGAGCAAGTGCTCCAACCTCTTCCTCATGAAGTGCTTGAGGTGCCCTTAAGGTGACTGCATTCTCATCTCCCACTTCCTTCTCCTCCTCTTCAATAACTGAAATTTTCCCATCATCAATGAGAGATTATATATCTTGATCAACTATTGAAGGAGAAACCTTCATGCCTTCCTCTTGAGATGAGGGTTCTTCACCAAATGTAAATCTTGCCCTTGGCAATGTATCAATCAAGCTCACACCTTATTTTTCCTTCTTCATGAAGGAATCACTAGCAAAATGCTAAAGCTCGGATGATATGGTTGAGTGCACATATCCATGAGATGAGGATTCAAAATGTTCCTCATGCACAGATCTTGTAGATCTGATTGGAAGATCTTCTTTTTGAAACTCCTTGGGAGCTTCACTACTGCTTCTCTTTTCTTCTTGCACATCCTCCTTGGGGAGGCTCTTCTTAAATTTTAAAATAGATGAGATTAAACTCATATTCTTCATTTTTCCCTTGCTCTTTATTTCACTGATAGCTTGATCTCACAGGAAAAGCCAAAGATCATGCTCTGATACCACTGTAATATTCCAAATGGGGAAAAATAGGCACAGTAGGGAATATCTTGAGATATTCCACTATGTGATCACAGTAGTATGGAGAAAACACCAGCAACTTCTAAACCATAGATAGACTGGTAGGGCATTTACTGGTTATATCACCTCTAAGGAGAGGGTGAAAACTAGAGGCTTCCTGGCTCGTTCCAGACTCTGTCTATAGAAGATTGATGAAACACACCAAGTGTGGAAATGACACAATCCTCTTTGATTTTTCTGCCCTTGGGAACCTTATATTTACAGATCTAAAGATTGGATCCAAAGAGAAGCAAAAACAAAACAAGGAAGAAGAGGGAAATTCCACTTCCAGGAAAAACTGCAAGAGGCTCAAGGGTAACGCTGTATAAGAAAAATGGTGCAAGAATAACACTTCCCAAGGCTGGGTTCCCTTAGTATAGGCTGTTTGGGACCTCCATTCTGAATTTCAGGAAAAATAAATTGGATTAAGGGCCTTAAACAGATCTCCCACGAAGCTGACTAATTAAAAATCAGCTAAGGAGAAGAGCTGATGAAATGAAGAGAAACCCACTTCAAAATTGCGCAGTTTCAGCAGAGAGTCACTGGAAAAAATACATAAGATATGTATTATAGTATAGCAGTAGAAAATCATACTTTTAATGAAGTTCCTTAAGAAGTACAATGAATTGCATGAGGAAATAAGTAAGAAATCTTTAGAAATAGGAGCTGCAATGTATGTAGAAAGTGCAGAAATGAATAGAAAACATCCCTCTAAGTGTGCTTCAGAAGTATAATATTAGAATACATATCTACAGCAATTTTATGGCTTCAACATCAGATCCATATCAGATTTGGAAACTACTCAGCCTTCTAATCAAGATCCCCTCAAGGCTTTTACAAAATAATGCACTAGAAAGTGTAGATCTATCTTTTTATACACAGAACTGCAGAAAGCTTCAGTAATTTCTGAAGATGAATTTATTTATAATATACATCAGATCTAAACATGAGATATCAGCAAGCTACTTCATAAATCTTCAAGGTGAGAGGCAAGCCTCAAGCACCAGAAACAAGTACAATGAAATATCTAAGCAATAGTGAGGCAGTACATGAAAATAACGCATTTATCCAAGGAGACTACGTAGTAGCTTTAGCATACTAGTAAAATAGATGTAATATACAGATCTGAAATCAAAATTAGAGTAAAATCCTCTTCCGGGTGGTCACAAGACACCCTCCCTGAGAGAAATCTCCTCTTAAGCAACTAGATCTTGCAGATCTAGTTTTCCCACTTACTACACTTACAACAGCAGCAAAACCCTCAGTGAGCCAGCGCTGTCTATGCAAGAATAGCTTGGCCTCCAACCTGATAGTGGTTCAATCTAGCACACTTCCCTCCAAGAGCTACTCAAAGAAGGATAGAGGATTCCTAAACAGGAGATCCTCTCTTTCTCTTGCTAAACAGCAAAGAGAAATGGAGTTGCCTTAGCAAGCTTAGAAAATGAAATATGATCAACAACGTCCTCATGAGCCTTCACCCTCCTTTTATAACATTTGATTTTCTTGGCAAACCCTAAACCACTTTCATCCTTTGGTTCTTTTCACACTTGGAAACCCCTTCTAGAACTGCACAGTCCATCAAGGAGGTTCAATGAACCTAGACATCACTGTTGACTTGGTCAAATAGGATCTCCTTTGGTGGTCTTGGCCCTTTCACACCTGCAAGATTTTATTCCAATGGCCTAAATATGTCTCTTTTCACATAGGCACTGATTTATTCATGAATTGCAAGAGAATTAGACATCCTCCCTTACAATTTATTCATTAAACATGAAATACAAAATAAATAAGGCAAAATTAATGTTCCAAATTAGCTGAAGCTAATTTAGGAACATTACATGCATGATTTTATATAGAGATGGAGCTAGTTACCCTTGTTGTGGTTGCTAGTGATCTTGACCCATAAAAGTCCAAATATAGAGAATAAGTTGCCGAAATTGAAAAAATACAGACTTATCAAATAATATAACTTGAATGGTCAATTCTGATGGATATGCGCACAAACGAATAGAGTACATAAGGGTGAGTTGTAATGCTACATTTGTGACACAGGAGGTGCCTTTATATAGGTTATCATTTTCCCTTATCAAAATCTATTTATGTCTAATGAAGAATCTATAGTTTCACCTAGAGTAGTCAGGTCCTCTTTACAATTCAATATGGATGAAAGATGTAACTAGGTGAGAGTTTTATAACTGAATTTAAAGAGGTTAGGTACATGATATGGAAAATATAGTTGATATATGTCACTAAGTAAAGCTTATAAATAAATAAAAAATGTTGAAGCCAATACTCCCCACAAAAAATAAACAAATACACACACACACATATATATATGTATTAAGTATTAAAAAAATTTTATTTGTTTTTTCGTCTCTCTCCAAATTTAATAAATTTAAGGTTAATATGTCTTTATGTTGTTCAATCATTCATCTAGAAATTAATTGACTTCAGTTTATCACTGACATCAACATTCATTGTCTTGGTTATTCTTTTTCTTGTAAGAAGTCTCTTCCTATCACTATTTTTCTTCACAATAAGAGCTACCACAACCATGACATCCATTTTAATTATGTTTTGGATCATTGGGAGTAGGATTTAGTGCATTTTAAGAAAGAGGATAATTATGGGAATTAAGAAGAATTTTATGGGAAAATTTGGTTAATTTGGTAAATTTCTTCTCAAAATGGTTTTATTCATGTCCCTTAGGAAAAATTCATGGATTTTCAAAGTTTTGTTTTTTTCCAAGTCTTTAGAGTTAGTTTATCAATGTGTTTTGGATAGTGTTCCAACCACAGTTCTCTTCCTTTAGGAGGGTTGTATTTAAAACATTGTACACGAGTGTTATGCATAATAAACAATGTCATATTTTAGTGGTCTATACAATGGTGTTGAGGGCACACTAATATTTGTGGAGGAGAGAGAAATGGTTCTCTAGGGTACACTATGCTCTCTTTTCTATATACTATCATAGGTGTAAAAATACAAACTCACTTTTCTCTTTACCTAGCTAACAAAATGATGACAAATTTGTATTTTTCAGTGACAAGGTTAACTATGTATTGGAGCTCGACCTTGAGCCCTTCAATGCATCCTTTCCTTACCCAGCATGACCATCGTCCATTGGTAATGGAGTTCAATTTCTAAACTTACATTTGTCTTCAAGACTATTTCATAATAAATAAAGCATGCAACCATTGGTGGATTTCCTTTGAGCGCATGAATACCACAACCATGTCATTTTTCTTTCCTTGCTTAATATATTTCATCATTGTGTTTGATAGTTAATTCATTATTCTTTTGTGAACAATAAATATCTATCAAATAAGAGAGAAGGATGGCCTAGCTATTCTCATATTTCTATTTCACTTCTTTAGAGAAAACTATGTATTCAAATACAAACTCAACTCAAATCAAATTAAAATAGAGAAGCCTAATTATGAAGATGTTTCTCTCTCCACTACCTTGCAATGGCATTATTTTTACGAATTATACTTGAATTTCACTTATAATAACCTGGATTTATATATCGCTTTAGCACCAAATTGACATCACGGTAAAAATACAAATATCCCATTAAATATGACCTAAAGATGATTCAAAGAATCCCACATTTAACCTAAGCATGTGGCAGATTAATTTATGAGCTGTGAAGTTTTATTAAAGGCACTATTTTTTTGTTTGTTTTGGTTAGAAAAGGGTTTTATCTTGGTTTTATGTGACTTTCAATTTATCATATGTATCATGTTGATAAATGGGAAAGAATAATGTGTGGCATTTATCTTGAAAACTTTGATGCTGAATAAAAGGATACAAAGTTTAACCAAGCTACAGTCTTCTTTGGTAAAGACAAAGGAGCATCTTAAAAAGCTACCTAAGAATAAACCATATAAAAAGTTTGAACATAAGTAATATATGGATTTCTATTTTGTAGACATGTTCTTTTTTCTATCCAAGATATCACAACAAGAAAAATATTGATATTGTAGAAATTATTTGAGGACCTCATTGAGGTCAATTTTTCTGATGTTTGACTTGATTGATACCTTCTCACAACAAGAAGGCTTTAAATATGAATTAATATATTCCTGAAACAAATTAGATTCAAATTTTGTAGATACAAAAGATTAAAAAAAAAATCAATGCCTTCGTCTGATTTTTATTTGAGTCTAGTGTGGGAAGGTTACAAGAAATGTGATTGGGAAAGGATGGGGAGACAATGCAGAGCATGTCTTGGATATTATTCATTTGATGTTGGAGATCTCTCATGAACCTGAGCCTTCGACTTTGGAAATGTTTCTATGGTTTTTAATGTTGTGATTCTTTCACCTCATAGTTATAATGAACAATCAAATGTTTTAGGAATTCCTGACAAGACATCGATGGACAAGTAAACAATTTTTTTATAATTGCAATGTACATTCCAGATATCCTCTCTTTATTGTTTGATTATATTTTGAACTTTTCTTTTGATTTTTTTTTTATATTTTAACTATGAAATTGAAAATTCTTTGTGTCATGTCCATTTAAACAACAACCAAAGATTGAATATGAAATTAGTATTACACGATATTGATTGAAATCCTTTTAGTTGTTTTGTGTTGAAATATTTTCATGACTATTAGAAAAGTTTACTTTCATGTTGTTATTTGAGCACATGTTGTTTATATACTTGAACAAGTTCATGCGTTAGAGATTGAAATGTTGTTGTGAATAAAGCGACAAGGATTAGATATCATACCTCATATTATTTGTTTTCACAAGTTATCTACAGCTTGAGATTTTTGGAATGTAACTTTGTTGGTGTGATTGTGCCTTAGCTTTCCTTCAAGGTTGAATACTAAGTTACTAAGGTGTTATTTTCTATGGTGACATTTTATTTTCTTTGTTTATATAGGTCATTTTTCCACATAGGGGCCACAATCTCTCAACTGAAGAAAACTTGTTCGTGTTTCTTGCTTTTATGTGGAAAAATGGCTTTAACATTGCTAATGTTGAGGTATATGTCACATAAATCCTTTATAGTATACTTTAGTTTATATTTTAGTGCAATTTGTTTTTTTTCATGTCTTACACTTTGCACTATATCTTCTTTTGTTTTTAGAAAAGCAAGTCGGTATTGATGGTAAGAAATGGGATTTGAAGAAAAAGGAGAACAATAACACTGGAGCGACAAATGAAAAAAGAGACGAAGAGGAGAATCAATCTAGTGATACCCTTAAATCCAATATCCTGCATAAGGCACACACATAGAGACTGATGGTCAAGTCTTTAGAGTTGGTGAATTCACATGCAATTCCTTGGCAACAAAATGATAATGCTTTGAAGTGATGAAACAACATTTCATGTGTAAATTGTAGTCCAACCAATATTAAGTTGAAAACTCATATTGTAATACTTGAAATTTATATAATATAATTTATGTGGTTGAACTTATTTATAATTGTACTTGATATATTGTTTAGTATTGCAATTAACATATGTAAATTTGTGTTTTCATATTATATGAATAAGTGCACATTATATGACATTTTTTTTAATTTATCCACAAAATCATACTAATTAATTTTTGTTAATTAATAATGAACACATAAAATCAATCTAAAACTACTAAATTAGTAGTTTATATTGATTAATGATGAACACTAATAAAATGAATATACGATTAAATTAGTCATTTATTATGATTATTAATGAAAGTAAATGAAATGAATATAAACCACTAAATTAATCGTTTATATAATGAATGTGAAACTACCAAAAAATGATAAATGAATACTGCAAATGATAAAAAATTTATTACAAATGACAACTAAATTTTGCATATATATGACTATTAGTATCTAATTAACAGTATCTTATAACACGACCAAAATTTAGTCATATTTCTTTGGTCAGTATTTGGTTTCAAACGATGACTAAAATTTGCATATATGTGACTATTAGTAGCTAATTTACAGTATCTTATAACATGACCAACATTTTGGTCATATTTCTTTGGTCATTAAACGGTTCTCTCAGATGATCATATAGTAATATATTTTGTTTTATATTTGGTTATTAATAATGGCAATTAATGACTAAATCAATGACTAAATTAATGACCAAATTTATCACTAAATATACTAGATTATATGATAACACTGAGACAATCAATTAATGACTAAGCTAAAAATGACTAAAAGTTTACCGCGTTATAAGACAGTGTAAATTAGCTACTACTAGTCACCGAAGGAAAAATGGTCATTTATATGCAACTTTTAGTCGTTTTTTTAGTAACTAATTAGCCATTTTGTACTAGTGATACATTTACCAATAATAGTTGAATCCTAAGCAATGTTGCACAATGGATTTGGAATTTCGATAATCTTGTCTTATGGGCATTGCAAGCTTTGATTTGATCTATAGGTTTTCCTATATAAAACTTCACGTACAACTTACCTTTACCAATAATTGTTAGAGCCTATTAAGAAAACACATGACAAGAGAAGGAAAATATGTTTTTTGTCCCAGATTCCGAAGTCATCCATCGATATATGGATCAAACACTTAGTTATTTTTATGTGTGGAATTGGAGTTTTATTTCTTTAAATATGCTACATCAGAGAAGAATACTATGGGGAAAACAATGGGTTGTCAAAACCTAGAGTTAAAATGTTTACATAACACAAATACTGCTAACAGTAAATTGACTATTTTGCCTCAATTTGACTATTTTACTTCAATTTTATTTTAATTAATAAATTTATGTTTTTTATTTTATTTATTTTTTCATTTAAAATTATAACTGGAGTAAAAAATGGTTACCTAACACAAAAATTTCCAACAGTAAATTCACTATTTATGTTAATTTTATTTTAATTAATAATTTACGTATGTTATTTTATTTTATTTTTCATTTAATTTTATAACCCAAAGTCAAAATATTTACCTAAGACAAAACCACCAACAACGAATTCACTATTTTATCTCAAATTTATTTTATTTTATTCTTGAATTTAATTTGATTTTTTATGTGATTTGACCCAGTGAAAATAAATATTTATAGAATAGGACATTACAACTTTTTCTACTAAATTGGAGAGCACAATAATGGGTCACCCATACTTTAAAAACATCCATTATTATTTTTTTGTATATAAAAAAAACTATTTTATTCACTATAAATTTTAAGCACATTTAGGTGGGAATTGATATTTTATGAAAGAGACCGGAGGGTGATGGGATGTTTAAAAGAACACTGAAATTTGACATGAATTTTTTTGCATTATCTACCAAGCCTTCAAATTTTCCCGGACAACAAAATGGTCAGAATCCAGTAAAAAAAATTCAAAAATATCCTAATAGGAATGTTTGAATCGTGTTTTTAGTGGTGGAAATGGATTCAACACCATCAAAAACCCCCAAGGCACCCAAAATCGTGAATTTTGAAAACTATAACTTGGATTTACGAAAATCCCTGCCGAATGTGATCAAAATCTTACCGAAATTTCCATAATTTTCCAGGAAATTTTGAAATTTGGGTAGACTACGACCAAGTTTTATATCAAATTTAATTTCTCCATGGACTCGAGGTACAATAAACACTTGATGAGAAAATAAATCTAAAGAGGGGCACTGGTTGTGGGTGTTTGGACCATAACCAATTTCTATGCAGAAAAAAATAATTTGTGTGAAGTCCTTTGGTTTTTTTTTTCCTTCACTTTATTTCTTTGCAGATACTAAATTCCGATTCAAATTCAAAGTCATAGAGGTGGAATATACATGAAACTATTATTATTATATGAATATAGTAAATCCAACATATATTTTGAAAAATGTTTTAATGTTTATTATTGAGAAGAGGGTTTTGAGATTGTACTTTTTTCCATCTATAGTGTGCTCGGTTAGGTGGTGCTAAGCATTGATTAAGTGTGAATATTTTCCCTTCTATCTCAACATTGTGAGCACTTTTTGACCACTTCACCTGATACAACATATCCATAGGTGTAAGAGAGAATCAAACCTGAAACCTTTCTAAAATAATGAAAGGAATAATCTTTGAAAGGTTCCATTATTGACCATGATTTCATGGCCCGTGTTGACGAGGGTTATAGTCAGGGGGTGATGGGTTATGTAGAGCATGCCCAAATCTAGAGAACTTACGGTGTTTCTCTTCACCACATCGATGGGAGACTGATGTGTTTCAGTCCCGTAGGATTTTTTTCCCTTGTTGAGGTCTCCCAATGCTCTTAACCCCCAATTCTTAGGCCCCTCAAAGTTAATATGCATCAAGGATAATTTAATTTCCCATTTTAAATAGACTATATTCCACATGAATACCATGGGTTGATACTATGGGTTCTCATTAACGAAGAGGTCAAAAACAGTCAATAACTTGACTGAGTCAAGTTTATTACTTGTATTATTTTAATTGGAAGTTATTTTTAATTTAACATATGGTTATTTTTATTATTTTATTATTTTTGTTCATAGAATAGGACAGGACATTACAGAATCTCTTCTATATTGGGCTAGAGAGTGCCTCCAAGTGAAATAAATATGTTATTTTAAGTTTACAATGTTATATTTTTTTTCCTTTTATCATAAGAATAAAACCCACATTGTAAAATTATTAGAATTCATCTTGGATGAAGAAGTAGGTGAAGGATAATAATTTTTTTAAAAGGAAAAAAAATTATGTAGACCAATTGCAATGTGCAATGTTCACAAGTGATTTTTCTAGAATAAGTGATAAACTCTTCAATTTTTACATCAAAATCTATTAACATCCTCATTATATTTCTACCCTTTCCATGCCAATTAATGTTTAGGAATAAGTAAATGAACTTTTCAATATTTGCATCAAAATGAAGTAAGATCCTCATTTTATTTATCCCCTACCATACCAATTAATGCTTATCCTCTACCCAACTCCTTATTTATTTTCATAAGAAAAACAAAATTGTTTCCATGCCCAAAGTTCGTCTTAAGAACATAAAATCGCAACAAATAAAGATATGATCATTCATAATCACCCTTATATCATTGTTAGGCCAAGTCGGACATGTCAAACAAATTGATCAACTCTAATATGAGAAGAAACAAAATGCATATAATTAAGCAAATGATATGCAAAGAAAGTATGCAAACCATAAAAATAGTAGATGTAAGGGGTGCATTTAAATAATATTAGGGAAAGTAAGACCAAACATCATGTTGGAGTACAAATGACCTTGAAACATTGTTAAGGTATCCCTTATACATAGACCAAATAATACTACTATTAGATTAAGAATCCAAGTTCTTCATGGAAATATTAAATGTAATATAGTTAAAATTGTATCTCAAACATGAGACACATGGTTATCAACCAACGAAAATCATCATTTTTCATTCATTTATTACACAAATCTAAACTAGATTATGAATATTCCAAAACAATCACTTTTGAAGCTATACATCTGATTCCATTTTAGGATGAGATTCATCTTTTACAATGTGTTTATAAGACAAAAACATTAAATATCAACAAGCTTGAGCATGAAGATAAATTTGTGTTTAGTATAAATTATTCTTGTCATTCATGTCATTTGAAATATAGATGCAATTTTGGAAAATATCATATTACGTTTGAAGCATCAACATGACCCACAAAATGAATTTGAATTATTAAGAGGAATTAAGTACCCTAGAGGCATTTAGAAGAAACAAGGCAACAAATAATGTTATGTTACAAAACCATTAATTATGAAAAAAGAAAATATAAATTCAACCGTAAATAATGGGATTAAATATTCAACCTTAGGTTTGAATAAAAATCATGCTTGATTTTATTTGTTAAGTGGGATTGATTTCTAGTACTAATAAGTCCAGAAGAAATCCTTTTTCATTCTAGGAAATTGATATTTAATGTATAATACTTATTATAACATAATTAAAAAAATTATACTACATTCTCAAATTAGCATCTTAATTCATATGAGCTGTAATCAAGTATCCAATGCAATAAGGAATTATTCAAACTTAAAAATGTTTTGGAAAAAGATTGTTGGATTAGAAAATTCATAATCAAATTTCGCTTACTAATACCAACTCGAACTCTATTTTGGATGGAAAATTATGAAAAAAAATATACCTGAGCTTAAGTCCTAAAACATACTCTCAATATGCTTGCACAATAACATAATATATCAAATGAAAATTTCCCAATCTCGAGCAACATCATCAAGGGTGTTTAGATCACCCAATATAAAATTATCTCTAGGATCGAGTCATGCAAAAAGGATAACCAACTCAAGATAGAGAAAAATGGGAGTCATGCCTATGAAGAGATGATCCATAAACAATATAAACCTTGATCAAAGTTATTCTAGGGTTTCTAGAGTGTTTTAGGAAAGTCAAAAAATATACCTAGAGATGCATTTAGATAATGAAAATGTGGGCTTTGGAGTTTTTCACATGAAGAAAAAAAAACCATATTACTATAGCTTGTAACCCATGCACCAATCATTATAGCAGATAAATGATCTAGGTGGATATTGGTGGTCACCCACCTATTCCACCTAGACCTCTAGTCGGTTTCATCTATTTCCTTGACTATAGCAGCATTTACTATTTTGAGCAGTTTTTTGGGTCCTGAACTTTCGGAGTTGTTTTGAACCCCTAAACGGTGCCTTTTTGAGGTCTGAAACATGCCCATAGCCATAGGCAAGGGCCTGTGGTAATATTTTTACTCAAAGAGATTTCAAAGATATATTTCCAATGAGGTATCATACGCCCCAAACAGAGATCATATGACCAAGTTACGACCTTGGGAAGTTGCCTGCCCAACTAACCCCAACAGGGCCCACAAACTCTTGGTGTTCCATCTCATGGGGTTAGGGTTTTGGTTCTTTAGGGTTTTCCTTTGTTTTTCAATAATATAAATTCCCTTGAGCCTCATTGTAACATAGTTCATAGGCATGTAGCCTCCACATCTCTTCTTAGAGATAAGTTACCATTGCCTGAGCTAGTTTATTTCCGTTCTACTTGCAAGCATCTTTCAGTTCTTTGAAATTGATGAAATGAAGATTTATTTCAGCCTCATATTTGTGTTTATGGTTATATCTATATTTTTTGTGTTCCTGCATAAGTTTGGATTAGTGGTATCAGAGCAGTCAGCTCTTTCTTTGTTTTTCTTCGCATGCTCCCAACAAGGTCAAGATATAAGGAGTTAGGGCTCGAACTGGTTGAACCTTTGCAATACTAGCCTTGCAAACCCCGACGACCTCCCATGGGGGAAGAAAAAAAAGATGAGGGATCAGGAGGTCCTTTCAAAATATTGCTCGAGGAAGCCCTCGAGCAATAGAGGAACGCGATGATGGATAAATTTTCCCAGATCCTCTGGCGGCTACCCACAGGCGACACATCTTCATCCACCAGCCACTCTGGAGGTGCCACTCCATCTAAGGTACAAGTAAACTTTTACATTCCCATATTTTAAGGCCAGATAAATGAAGACATCATAGATAGATGGTTAAATATATTGGAAGGGTATTTTTCAGTTCATGACTTTTCCAATCAGGAAAATATTACTTTTTCACTCCTCAAAGTTGCCCCCCATGTTAAGGACTGGTGGGAAACCTACTATGAATAGAGTGACTAGAGAGAAAACTCATTGTTTTTAGCTGCATCAACTTGGAATTATTTTTGAGATGCCATTAAGGAACAATATTACCCCATCGGTAGTTATGAGGAAAAGTACATATAAAGGACCACACTGCGATAACAAAGGGACCATGATGTGCAGGAGTTGACGAAAATTTTCCATAACCTGTGAAAAAATTTGGGTATCAAAGATTCCAAAAAAATCTGGTACTTAAGTACTACATTTTCTTGCATAAATACATTCAGGAGGAAATGGAGTTCCTGGACATCTCCTCGCTTGGTGTAGCATACCGCTACGCTACTGAGATTGAGAAGATATTTAAACAGAAGAAGGGAGACTTTGGATCTATGAATTTGATGCAAGGGAAAGGTTCCCCAAAATTGTAAAACAAAGGAAAAATCCAAGGCGAGGAAACCTAGGACAACCTACCAAATTTTCAAGTAAAGAACAACACCACTAAGACAAAGAAGGACATGGGGTAATGGTGTGAGTTCCACAAGAGCCCCACTCACAACAAAAGTGAGTGTAGAGCCAAGCAGTCGCTTTTGGCCAAAACGAAGGCTTTTGAATCAGATGCATGTTTCAAATCTGAGTTAGAACCCGACAAGTGGAATGAAAAGGGAATCATATTATTTATGCGAACCTTAATTCCACTATTTCCACTACCAAGATCTAGAAGTTTGAGCGTGAAGATCCGGAGGAGGGGGAAAAGCTCTTCCACTCAAAAATGTGGGTTAATGGTTCTCCGTTGTAGTTCATTGTTGACAATTGGAGCCAAAATAACCTCATACCAATAGAGGTCATGAAGCTGTTGGGCCTACCAACCACACCGCACCCGCAACCGTATACCATCGAGTGGCTTCACCAAGGACGAGATTTACGCATCAGCCAGTATTATTGCCTTCCCTACAGCATCAATACTTTCACATATGAGGTATTGTGTGACATTTATCCTCTTGAAGTTTATGATGTATTATTATGCCAGACATACTTGTGGAAGTGTCATGTTCTATATGAGTCTAGGCTTCTCACTGTTATTATTTCTTTGGGAAATAAGTTATACAGGATACCGGAGGTAGCACCACCTACCGCCATCTCTTTGATATTTGTGAAGAAATGTAGTAATATCATTTCCAAAACTAGGATTTTTTTCTTCCTTATGATCCACCCTCAGGAGAAGAAGAAGATTGTTTCCATAGCCACAACCTCCAAATAGGGCTCCTCCACACAACAACAACAAATGGACAAGGTCATGGAGGAGTACAAGGACATCTTTACCTCACCCATAGGGGTAACCCTGCACTATTAGGTCAAGCACTCTATCGATCTGACCCTGGGGGCGCCGCCACCCAATGAAATGATATACCAATGATCTATTCTACAGAATGATGAAATTAAGAGGAAAATTCAGGAGTTGCTGTAGAAAGGGCACATCAGGCCGAGTTCATCACCCTGTAGGATCTTGATCATGTTGGTAGAAAATAAAGAAGGCACCTGGAGACTCTGTATTGACTCTCGAGCGATTAATAAGATCATTGTTCAAAATAGGTATTCAATCCCATGGATTGATGATATTTTGGACCAACTCAAGGGGGTCAAATATTTCAACAAGATTGATTTGAAGTCTGGTTATCATCAGGTACCGATTGAACCCTCTTATGTGTGGAATAATTCCTTGAAATGCAAGAAGGGAATTTTTGAATGGTTTGTCATGCCTTTCGGGTTGATGAATGCCCCCGCAACCTTCAAGAGGCTGATGGATAACATCTTTCAGCCCTTCACCAACTCATTCGTGGTAGTGTATTGGGAAGACATCCTAATCTTTATCCAGAGTTGGAAGAGAACCTACATCATATACGTCAGGTCCTCCAAGCCTTGTGACGACACAAGTTATGTGCCAATTTGGAGAAATGCACCTTTGGTATGACCCAGATTCAATATTTTGGGTACATCATTGATGAGAGATGTGTGCATGTAGACCCAACCAAGATAAAATTGATTCGATATTGGCCTGCCCCAACCACTCTAACAGAGCTACGCAACTTTCTGGGACATGCCAATTTCTACCACAGGTTCATGTTGGATTTCTCTCATATCACTTAGCCTTTGATTCAAGTCACCAAGGGTTGAGCGAAAGAAAACTTCTTCCGGTCTAAATCCAAACAGAAGGAATTTTTCGAGTTGAATAATCACCTCTACTCTACACCAGTGCTCACATTACCAAACCTGCAACAACCATTTTATATTGAGATAGATGCCTCTGACTATGCTATCGGGGCAGTTCTTAACCACTACTAGGGGAATCCAATGGCATATCACAGTGAGACATTTTAAAACACCTGTTATCACTGGAAAACTATACCAAAAAAAGACATTAGGAAATGTTAAGCAGAAGGATTTACAGGGAAGAAAGAAATTACAGAATCTGAAAATTTTAACTTTTCCCAAGGTCAAGCAGGAAAATTTATCAAATAGTGCATTGAAAGAACTGAACCTAAGTGATCCGCTGATAAAGGTGGATATTGGTGGCCACCTTCCTATTCCACTTGGGGCCCCACCATTTTTTCTTTCAGTTTTTCATTTTCCTTAATAATAGCATAGTTTACTATTTTTATCAATTTTTCGGGTCTTGAACTTCAAGAGCCATTTTGAGGCCTTAAACGACGTTTTTTGGGCATCGCTTTTCTAGAAATATGATTTCATTCCAAAATATATATTTGTAATTAGCATTGTTATTCCTCGGATAGATCTTTCTAATGATGTAGCATGTGTGTCAAATGGAGATAGTATGCCAAAGTTACGACCCCGAGAAATTGATGTACTAATTTACCCCCCGACAGGGCCCATATTTTGGCATTTCATCTCCTAGGGTTAGGTTTTTGGATGTTTAGGGTTTTCCATTATTTATCAATAATATATAGGCCTTCGAGCCTCATTGTAACATAGATTTCAGAGGCCTGTAGCCACTGCATATCTTCTCATAGATAAGATACCAATGCCCTAGCTAGTGTATTTCCATTCTGTATGTAAACAGAGTTTAGTTATTTGATATTAATGAAATTAAGTGTTATTTCCATTGCATTGTTATATTTATGGTAATATGTGTATTCTATTGTGTTCCTGCATAAATCTAGATCAATGGTATCAGAGTGGTCTGCTCTTTCTCAATCCTTCTTTGCATGTCCCCAACGAGGTCGAGGTATAAGGAGTTAGGGCTCGATCTGGTTGAACCTTTGCAAGATCAGCCTTGCAAACCCTGACTGCTGCCCATGGGGGATGAAAAGAAAAATGAGGGAGTAGGAGATCCTATCAAAATATTTCTCGAGGAGGCCCTCGAAAAATAAAGGAACGCGATGATCAACAACTTTGCCCAGATCCTTCAACGACTACCCACTGGCGGCACAACTACATCCAGGAGCCACTTTGGAGGCAAAACTCCTTTTAAGGTACAAGTAAACTTTGAAATTCCCATATTTGAGGGCCAAATAGATGCAGACGTCATAGATAGATGGTTGAATCTATTAGAAGGATATTTCTCAGTTCATGACTTTTCCGATCAGGAGAAGATTATTTTTGCACTCCTCAAAGCTACCCCCCATGTCAAGGATTGGTGGGATACCTACTGTGAGAAAAAGGACGAGGGGGAACCCTCTCTATTCTTGGTTGTACCCACTTGTAATTCTTTTTGAGATGCCACCAAGGAACAATATTATCCCATGGGGAGCTATGAGGACAAGTACATACAATGGACTACGTTGTGGCAGCAAAGGGATCAAGATGTACATGAGATGACGAATATGTTCCATACCCTGCGCACAAATTTTGGTATCAGAGATTCGGAGAAACATTTGGTGCTGAAGTACCGCATTTGTCTTCATAGATACATTTAGGAGGAAATGGAGTTCCTCTACATCTCCTCGCTTGGTACAGCATACCGGTATTCTTCCAAGATTGAGCAGAAATTAAAACAGAAGAAGCGAGACTTTGGATCTGCGAATCAAAAGCAAGGGAAAGGTGCCCCAAAACCACAGAACAAGGGAAAAATCCAAGGCATGGTGGCCCAATATAAACTACCAAATTCGCAAGCAAACAACAACACCACAAAACTGAATGCGGACATGGGAAAGTGGTGTGAGTTCCATAAGAGCTCCACTCACAACACAAGTGAGTGTCGGCCCAAGCAGTCACTGGTGGCCGAGATGAGGGCTTCTGAATCAGATGCATGCTCCAAATCGGAATTAGACCCCGACAAGGGGAATGAAAAAGGGAAGCAGATTATTGATGTGGATCCCAACGTCACTGTTGCCACTACAAATATCCAGAAGGAGGAATGGGAGTATCTAGAGGAGGAGGAATGTCTCTTCCACTCTCAGATGTGGGTAAAGGGTTCCCTACTACAATTCATTTTTGATAGTGGGAGCCAAAAGAACCTGATTTCAGCAGAGGTCGTTAAGCGTTTGGGCTTGCCAACCACAGCACACCCACAATTGTACACCATCGGGTGGCTTCACCAAGGATGGGATCTCCGCATCAGCCAACACTGTCGCCTTCCCTACAACATCAAGCCCTTTGCAGATGAGGTATTATGTGACATTGCTCCTCTTGATGTTTGTGATGTATTATTAGGCCAACCATACTTGTGGAAGCAACATGCTGTGTATGAGTCCCGACCTCACACTGTTATTGTTACTTTGTGAAATAACTTTTACAGGATACCATAGGTACCACCGCCTGCGACTATCTCTTTGGTTACTGCAAAACAATGTAGTAAGCTCATTTCCAAAACCGGGAAATTTGTTTTCCTGATGATTCGCCCCCAGGGAAAGAAGAATATTGTGGCCACGACCTCGAGACAGGGATCCCCTGCATGACAACAACAAATGGATAAGGTCATGGAGGAGTACGTGGACATCTTCACCTCACCCACAGGGGTGCCTCTGCACTGTCATGTCAAGCACCCCATTGATATGACCCCAGGTGTGCCGCTACCCAATGGACCAATCTATCGGCACTCTGTTCTGGAGAACAATGAAATCAAGAGGCAGATTCAGGAGTTGCTGCAGAAAGGTCACATCCGGCTGAGTTCATCGCCCTCTGGGAGCCCTATTGTTTTAGTGTAGAAGAAGCATGGGACTTGGAGACTCTATATTGACTATCGAGCATTGAACAAGATCACTGTCCAGAATAGGTACTCGACCCCACGAATTGATGACCTTCTCGATCAACTCAAAGGGGAAAAATATTTCACCAAGATCGACTTGAAGTCTGGGTATCACCAGGTACCAATCGAACCATCTGATGTGTGGAAGACTACCTTAAAAGCCAAGGAGGTCCTTTTTGAATGCTTGGTCATGCCTTTCATGTTGACGAATGCTCCCACAACCTTCATGAGGCTGATGGAAGACATCTTGCGGCCACTCACCAACTCATTTGTAGAGTGTACTTGGATGACATACTGATCTTCAACTAGACTTGGGAAGAGCACCTCCACCACATCTGACAGGTCCTCTAAACACTATGGCAACACAAGTTGTGTGCCAATTTGGAGAAGTGAACTTTTGGCATGACCTAGGTTTAGTATTTGGGATACATTACTGATGAACGAGGGGTGCATGTGGATCCAACCAAGATCCAAGTAATTCGGGATTGGCCGGCCCCAACCACTCTAACAGAGCTTCGCAAATTTATGGGTCTTGTTAATTTATACCATAGGTTTGTGTTGGGATTCTCTCATATCACTTGGCGCTTGAGTCAAGTCACCAAGGGAGGAGTGAAAGAAAATTTCTTTTGGTCGGAATCTCAACAAAAGGTGGTCATAGAATTGAAACATCGCCTCTTCTCTACCCCAGTACTCACATTATCAGACTTGCAACAACCATTTGAGATCGAAATAGATGCCTCTGACTATGTTATTGGGGCAGTTCTTACTCAACAGGGGAATCTAGTGGCATATCATAGTGAGACATTGTCCGGCACAGTCCGCAAGTATCCCACTTATGACAAAGAAATGTATTCCATTGTGTAGGTGTTCCGCCAATGGAAGCATTACATTTTGGGGAAGGAAATGGTCATCCACATGGACCACCAACCCTTGCAGTTCATACAGAAACAAGGGAAGTTGCAGAACAATCACCATCAGAAGTGGTCCACATATCTGCAACAATTTCATTTGAACATCAAGCATAAGAAGGGAAACACCAATAATGTTTCAGACTGTCTTAGTTGACCACCGATTGTGGCGCTAACCACCGTTCTCAACTCTTGTGGGCACGAGACTTCTGATTGGCCACTTCTCTACAAGAGTGATCTGGAATTAGGCCACACATACAAGACACTTTTGGAGGGTACGTAAGTTCCAAATTTTCACCTCTAGGATGCACTGCTATTTCACCCAGGACACCTTTTTGTTCCTTCAAGCGAGCGTGCCAATATTATTTGGGAAGAGCACTACAGTCGAGTCGCTAGGAATTTCAGGGTCAAGAAAAAAATGGCATTACTGCAGAAGTATTTCTATTGGCCGAACCTTCTACAATATGTAGGGAAGTACATCAGATCCTGCATTTCTTGCTCCATTGCCAAATCGACCATCAAGAAGCAAGGCCTCTATACTCCGCTACCTACCCCTAGTCGACTTTGGCAATCCATATCCAAGGATTACATGTCGAGCCTTCCTTATACTAAGCATGGAAATGACTATGTTTTCGTGGTCGTCGACATATTCTTGAAGATGGCCATTATGTCGGGTTGCAAGAAGAATATCATAGTAGAAGCCACTGCTAAACTCTTCTTTGAATGAGTGTGGGTGCACTTAGGGATCCCACAGTCTATCATCTCAGATCGGGATAGCAGGTTCCTCAACACATTTTGGTCTAGCCTCTGGTCAATGCTGGACACCAAAGCTCACCAAGTCCACAACTTTCCATCCCCAAACTAATGGCCAGATAGAGGTCATCAACAAGATGATTGTACACATTCTGCGCATGTACAATTCAAAGCATCCACGCACATGGGATGGGAGTCTTCCCTTTGTACAACACAATTATAACCAGTCTCTCCACATCTCAACTAGCCACAGACCCTTTCAGGTGGGCCTAGGGTTCCAACCATTATGTCCCATTGACGTGGCCATGTCATTTGTGGCTACACAAGCCGATTCGGTTCATGTCCATTCAGAAGCTGACAAAGAGAAAAAATTCATTGAGCACATTCAGCACATCTGCCAGCAGGTTCATGGCATATTGGACAAAGCCAATGCTAAGTACAAGCAACGACATGATCAACATCGGGTGCCACACCACTTCCAAGTGGGCGACAAAGTGTGGCTACATTTGCAGAAGGAGCGCCTCACCAGACCCCACCGCAAGCTTCGCTCACTCTGATATGGGCCATACACCATCACCAAGGCTATAGGGAACAATGCCTTCGAGCTCAGCATTCCACCATTCCTTGTTCTACACCCAGTATTGCATGTGGGCCGCCTATGGTCCTATTTCCCACCTCTACTGGACACCTTTGACATTGCAGAACAACTCACACCAACATATTTAAACCCAGACTGCATGGACCAGGACACCACAGATTGTATCATGGACATGCAAATCAAGAACACTCACCAGCAGAAGATCCAAATGTATCGGGTGGTCAAAGCTGGCCAACTCCTGCACCAAGGCAAGTGGTTCACCAGGGACCAAGTTCAGTAGAAGTTTCCTCATCTCATGGAGGAACTCAATGCAATGGGGACCATTGCTTCCTAAGGGGGGAGGAATGATCCAGGTGGATATTGGTGGCCACCCGCCTATTCCACTTCGGGCCCCACCATTGTTTCTTTTGGTTTTTCAGTTTCCTTAATAATAGCACAATTTACTATTTTTAGCAGTTTTTCGGGTCCTGAACTTCCGAAGCCGTTTTGAGGCCCTAAACAATGTTTTTTGTGCATCACTTCTCCGACATATATGATATCACTCCAAAATGAATATTTTTAGTCAGCATTTGTATTCCTTGGATAGATCTTTCTAACGATGTATCATGTGCGTCAAACAAAGATAGTATGCCAAAGTTACGACCCCGGGAAATTGTTGTACCAATTTACCTCGACGGGGCCCATATTCTGGCGTCTCATCTCCTAGGGTTAGGTTTTTGGATGTTAAGGGTTTTCCATTATTTCTAAATAATATATAGGCCTTCAAGCCTCATTTTAACACAAATTTGAGAGGCCTGTATCCACCGCATCTCTTCTCAAAGATAAGCTACCAACGCCCTAGCTAGTTTATTTCCATTCTGTATGTAAACCGATTTTAGTTCTTTGATATTAATGAAATGAAGTGTTATTTCCACTACATTGTTATATTTATGGTTATATGCGTATTATGGTGTGTTCCTGCATAAATCTGAATCATCCGAGCAACCTTTTCTTTGATAGTAGCGAAGATCTTCATGTCTATCTCTCAGATATTCGCGTGATCCTAGGTATGGCGGAAGGTCACCATCCGAGACCACTTGGCACACTTGAAGAAGAATATTCCCCACTCAAGCTAGCCAAGGACAGTCTCCTTGGAGCCACCTTGAGGCCTCAAGTATATCACACATTGGAATTAGCCTCCCACTGTTGTGTCAACATCCACATTGCACCAAGAGAGGAGGGGGGGGATTCGAAATTTGCCTATAAAAGACCACCATGGGAAGAAGAATAGAGAACACATTGTTATGCTAGCCAAATTTCCTGAGAGAAAACCCGCATTGTGTTGTCCAAGCAGCAAGGAGTGGAAGGATTCAACTATTGGCCATCCAACACCTCAATCCAAGAGAAGAAGTTTGCCAATTGTCTATTATTCTACCATCCGTCGAGGAGAGAGAGAGGCTTGCAATAAGCTTAAAGGGAAGAGCCCCCCTTGCCTTGAATATTGGAGCTCCATACCTCTAAGAATTCATTGTAAGTGATTTATCATCCTATTCTTTTATACCATCAACAACTAATAAAAGGGGAAGAGTTCTATGTTTAGATTATTAGTGTGTTTGACTCGATTGAGCTTGTTATTGTATATGTATATTTTGACTTTTTTTTCTCCTCTATTGTAGCATGCTATTCTCTTTACTTAGCTTAATACATGCTATGTTGTTCCACTAACAATTTAAAAAACCAATTGACTTGTTACTTTCTTGTAGGAAAGAAGCCTCCCCTACCAAGCACTGTGCATTTCGTCCACCCATCTATCAAATGCACTACAACAGGAATGGCGACTCCACTTCTTTCTTCTTTTTAAGCTAGTGGTTGTTGTTTGTAGGTCCTCTCTCCTTCCCAGACTTGCTGCAAGACCATTCCTTCTTCCCCTTAACACTTCTCATTCACCCTCAATGAGAGATTCAACTCAAAGGAGGCTGAATTTTTGGGCACTGCAAATCTGCGTGTGTTCAACCTAGGTAGACGCACAAATCGTGCGCCTATGTGAAAATAATCTGTGCAGAAGATAGTGAGCGCATTTTTGATGCAATGATTCTATGAGTGCTGCAAACCAAGACTTTGCACAAGAATGGACTTAAAACCCTCTTTATAAAGTTGAGGAAATGAAACAATAATTTGGTTATTTCATTTATGAACCACTGTGTTTTTAAATAAAAACATAT
Source organism: Pinus albicaulis (assembly GCA_034641835.2). Taxonomy (NCBI): domain Eukaryota; kingdom Viridiplantae; phylum Streptophyta; class Pinopsida; order Pinales; family Pinaceae; genus Pinus; species Pinus albicaulis. Next base: position 767,858,618 of record CM076572.1, read on the forward strand.
AGTATATATATATAGTGTGGATTTTTTTTTTTTACAGTCCTTCCAACGGGTCACATGATAACCATTGGAACTCCTTGTATAAGGATTCAACACCACTATTGATTGGAGAACATTACAACTGCAGTGTTCCCTTTCAAAAGGTTCTCACGTTACATAGGCTCCATTCCTGTGCGTTCGCCATACCATTCGCCATGCGTCCACCATACAGTTCACCATCTCACGCGGACCCAGCTCTTTCCTTTGTGTTCAGACCTACACCATCCACTTGCGCTCTTTCCTTTGCAATCAGGCCTGCACCATCACTTACACTCCACGCTAACTCCAATGGTATTCACATTCAGTCCCAATCCCAGTGCTCACTTCAAAAACAGTCCGCTTATCATTTCACAGTCTCCGCACTCTCCCTTATGTCCAAGTAAAATAATCTGTTTGTCATTTCCCATGACAATCCAGGATTAACTGTTGATGCGTGGAAGTTTTAAAGTGAAGAAGCTTCCATCCATGGCTTACTGGGGTCAACTTCTTCGATCGGAATTAGTTCCAATTGGACCTTATTTCCTGCACTTCAATAACACTCATCCACGCATATATATGATGTGTCACAGATTCTAATAAACAAAAAAAAACATTAGAACTAAGAGCAAGTACATGGAACAATTTCAGAACTACAGTAGTAATGACTGTATCCAATTCTCATGGGTGGAATATTACATTTGTTGCCCCTTTTCTCTTGGCATTCTTCACACTCACTATCCTTCTCTGTGCTCTTGTTTTTTTTCTCTCTTATTTCCCTATTATTTATACTTTAATGTGAAACTGTTCTCTTTAAAATAGATTTCTTCTTGAACTACTCCAACAAACCAATGCCTCCCTATTCTTAAGTTCTTATCCTTACTTGGCCCTATTTCCACGCAGGGAGAGAAACCAATTTCTAAGTTTATTCCTACTTAATCAAAAAAATACACAACAACTAACTACTCTCATAAATAAATAAATAAGAAATATTAATGCTAATGTTTATTTCTCTCGAATTAGCCACAACATGTGAACATATAATCACATTTCTGGCTAAGTCCAGATGCTCCTGCATCAAACTCCCGAGGAAAGAAAAAATTTATTCCTCAACGCTTCAGGATCTACCCCAAACTTTTGTAGCTCTACTACAGTCATCCAACTAGAATCTTCCACCGGTTGTCTTTTCCATTTGAGTAAATACTAATAATAGGTCTGTCCCCTGGTTTCCTTTGATACTCTTTTCTCCAAAATGTCTTCTACTTCCTTCTTTTATGTTTTTGGCATCTGCTCTTCCCAATTTACTGTTTGGTTTTCTTCTGCTGTGGAGTCCTCTTGTGGTTCTTCTTCTGGTTCTTGGTATAGATACAAATCTGCAACATTAAAGATTGTCGATATTCCAATTCTTTTCGGCAATTCAGTTTCATATGCATTTGAAGAAAATTTCCTTACAATTTTACATGGCCCTATATTCTTCATTTTTAATTTGTTATAAGTTTTAGCAGGAAATATTTCTTTTATTAGATATACCATGACTAAGTCACCCACTTGGAATTCCTTTTCTCGCCTCCTCATATCTGCTCTCTTCTTGTATCTGCTACTGCTTTCCTACAATATTTTGTTGACATCTTCTTGTAGTTTCTACATTTTTCCTGCAAACCCTTCAGCCTTTGCACTCCTTACCTCTTGTTTTCCTAGGCCTCTAAGTTCATACACACCTGTTGGATGCATTCCAAAAATAATCTAGAATGGACTCATACTAGTACTTTGATTTGGAGTATCATTATATGCAAACTCAGCTTGAGCAAGAGCTAAATCCCCCTGCTTAGGATTTTTATACACCAAGCTTCTTAATATGTTCCCCAAACTTCTATTCACTACCTCGGTCTATCCATCCATTTGAGGATGATATGTTGAACTGAAACTAAGGTTCGTACCTAGTTTATTCCATGGAGTTCTCCAGAAATGTCCCACAAACTTGGTATCCCTGTTAGACACAATACTTACAGGCAATCCATGTAATCTTACGACTTCTAAAAAAACATATTAGCAATATGTGTTTCATCAATTGTTTTCTTGCATGCAATAAAATGGGCCATTTTAGAAAATCTATCCACCACAACATAAATGGAGTCATTTCCCCTTTGATTTTTTGGTAAACCCAAAACAAAGTCCATACTAACTGCATCTCATGGTCGTTTGGGTATTGGTAATGGCTGATACAATCCTGTATTTTGACTTTTCCCCTTATAATGCTGACAAATCTTGCATTTTTCCACGTACCATTTAACATCAGTTTGCATCTTTGGCTAGTAATAAAAAGTATTTACCTGAGCAAAGGTCTTATCTTGTCCAAAATGTCCGGATAGGCCTCCACTATGTTTCTCCTTAATTATGTTTTCCCGCATAGAAAATTTGGGAATGCATAATTTATTACTTTTGAATAGCAGTCCTCCTTGAATAAGATAATCCAACCACTGGCTTCTATTATGAACTGCTGGATTTTTTATAGCTGCATAAATTTCTTTAAATTTTGCATCATCTTTATACATGTCAACCATTTCCTCAAATCCTACCACACCAACTTGTAATTCTTGCATAATTAAGTTCACTCTACTCAAAGCATCAACAACTTTGTTCAATTTACCACTCGTATGCTTCATTACAAAAGTAAAACTCTGCAAATATTCTACCCATTTGGCATGTTTCTAATACAATTTTGGCTGGTTGTTTATGAACTGTAATGCATAATTATCAGAATATAACACAAACTCTTTTGGAAACAATTAATGTCTCCATTTTTTTAAAGCATGTCCAACAGCATAAAACTCTTTGTCACAAGATGAATATTTATTCTTTTCTTCGTTCAGTTTTTCGCCGAAGTATGTTATTGGTTTCTTCTCGTGACTTAAAAATTCTCCTATTGCAATTCCATTAGCATCAGTTTCAACTTGGAAAACTTTTTCAAAATTTGGTAAAGCTAAAACTAGTTTTTCGGTAATTTTTTTTCAGCAATTTAAAGTTCCGATCTGCTGCTTCTGTCCACTTAAATGGCTGGTTAGTTTCCCTGAATGTTTCAATAATGGGTGCACAAATCTGACTAAAGCTTCTGATAAATTTTCTATAGAAACTTGCAATACCATGAAAGCTTCTTACCTCAAATATGCTTCTAGGAGTTGGCCAATTCATGATTGCTTGGATTTTTTCTGGATCCATTTTCAACCCTTCCTTAGAGACTACAAATCCCAAATAAATTAGTTCTTCCTTCATAAAACTGCACTTCTTCAAATTTATGAGCAATTTTTCTTTCTGCAAAGTTTTTAGAACTAATTTAAGGTGTTCCAGATGCTCTTCTTTACTTCGACTGAAAATTAGAATATCATCAAGATAAACAATTACAAACTTGCCTGCATATTCCTTCAAAACCTCGTTCGTTAACCTCATGAATGTACTGGGTGCATTAGTAAGTCCAAAAGGCATTACTAACCATTCATACAAGCCACTGTTTGTTTTGAATGCAGTTTTTCACTCATCCCCTTCTCTAATTCTTATCTGATGATACCCACTCTTCAAATCTATCTTAGAAAAATATTTCCACCCACTCAAAAAATCCATTAAATCATCCATTTGTGGTAAAGAAAAATGATACCCGATGGTGATTTTATTTATGGCTCTAGAATCTGTGCACATGCGCCATTCACCCCCTTTTTTTAGACTAAGTATTGTTGGTACAACACATGGACTGAGGCTTTATCTAATTAATCCTTTATCCATTAACTCTTGCACTTGTCTTCCAACTTCGGCATTTTCCTGCGGCGTTAACTTGTATGCTGTTTTATTCCGAAAACTTGCTCTAGGGACTAGATCAATGTGGTGACTAATACTCTTGATTGTCGGTAACGCATTTGGAAACTCATCCACAATAATATCAGCAAAATCATTCAACAGATTTCGAATTTCTTCAAGTAAATCTTCTAAATTTGTACAAGTTAAAATTACCTTGGGTCTCCCTACAATAGCAAAATGCATCTCCTTGCCTTTCTCGACTTCTTGCAACAGGGATTTACTACTCATCAACATAATGTGGTTTCCAGGTGCTTCCTCATCAACTTCAGCTTTCAATGGCAGCAGTGTATGCTTGTTTCCATCTTTCTCGAGAGTATAAGTGTTTCTTCTGCCATCATGTATGGCTTTCCGATCAAACTGCCAGGGTCTTCCCAAAAATATGTGACATACATCCATCGGGATTCAATCACATAAAATAACATCCTTGTAAGTACCAATTTGGATTTTGACCTTACATTGTTCAGTTACAATAATTTGATGGCCTTTTTGGAGCCATGATACTTTATAAGGAGTAGGGTGTAATGTTTTCTCTAACTTCAATTTTTCCACCATTTATATAAAAACAAGGTTATCAGTACTTCCACTATTAATTACCAATTTGCAACATTTACCTTTTGACTTACATATAGTTCTGAACAGATTCTTTTTCTGAGCTGGTTCTCTAGCTTCCTTGGCTTCTTTAAGCAATATCCTTTACAACACAAGGATTCACCGGCTTCAGGTGGTTCCTCTTTGGCTGCAGTCTGAGGAATTTCTTCTTTTGTTTCAGCAACATTCACATTTCTCTGGGTTGTTGATCTATTGTGAGGAAAATCCCATGACCCATGTCCCCACTCACCACATGTAAAGCACCGAATATCTCTTCCTCGGCCTCTACCTCTAAGCACAAACCTTCTACGACCAGAGTCTCCTATCTGTGGTGATCTATTACTCAAACCTCCTGCTTCATTCTGGGAGTGTTGAAAGCTGGACTTAAATGTTCCTCTTCCTCTTTCCAGACTCTTTCCTCTGTTCCTCTGACTTTGTTTGCGCAACATTTTCTCCTTTGCCCTCAAATCTACTTGATAAGCATCCTCAATTGTCTTCAAATTTAATAAGTTGATTTCATCCTGTATATCATATCTTAAACCATTTATATATCTAGCTACCTTTTCTATGTCATCTTCAACATGTCTCGCTCTAATACTCAGCTTATCAAATTCTTCAGTATATTCTTTGATAGTCATTCCTTTCTACTTTAAGTTTTGCAATTGTCCAAAAATATTTAATTGATAATCCTTTGGCAAGAACTTACCTTTCAATTTACTCACCATCCTATCCCATTGCCTGATTTTGGGCTTCCCTTTTCTTTCTCTGGATAATTTTAGTTCATCCCACCACATGGTTGCATGACCCTTCAATCTCGTGGCTGCAAAATTCACTTTCTTCTTGTCATCGATTTCTTCATAGTCAAAATATTTATCTAATGAGCTAATCCAGTCCATTAGTACTTCCACACTAAGGTTTCCATCATATAAAGGTACTTCTACCTTTGGTCTGACACTGGCCTTTTCTAGCATCTTAATAACTTTAGTTACCTTGCTTTCTTCCTCTATTTCTTATTCAGTGGTTTCCTCTTCATCTGCATTGGCAATTCCATCATCTGTTGCCCTCCTCTAAGTAGTTTCTATTGTCTCCATCCTTGTTCGCGGGTGTTGGATTTCCTCTAGCAGAACTGCATTTTCTATAGGTCTCCCTCGACCTATTCCAGCTCCCCTTCTAGGCGGAATTCTCTGCAACTTTCAAGAACAACCTTAAGGCTCTGATACCAAAATTTGATGCAGTGAGTATATGAGTGCTGCAAACCAAGACTTGGCACAAGAATGGACATAACACCCTCTTTGTAAAGCTGAGGAAATGAAACAGTAATTTGGTTATCGCATTTATGAACCACTATGTTTTTAAATAAAAACATAATATATATATATATATATATATATATATATATATATAGTGTGGATTTTCTTTTTTTCACAGTCCTTCCAACCGGTCACATGATAACCAGCGAAACTCCTTGTATAAGGATTCAACACCACTATTGATTGGAGAACATTACAACTGTAGTGTGCCCTTTCAAAAGTTTCTCACGTTACATAGGCTCCATTCTTGTGCATCCTCCATACCGTTCACCATGCATCCACCATACAGTTCACCATTTCACATGGACCCAGCTCTTGCCTTTGTGTTCAGACCTGCACCATCCACTTGCGCTCTTGCCTTTGGAATCAGGCCTGCACCATCACTTACGCTCCATGCTAACTCCAATGGTATTCACATTCAGTCCCAATCCCAGCGCTCACTTCCAAAATAGTCCGCTTAGAATTTCACAGTCTTCGCACTCTCCCTTACATCCAAGTCAGATAATTCGCTTTTCATTTCCCATGACAATCCAAGATTAACTGTTGATGCGTGGAGATTTTAAACTGGAGCAGCTTCCATCCGCGGATTACTGGGGTCAACTCATCCACGCATATATATGATGTGTCACAGATTAAAATAAACAAAAAAAACATTAAAACCGAGAGCAAGTACATGGAAAAATTTCAGAACTACAGTAGTAATGACTGTATCCAATTCTTATGGGCGGAATATTACATTTGTTGCCCATTTTCTCTTGGCATTCTTCACACTCACTATCCTTCTCTACGCTCTTGTTTTTTTTCTCTCTTATTTCCCTATTATTTATACTTTAATGTGAAACTGTTCTCTTTAAAATAGATTTCTTCTCGAACTACTCCAACAAACCAATGCCTCCCTATTCTTAAGTTCTTATCCTTACTTGGCCCTATTTCCACGCAGGGAGAGAAACCAATTTCTAATTTTATTCCTACTTAATTAAAAAAATACACAACAACTAACTACTCTCATAAATAAATAAATAATAAAATATTAATGCTAATGTTTATTCCTCTTGAATTAGCCACAACATGTGAACATATAATCACAATGCTCGCTAAGTCCAGATGCTCCTGCATCAATTCTTCATTGTTTTTTCTTATTTTTAGTAGTTGTAAGGTGATTGGAAACCCATAATAAATTTTCCATCACTGTGTTATGATGTTTCATGACTGGTTAAGACACTTTTGCTAAAGTTTAGCTTAGCAATTAGTTTGCTTTAATTTTAGTTTATTATCATCATGAATCACGCGTAGTTTAAGTAGGGGTGAGTAAGTGGTTTTCAATCCACAAACGCTATCTGAAAAAAATATTTACTAATAATAGAAACCAAACACATAGGATAATTAGCAGAATTAAGTGGCCCATATATCCACACATCTTTAACTAGCTTTTTTTTTCAAATTTTTGCATTAGTTTTGTTCAATTTTTTTCATTAGGATTCAGGACTAGGACCAAAATATTGAAAAGAAGGAAAGTAATATTTGTCACCCTTGCACCTCTTGGTGAGCTTGGGTATGCATATAAAAGCTTTCTTAAGATAATTTTCCATCTCCCTATAGTGCAAAACTTATTCTAACTAGACAAAAGTGTAAGCGGCCCATTACCCGCACATTGTTTATTTTCTAAAAGGAACAATCACACATAGTGTAATTAAATAGGGAGTGTAAAGGATCACCGCATATCCATATCTTATAACATTATGATTGTACACTTCAAAACACACACGAAGCACCAGTAAGCACCAGACCAAAATAAACCCAGTGTGTTGGGACCTTTTTCCTCTTCTTATGGTTGCTTCACCAAGGCACACCTTAAGAAAATTAAGACTCTCTAAAACTAACCACTAATTGAACTCACTAAATTCTCCCCACAAGGGCCACAAAAGAAATTATAGTTTAGGTTAGGTCCATTGGGGGTAGGCATCCAATAAGCCGCCATGGTCATTCTAAATTTTGAAACATATATGTTTACTGTTTAACGAGCTTAAAATATGTCTATCCGCCCATGGAAAAGAATTCCCGAGCGCTACAGAGACTCGTTTCAAAGGGGGTTAAGCTTAGGCCCAGTGCGTGTGGTACTCTTTGGGGCTACCTGACCCATCTAGTGCTTGGTACTAGTAGTTGAATACCAATAATATAAAGACTTGAACACTCACGTGGGACAACGATACTTTAATGGCCAAATCTAGGGCATCCTTCCCTATAGGTGACGGTGCAGGTAGCACTAGATCCTCATACCTTTACCTTGGTCAATTCTTCGGCTGCTGGAAGGCATCACCATTTCTTTCAGGACGTTATCCGTTATACCCATCAGAAGATATCTTCACAAGGCCCAGTTAAATTTGAGAGTGTGAGGATGATTAGGTCTTTTTAGGCTTTTTGAGTATCATATGCGAAACAACCAAAACCATATTTTTGCTTTCTATATCACATAGCATTAATCTAAAGGAAAAAATGACCCTTTATTTTTCTCTTTGTTTGATGTATGTGATCATATTTTCTTTGGTATAATCTTCCTCCTTTTATAAAACTAAAAATATTTCCAAAATTAACCAAGTCAACATCATAACGGACCCAACGGGACCTCGTTGATCTAGACATTTTTTTGGACCTCCCCCCATTAGAGGGAGGAGTGTTAGGTATTTCTCTATTTAGGCGTCGAAGACGACACACTTCCACCCTTATTGGATCATCCTTTATCATAGAATATTTAGTTGGAAACCCCCAAGGGTGACCCAACACCACACACGTGGAAACCCCTGCAGGGTCGCCACACACCACTACTCCCACAACCCCTAGAGGGTAGAGGAGCGCCACCCTGCTGGGGAATCAATATAACACACATCATGGTATGCCACAGGGTAATATTCCCCAGACACCCCCCATACATCATCACACTCAGATCCATGTGTTTCCACAGTACACAATGGCACTCAATACTCAGTTACCTTTCTTAGCATCATTAAATCTCCTGGATCTATCAAAGATAACTAATTATCCCATTGCGCACAACCCCAGCTGGCCCCCCATTCCCACGAAGCTCCCCTCTCACATTCCAAAATTTGAAGGGAGGCAAGCGGAAGACTCTGTAAATCATATAATGACTTTCCACCTATGGTGTTTGTCCAATAGTATTATTGATGATACTATTTGTCTGAGACTGTTTCAATGCACCTTAACCGGACCTGCCGTGAAATGGTATGTGGAGTAGCCTTCTGCTTTGCATGGAACCTTTAGCGCTCTTGCTACTTCATTCCTCACATATTTTCAGTTACCCATCCACCATGACTCGGGGACGGAGTTACTCACCCATTTTAGGAAAACGCCAGTTGTCCATATCTCAGATCATCTCCACGAATGACGGTGACGTCGAAGTTTGTGCAAAACCAAACTCAATGATATATTTTTACTGGACCTATTTTTTAAAACTCTTAGAGCAAATATTTCAAAATATGTGGAAACCCAAGGATCTACCTCTGAAGAGGATGCCATTAGTAAAGCCCAACAACTTGAACTTATATACACCCAATCAAGATACATTTACAACATCCTGCCTAATGCCCTGCCCCTGCAAACTTACAAAGAATTTCCATGCAAGTCGAATACTGCAGACGACTTGATCAGGTCATTGATTCAAGGTCACCTAGGCAGCAGTATCTAGTACCTAGGGTAATCGTATGATTCTAACCATAGCATCACGCAACTTGGCTACCACCAGAGTCACTCCGCACCTCTCCAGAATATGACAAATAGGGTGTCATCATACCATCATCAACAGGGAGAATCGTACCCTCCCTCGCAAGGGACCCAGTACGCATCTAAGAATATTGACGGAAGATATTCCCCCTTGCATCCATATACCAATAGGGACATGGAAACCAATGTTCCCCTTCCCCTGCACAAAACCGACCACCGCAAAATAATGTGTCGGTAAAAATTATGTAACCTTCTCAGGCTTAACTGTGCCAGTATTATGACCAGGAGAATCGTAGTAATCCTCCTAACGCTACAAGGAAAAATCCTAAAAAAAAAAGGGAGACTCTGGATAGGGGTAAGAAACCAGCAATGCCCTCCGTGATCTTAGGTTGGGGGCAACCCCAACCGAAATCAAAACCAGGAGCCAAACAACTCTCAAGGGAAGAAAAAGAGGGACAGTCTACAGACAAACCATTCTTGCTCTATATGTGGTGAGTATGGCCATTACACTCATCACTATCCCTAGCTCCCTAAGCTAAATAAAATTCAGGGTAACCATGGATAAAGGGAACCTACACAGCAAACCGTTGTAATGCAAGAGCCCTTCCCCCACCAAGAAGTGGTTAACACCCAATAGTAACAACCACCCCTAAATTATTCTGGGAATAACAGCCATGAAATCTACATGAATAGTAAATAAATGTTCTTCCAGAAGAGGAATTGAAAATATGATGCCCCCCCAGACACCAATTCGTCAGGGGCAAGCACGAGGGCACCTACTGCACCGTTGATAATATCCAAAATACCTATTTAACCACGACCAAAGATGGCTAAGGGTCTAACTAGGCGATTAGGAAACCACTCAAAAGCGTCCCACAACTACAACATCATGGATGATTTAGCACAATCTCCCACTACCATGTCAGCTTTAGAGGTCCTACAATCTTGCCCAAAACAGTGGAAAGCCTTAATTTCTGCATTGGGTGCCATCGAACCTTCTGATTTGCACCTAATGGATTTTGACTTAGACAAAGCCACCCCCAGGCTTCCTTCACTGGTCGCCTTTCATATACTGGTATCAGTCCAAAATATCACTATACATCGATGTATCATTGACGAAGGTGCATCTACATGCATAATTTCCAAGACTATTTGGAAAAAGTTGGGATCTCCCGAACTGAAGCCATATGATATCATGCTCAGAGCATACGACGAGCGCCCTTCTGCTCCCACCGGTCTATATCGGAATGTCCCTGTTAACTTGGCTGGAAAAATGGTGCTCATAGACATTGAGGTCTTAGATGCTCAGCTTGACTACAATATACTCCTTGGGTAGAGTTATATGTATGCCATGTCTGCCATAGCCTCCTCCATTTTCTGAGTGATGATGTTCTGCCACGAAGATTGAATCATCACCATTGACCAACTAACATACTATGATAAAAAACCCATGATGGTTTCCGATGTCATTATACCCTATGTAGATACAACTAAAAATTCGCTCATGTGGTACCAAGAATATGGCCCTGGTTAGTTCAAACCATCATCCAGCCTCAGATCATTCCTAGGTGATCCCCCTGTCATACCAGAAGCAATATCCGATGTCACAGGGGCCCTAGTGTGCATGATGTTATCATCAAACACTGAAACCATCCAGGAGACGAAGACTAGTAGTACAAAAACCAAGGCCATTGGAATGAATTTGTCACTCTACGTCGTCTCCCAAACTCCATTCTTATACCCTCCAACTGGTTTTGTGTCACAACAAGTCTTGGAAACTGTAACATTGCCAAACATGTCTTCCACAATACCTGTCTAGTATCTGATCCCACCAGCCATGCTAGGAAGCCCTGGCATCACATCGACATGGATAACCCCCATCACTCCTCAGGAGGTGAAAATAGTTAAAGAGACTCTCGTAGCAGCGCTAGTTAGAGCAACCAAGAAAACCAGCAAAAAAAGGAAGAAGATAGAAAAACCCAACATAGCTAGGGCACTGCAACCTTGTGCATTATGAAATATCGTAGGCCATCCTACCAATATTTTCCCGGAATTAGATGAATTGAAATCTCTTCTAAGCTGTGAAAGAGATGTCGCGGCCCCAAGTTCCCATAAAAAGGAACCAACCACGAAAAATCAAGGGAAAACATTATGCACCAACCACGCATGCGCTATCTGTGACCATTATGGCCATTACACCCATCATTGCCTAAAGATGCCACGATATAGGGATGCCTTGAACACACTAGAGCAAACATATTAATAGGATCCCTCACATCCCCCCATGCAGATGGATTAGGGAGGACCTCTAGTCATACTATACATACAAGAGACGAGGTAGTCACCTAAGAGACCATCTCCCCCTCGGTTTCGCCCCCCACCTCCCATCCAACTCTGTGCACCCTGTGATGAAGGAGATCATTTCATTGTTGATTGTGTGGCTCTAGAGTTGTTTAAAATATGGTATTATGTTGACTCCGTATACTAAGACAACCTACGGGTAGTCAAGTATACATTTTAGGTGTGTTCTGGCAACCACCCAGTTCGTCATTTCCATTATATCCCTTAATTTTGTTCGGTGTTAAACAACTTATGCATGTCCATATTACGCCTCTCCCTAGCAGAAGGATTAGATACATAATCCATGGAAAGCTTGACAACGCAAGAATATGTGACAAGCAGGTCCATTCTCTTCATTTCAGCCGAAAAGAGGCCAGTCAAGAGGCACATTGTCACCCCCAACTGCTCTCCACATATAAGACCAACCTGTGCATTATGCAATGCACGTAACCATCTGGTCGCCCAATGCCCAGACCTAGAATCTCTACGCAAATGGTATCCAATCACTTCAGCAATCCAGAGGGAAGGGAATACCAAATAAATACAATCGTGTTTGGTCTGTCAAGGAAACCATCAGACTCGACACTATACTTACATCTCCCAAGTGCACCCACTAATATACATAATACGCTCGTTAGAGACGCACCGTTGGGATATAGTTGGTCTCAAGCCAAGACAAACCAATGTAAGGCAACCTTCCTCTAGGAAACCTGCCCCCCATCAATACCAAAACATTACAAGAGCTAAATTAACACATTGTTCTAGCAGAACCCAGGACCAGCCAAGGACAGCATGTTGGCTATGCGATAAAATAGACCACCAATTCAATCAATGTGAGGAACTGAAGAAACTTACAAACAACCTTTGCATGGTCAACCCCATCCCACATATCAATCTCTCTAATCAAGAGATGATCACACGCCGCTATTGCAAGATTTTCTCACAATTCCACCATATAATTAATTTTGAATACCTCCCAAGGCTACGAGCGGCAAGAGGAGCGTTAACGCTAAACCCCTCGAAGGAGCTAGCCCTTCCAAAACCAAAAACTTGAAGATGGAAAAAGCATAATTATACCCCAACACCTGATCCTTTCTGAGCATCCACTTCAGGGAAAAAGAGTAGTGTTGGTTATCATACCAATCTACTCAATAAGCACCGTGATAACGTGCACCATTTTCATCAACCATAATCATGAAACAGAGTCATGCCCCTTAATGGTAAAATTTAGGCACCTCTGCACTCAGCACAACTTCCAAACCCGGGAAAGTGTAAGTACCTTGGTACGCCTCGGGAGGAACCTAAACTTTCTCTCATGCAAGCCACGACGATGGAAATCCCCCCCCCACCCAATGTCTATGACACCCAACATCACATATGATTCATCTCGTCATGCTTAGGAACCATGACTCGTGTTTTTTTATCATATGTCATAGGTCTCGAAACCACTGCATCTACAAAAGTAGTTGTACCACTGATGGTGCAAACTCAATCTGTCTACACCCTGTCGACCTCTTCTGGCTCCACAACATTGACTATGGAATCCTATTCATGTCTATCGACCAACATCGTTAGGATAGAACCACCTCCTCACGGCCTCACGGAAACTCACTCCCCCTTAGATACCTTGTTCCATTCAGACGAGGATATATTGGAGGCCATGACGGAAGTAGATTATCCATGCGATGCAATGCATCACCGCTCATTTTTTCTTCCTGAAAAGACATTCGGCCCAAAAAACTTAGAAAATCATGAGATATACGCAATCAAATCAAATGATTTTCTTCCATATGGGAAAGTATACTAGTTCAAAAATCCCATCCCACTTCTCAACACGTTCAAAGAAGGGAACATGTCCAATATTTCACCAGCCATCAAGGTAAATATCTCTAGAAATCCATAAAAAAATCAAAGAAATATCACTAGGGGCATCATGTTCTCCAAATGAAGTAATATTTTACCCAAACTTGTTGCAATAATATAGAGATATATTTGCATGGAATTATTCGGAAATGCCAGGGCTTAGTCCCACTATCTTAGAGCACCATATTAAAAATTGGCCCGACATAACACTAGTACGCCAGAAACAACGTCAATTTCAGCCATCTAAGGAAGAAGAAATTAAAAAAGAAATCAACAAGCTTTAGAAAGTTGGGTTTTTATACCCCATATATTACACATCATGGGTTCCCAACCCTATTACCGTCATGAAAAAACAAGGCACCATTCGCGTAGGCACTAATTTCTGAGATTTGAACAAATCTTTCCCAAAATACAACTGCCCTACCCCATGCATCGATCAAGTCATCGACGCTTGCATTGGACATGAGGCCCTATCATTCATGGATGACTTCTCAAGGTATAACCAAATTCAAATTTGGCATACCGATCGATACAAGATTACATTCACCAACCCGTGGGGCACTTTCGCATACGAAGTTATGCCATTCGGTCTTAAAAATGTTGGAGCCACTTTCTAGTGGGCCATGAACTATATCTTCCATGATTTAGCCCACCTTATCCTCGCTTACTTGGAATACCTCACTATTTGATCCAAGAAGCGTAGCGATCATCTGGAAGATTTACGATTCGTATTCCAAAGATGTTGACAATACAACCTACGCTTGAACCCTCTCAAGTGCATATTTTGTATCAACAGAGGTCAAATTTTAGGTTTTATAGTGTCCCAACATGGGATCAGAGTGTACCCCCTCAAATTATAAGCTATCAAAGAGGTGCCTCCACCATGAACCCTCGAGCAACTCTGAAGCTTGCAAGGGAACGCCAATTTCGTGAGGTGCTTTGTCCCATATTACGCCACTTAAACGTAGGGATTCCTATGCCTTCTCTTTCAGAATATCCCGTTCATGTGGGATGATCAAGCCCAGCAATAGTTTGAGGTGTTGAAAGAGGCATTATCTTCAACCCCATTGATCAGCCCACCAAATTACGACAAATATTACACCTTATATCTGTCAATGTCAGAAACCGCTTTAGCCAGGGTGTTAATCCAGGATGGCCCCGATGGTAAAGAACACGTAATTTATTACATCAATAAAAACTTATCAGGCCCCGCATTAAGTTATGAACCCAAAGAGAAAACCACCCTGGCCCTAATACACGCAGTCCAAAAGCTTTGGCACTACATTATCTTGTAGACTACAACAGTCGTCACAGTTATCAACACCATGAGATACCTGCTGACCCGTCGTTTGATGAACCACAAATACACTCACTAGGTAGTCATAATGCAGGATTTTGACTTACAGTTCAGATCCCCCAAGAGAAATAAAGCTTTGATCTTAGTAGAGCTCATCATTGACCTCCCAAGTCAGACCAAAAGAATCTCCAGTCAAAGACTCACTACCTGACGAACATCTCTTTTTAGTGACGACTGACAATCCTTGGTACAGAGACATCCTTTTATTTTTATGAACCCAAAATTTCAATCCAAAGCTCACATGTGATGACCAAAGGTGCATATGCCACCAAGACCCCATATACCTCCTCATGGGAGATGTCCTTTATCGGAAAGGCATCAACACAATCCTACGTCGATGCCTCATGCACGACCAAGCTTAGCAAGCCCTTAATGATTGTCATAGTGGTGCTTGCAACGGCCACCTCTCTGGGATGGATACCACCCAAAAAAATTTGCAAGCAGGATATTTTTGGCCTACCTTATTCCACAATTGCATCACAATAGTCAAAATGTGCGAGCGATGTCAATGCTTCGCCCATAAAGCAAGGGCACCTCCAGCTCCTCTACACCCAGTCATTGTAGCCAGTCCCTTCTGTAAATGGGGGATCAAATTCATGACTTGAAACCCTGCATCGTCTGTCTACCACAAATACATTATCCTCATTGTCAACTATTTCACCAAATGGGTAGAAGCCATGCCCACATATGACAACATGGCAGAAACTGCAGCATGATTTTTGTTCAACCACGTCATCGCACGGTTCAGTGTGCCAAAAGAGTTAGTCTCTGATCACGAAAAACATTTTTAAAATGAAATTTTCTAGGAGCTATCTCACCACCTGGGATTCACACACGAATTCGCATCACCATACTATCCTCGGTCCAATGGACAGGTAGAAGTTATCAACACGGTGATCAAAATAATGTTACAACGAATGATGAATAACCATAAAACAAACTGGCACCATATGGTTTTTTCCACCCTGTGGGCATACCGCACGGCAGTCAAAAACTCAATAGGATTCATGCACTTCCAGATAGTGTATGGGCTCAAAGCCGTGATTCCCATCAAACGTTAAATCCACAACTTGCATGTCACCATCGAACTCCTCGATGATACCCAACCTCTAGAAAAATGATTGGTACTACTAGAACTCCTCGATGAAATCGACGATAGTAGCTCCAACATAATGAGGCCCATAAAAAAGGGGTAAAAGCATCATTCGACTGCAACATCACCCCTCGCTCATTTACCGGGGGAGAGTTATTCCTCCGCTACGATGTCACGAAAGAGGCCCCAGGACCCAGGAAGTTCAAAATTCTATGGAAAGGTCCCTACATCATAAAAAATTTCCTCCTCAAGGGGGCATACATACTATCATATCCTGATGATACATGCCTAGCTAACCCCATCAATGGGTTCTATCTCAAAAAAATTTACCCATAGGGGGCAGGGGACCTCAACCCTAGAGATAAGATGCATGTAGAAAAATCTTTTTTTTGATGATCACGATCACCATAGACTTGTTCTAAAAAAGAAATCTGGTGTCACAGATGGATCGTTCCCCCATCCATTACTTTGGATTCGTTGATGGAGCATCATGATGGTCTCAGAACCTAGCTGCAACCACCTGGGCCATTTACCATCCTCACCGATCGCCATTCTTCACCAACCGAGTATGCATCATAACAGCCACCAATAACAGGTAGAATATGATGTAGTTATCAGGCTGATGAGCGATGCCTTCAACCAATGAAGTCTCCACCTACATATCTCCCTTGATTCCCAGCTAGTGGTTTCATAGTTAAACCAATAATTTGAAGTACGATATTCTCAACTATTTAGAAAATATTTGCATGCACAAAGATTAAGTCGTGAATTTGATCATATTACATTCACACATATACCAAGAAATCAAAACTAGACAACTGATCACATAGCTAATCACATTCTAGACTGGAATGCATCTCGTATAAACCATCATCGATAGAAAAACAAAAAACATAACAACTAGATCTCCATCGAAGGTACACAACATCCATCGAACAAAATAACCATAGACATATCATCAAGAGCTACAAAAAATACATATCTCGCATATATATCAAAAATATGTGTAAGTCAAAATACACAAGTCATGTCTCTGACCTGCGAGTCAGCCAAAAAATATATATGCATGTCATCAAAATAAGGGAAACATCCTCATAATGGGCGCTTTCCCTGAATACATAACATTTATAGGGATGAGCCCTGCCAAGTGGATCCTGTGGACCCACTGTTGCACCTGGTGCCAGTACAGGTGCAGCAGCCAAAAAAGAAAGTGCCACTTGGCACAGTGTTGAATGTTACGTCCTCTCTCGAGCCATCAGCACCTTGAGCCATGCGTCTTCTAGTTCATCTACAAAACCTTGGGTCAGCATACCAGGTAAACCTCTCCACCCGACCCCAAGCATCAGCTAAGTCTGTAGACTGAGCCTCAGAAGCAGCTAGCTTCCCCTCAACCTCTACTACTCGTGCCTCTGCCACCTCAACACAAGCAAGAACAACGACATACTTAGTACTAGTTGCACTGTTACCCTCCCTTGAGGGTCCATTTCCATCACCCCGCCCCCCAACTTGGGGTTGAGCAGTTCCACCTAGAACCCTCCTCGGTGGTTGATGCCCCACCAAGTAGGAAGTTGGATGCCAAACCTCTCCCACATTTGCAAGAGAAACAAGGATAATGTCAGTGTCACCACAATAGAAATATAAATATACACATCATAAATAATAAAAAATTGTAGAAAAAAATCAAAGCACTATACCTCTAGGTCCCCACACATAACCAGTAGGAAGACACATATCTGGATCCCCCCGAAAATCCATCCCCACGTATGGGTAATCCATGAACATATATGGGTTCGCCTGGAACCACGACTCCGTGGTCGCATCCCAATAGTGACCCACCTCCCATCCTCCGACACAAGGCGAGGACCAATTGGGACTAACACGATTGGTCGCAACATGACCACCCTCTCAAAAATGATACTACAAAGGATTTTGGCATAAGTAAATACTTTGGATCCACCCCAAGCCTTCCCCAACTACGTCACCATACCATTGTATACATGGCGTGCCCAATCATAAAAATGACCAGCCTGGAGCCAGTGGAAGACAGAAATCTACAGTCCCGACAACCTGTTGGGCGACGATGAACCTATCAACCGAATTATCATAGCTAGAGCACACCACTTAGCTAATGATCACAGTGTGGGTGCAGGAGTTAAGGAGAGCTGTTCAAATTTAGTTACAATGCTTTCTAATTCAGGAGGAATTTTTTCCTAAACCCTAATTCCACTCTCAGTCATCAAACTTTAATAAATCTTCTTGATAAAACTAATAAAAATACATGCGGAAGCAAAAGTCCCTTTACCCTTCGAAAAAATTATAATTCACTCTTAAACAATGTTTAATACCTTTCGGCATCATATTTCTGGATTTAAAACCTTTTAATAAATCTTTGTTGAATAAACTATCGAGTCCATACCTTTTTAAACCTCTGCGCAAATTCCCACGCGATCACCGTTGGATCTCTGACACATACGATCAGGCGGCTATCGCGTTCAATTAACCCCGGTGAATTATCAACCAAAAGTCATGCAAAATTGGTGGTTTCGATACCGTGACGTGTTGTGTTCCTACTCGATCGCATTCAAAAATACAAAACCACTCGCAACCCCAAAAGCGGTGCAAAAACAGTAAGTGGTTTTTCAAAAACCGCTTAGATTCAAACTTTTGTTTTCAATCACGTTTAAACACGGTTTTCGCTGGTTTACAGTGTTCACTTCAGTTCCTCTTGGATACCCTCCTTTTCCACTATAACTCAATCAACATAGATCATTTGTCGACTATTCAATCTCAAGGAAGAAACTAGAATTTCTTCAAATTCTTCTGAATTCTTTACACAAAAGATACTTACATGTGAGTTCTACACAGAATATATAAATCAAATGGATTTTTGGAGAGATGAAACCCTCCGGGAATTTTCCAAGCAACAACAGATGAATAAATTCTGCAATTTTATTAACTCAGAGGAAAAATCCTCTCAATCAAATCTTCTACGGCCCAATTCCATTTCCTCCTTCTCAGAGGTTACATTTATAGTTTTGTTACATAACATTCGACCTCCTCTTGAGGATCGGATTCCCCTAATTTAGATAAAAATCCTAATTACATAATATCTTCCCTAAATCTATCAACTGAAAGCTAAATATGCTGAATATAATCTAAAACTGCTCAATCTTCGTAGATACTAGTTCAACCCTATCTAATACAACTGTAAATTGACAGCTAAAGGTACCAACACCTTTGCTTGTAACATTTTTTTGGATTTTTGGAATAATTAATGAATAATTTTGTCTCTAAGCCTCATGCTCCTACATAAGACTCCTGAGGACAAAAATCTTCATGGGCTCCTGTCCATGAGCTCCTACACAGAACTGCCCAATTTCTGCAGCATGGTTTCTGTCATCCAGGTAGCATCTTCAATTGGCTGATCCCTCCACTTGATCAAATATTGAAAATATTCATGTCCCCTGGTCTTTTTAAACACTTTCTTGTCTAAGATCCTCTCTGGCTGTAATGTCTTTGTCGTGGGTAACTGTTTTACCCAGTCAATATTTTCTTTGTCTTATGGTCTGTCATCTGTGCCACTATCTTCATATCTGTACAAATCAACAACATTGAATATTGGAGATATTCCAATATCAGATGGTAATTCAATTTCATAAGAATTTGCAGAAAAATTTCTCAATATCCTGCATGGTCCTATCTTTTTGAATTTTAACTTGTTATACTTCCTCTTTGGAAATCTTTCTTTTCTTAAGTGTGCTAAAACAAAATCACCAACTTCAAAATTAACTTCCCTTTTTCTCAAATCTGCTCTGTTTTTGTACTTGATGTTGCTATCTTGTAGCTTCTGCTTTACATGTTCATGTATTGCTTGAATTTCTAAAGCAAACTCCTCTCCTTCAGCACTTATCATTTCTACTTTTCCCAAGTTCCTCAATTCAGATACTCCTCTTGGGTGCATTCCATAAACTATATGGAATGGACTCTATCCTGTACTTCTGTTAGGTGAATCATTATATGCATACTCTTCCTGTGGTAAAATATGATCCCACTGTTTAGGATGTTCTCCTGCAAGACTTCTCAAAAGATTACCCAAACTCCTGTTCACTACTTCAGTCTACCCATCAGTCTGAGGGTGATAAGCTGAGCTAAAACTTATTTTAGTACCAAGCTTCTTCCACAATTTCCTCCAAAAATGACCAACAAATTTGGTATCTCTATCAGAGACAATAATTTTAGGTAACACATGTAATCTGACAATCTCCTTGAAAAACAAATTGGCAACGTGAGTAGCATCACTGGTTTTATAACATGGAATAAAATGTGCCATTTTTTAAAATATGTCAACTACAACATAAATTGCATCATTCCCTCTCTATGTCTTAGGCAATCCTAAAACAAAATCCATACTTACCATATCCCAAGGCCTGTCCGGAATAGGTAATGGAATGTACAAACCTGCATTTTGACTTTTCCCTTTTGCATATTGACAAATTTTAAAATTCTTCACATACTTTTCCACTTCAGATCTCATCTTTGGCCAAAAATAAAAATGACTTAGTTGCTCATAAGTCTTATCAACACCAAAATGTCCAGCAAGTCCACCACTATGTTTCTCCCTAATCAAATTTTCTCTCATAGAACAATTTGGTATGCACAACTGATTTCTTTTGAAAAATAAACCCTCTTGCAAGAAATAATCTAACCACTGACTTCTGTCTATCAAAACAGGATTACAACATGCTTCAAATGCTTCTTTGAAATCCAAATCTGTCTTATAGAGTTCTTTAATAAAATCAAAACCTAACACTTCAATTTGACTTTCTTGAGCAAGAATGCTTTTTCTACTCAAGGCATCAGCTACCTTGTTTGCTTTACCACTTATATGCTTCAATACAAAGTTAAAAATTTGAAGATATTCAACCCATTTTGCATGTTTTTGATTCAATTTAGGCTGTTGCATAATATACTATAAAGCATGATTATCTGAATATAGCACAAATTCTTTAGACATTAAATAATGTCTCCATTTCTTCAATGATTGTACAATTGCATAAAATTCCTTGTCATAAGAAGAGTATTTCCTCCTTGTCCCATTCAGTTTCTCACTAAAATATGCTACAGGTCTATCTTCTTGACTTAATACAGCTCCAATAGCTTCCCCACTGGCATCACATTTCACTTGAAATGGTTTATTAAAATCAGGCAAAACTAAGATAGGTTCCTCAGTTATCTTTTGCTTCAAGAACTAAAAATTCCTTTCAGCTTCAGCAGTCCACTTGAATGGTTGTTTTTCCTTCTTTATGGTTTCAATGATAGGTGCATTGATCTTACTAAAATTCTTTATGAATTTTCTATAAAAACTAGCAAGACCATGAAAACTTCTTACCTAAAAAACACTTTTAGGTGAAGGCCACTCCACAATTTCCTTTATCTTCTCTGGATCCATTTTTAATCCTTCAGCAGAAACAACAAAACCTAGATATACCAATTCTTCTTTCATGAATGAACATTTCTTTAAATTTACCACTAACTTCTCTTGATATAACTTCCTTAAGACATAATTAAGATGTCTCGGGTGTTCTTCTTTTGTTTTGTTGTAAATTAATATATCATCCAAATATACTATTGCAAATTTACCAATAAATTCCTTTAATACTTCATTCATAAGCCTCATAAATGTGCTAGGTGCATTTGATAAACCAAAAGGCATTACCATCCATTCATACAATCCCTTGTTTGTTTTAAAGGTTGTTTTCCATTCATCTCCTTCCCTTATCCTAATTTGATGATACCCACTTTTCAAATCTAATTTTGAAAAATATCTTGCTCCACTAAAACAATCCATCAAATCTTCAATTCTAGGTAAAGGAAATCTATACCTGATTGTTATCTTGTTAATTACTCTTGAATTAGTGCACATTCTCCAACCTCCATATTTCTTCGGACTTAATACTGTAGGTACTACACAAGGACTCAAACTTTCTCTGATCAAATCTTTGTCAACCAATTCCTGTACTTGCTTTTTGATTTCTTCATTTTCTGTAGGAGTCATTCTGTAAGCTGCTTTGTTTGGAAAATTTGATCTTGGAATCAAATCTATCTGATGGCTGATTCTTCTTACAGGTGGTAATTCATCAGGAAAATCATCCACAATAATATCACAATAGTTCTCCAACATTTCTTGAATTTCAATTGGCAAATCAGAAATTTTAGTAGAAGTAAATACTACCTTAGGTTTGCAAACTAAAGCAAAATTTACCTCATCATCTTCAATTTGTTGCAAGTATTCTTTTCCACTCAACAATAAAGCCTTTGGATCAGAATTTTTACTAGATGCATCTTTTTCTTTCATAGGTAACAATGTTTGATTCATACCATCTTTGAAAAAATTGCAAGTGTTTCTCTTTCCACCATGTACTGCTGCTTTGTCATACTACCAAGGTCTACCCAGAAATATGTGACACACATCCATAGGCATCACATCACACATGATTTTATCTTTGTAACTGTCCATTTGCAATTCTATTTCACATTGTTCCTTTACTATCAGTTGATGTCCCTTCTGAAGCCATGACACCTTGTAGGGTGTTGGATGTTCCCTTGTCTTCAATTTCAACTTCTCTATCACCTTTGTAGAGACCAAATTATCTATACTACCACTATCAATTACCAATTGACAGCATTTCCCTTGAACTTTGCACACACTTCTGAACGAAGTCTTTCTCTGTGTTGGTTCAGCAACTTCCTTTGTTTGTTTTAACAAAACTTTGTTAACCACCAAAGATTCTCCTTTCTCTGGCACAATTTCTTTCTCTGTTACAGGAAACTTTGCTGCTTCATCTACAGTCTTAACAACAATGGCTTTTCTCTGGTTTGTCCCCACATTCTCTAGACATTCATAGGCTCTATGTCCTAATTTGCTACATCTGTAACATCTGACTTCTCTTCCTTTGTTTCTGCCTCCTCTTCCTCTGTAAGGACTCCTTCTGCCACTTGTATCACCTTCTGTGGGTGCATACTAAGGTGAGTTGCTGCTAGCCCCATCTCTTGGTGCTATAGATCTCCCTCTACCACCTTGACTTCCTCTTCCTCGGAAAGTACCTCTTCCTTTGGAAGATTGCTTTCTTATGAGTTTTTCTTCAGCTTTTAAGGCCATCTGGTAAGCCTCTTCTACTGTTTTAGGTGACAATATACTTATCTCATCTTGAATCTCCATTCTGAGACCGTTTATGTACCTGGAAATCTTCTCTGTTGTATCTTGAATTTGTCCTGCTCCTATGCTCACTTTGTAAAATTCTTCTGTGTATTCTTTTATTGTCATTAATATCTGTCTAAGATTCTGCATTTGTCTAAATAATGAAAATTGATAATCACTAGGCAAAAATTTACCTCTCAACTTTGCTACCATTCTGCTCCAATTCTTGATTGGCTACTTACCAACTCTCCTTCTTTCTTCTTGCACTCCATCCCACCAAAGTGCTGCATGTCCTTTCAACCTTGTGACAGAAAACTTAACTATATTTTCTTCACTCATTTCTTCATAATCAAATCATTTATTCATGTCATTGATCCAGTCTATCAACTCTTTTGGATTCAATCCACCTGCAAAATCTGATACTTCAAGTCTAGGCTTGGATGTAGATCCTAAAACTGATTTAAAGAATCTCATTTCAGGAGTAAGCTCATCATTTCCTTCTTCTTCTTCTTCAGCTTTAGGTTCATTGACATCTTCAGGATCTCTCTGTTGTCCTGTTTCAATTGCTTCCAATCTAGCTTGAATATGTTGCATAGCCTCTAGTACTTCAGCATTTGAAATTGGTCTACCTCTTCTTCTACCAGCACCACCTCCTCTACCAATTCTGACAGCCATATTGGATTTCTTTTCTAACTTTTGGGAGCTTTTTTAGTGTCTGAAAAATGCTCTGAAGACTGCTTTGATACCAAAAATGATGACAGTGTGGGTGCAGGCGTTAAGGAGAGCTGTTCAAATTTAGTTACAATGCTTTCTAATTCAGGAGGAATTTGTTCCTGAACCCTAATTCCACTCTCGGTCATCAAACTTTAATAAATCTGCTTGATAAAACTAATAAAAAGACATGCAGAAGAAAAAGTCCCTTTACCCTTCGGAAACATTATAATTCACTTTTAAACAATGTTTAATACCTTTCGACATCATATTTCTGGATTTCAAACCTTTTAATAAAGCTTTGTTGAATAAAGTATCGGGTCCGTACCTTTTCAAACCTCCACGCAACTTCCCACGCGATCACCGTTGGATCTCCGACACATACGATCGGACGGCGATTGCATTCAATTAACCCCGGTGACTTATCAACCAAAATTCACGCGAAACTGGCAGTTTCGATACCGTGATGTGTCGCGTTCCTACTCGATCGCATTCAAAAAGACAAAACCACTCGCAACCCCAAAAGCGGTGCGAAAACAGTAAGTGGTTTTTCAAAAACCGCTTAGTTTCAAACTTTTGTTTTCAATCGCGTTTAAAAACGTTTTTCGCTAGTTTACAGTGTTCACTTCAGTTCCTCTTGGATACCCTCCTTTTCCACTGTAACTCAATCAACATAGATCATTTTTCGACTATTCAATCTCAAGGAAGAAACTAGAACTTCTTCAAATTCTTCTGAATTATTTACACAAAAGATACTTACACGTGAGTTCTACACGGAATATATAAATCAAATGGATTTTCGGAGAGATGAAACCCTCCGGGAACTTTCCAAGCAACAACAGATGAATAAATTCTATAATTTTATTAACTTAGAGGAAAAATCCTCTCAATCAAATCTTCTACGGCCCAATTCCATTTCCTCCTTCTCAAAGGTTACATTTATAGTTTTTTTACATAATATTCGACCTCCTCTTGAGGATCAGATTCCCCTAATTTAGATAAAAATCCTAATTACATAATATATTCCCTAAATCTATCAACTGAAAGCTAAATATGTTGA
Source organism: Pinus albicaulis (assembly GCA_034641835.2). Lineage (NCBI taxonomy): Eukaryota > Viridiplantae > Streptophyta > Pinopsida > Pinales > Pinaceae > Pinus > Pinus albicaulis. The sequence goes on from CM076572.1 coordinate 767,883,731, forward strand.
ATCTAATCTAAAACTACTCAATATTCCTAGATACTATTTCAACCCTATCTAGTACAACTGTAAATTGACAGCTAAAGGTACCAACACCTTTGCTTGTAACTTTTTTTTGGATTTTTGGAATAATTAATGAAGCCTTTTGTCTCTAACCCTCATGCTCCTGCATCAGCTAAGTCGATTACCGATGCAATAAGTATGCACCCCTAAGAAAGAGGTGCACCGCTGAAGTGCTGCTCTGCCCAACGACGGATACTCACCCTCTAAGGTTGGAGTGGGTGTGGAAGCACCTCACCCTGAGGCAGTAGGTCGGTCTTAAAATACACATCCGTCTCCAGACGGATGGCAACGTCTCGACCCCGCAAGACCATAACCTTTCGCCTCTTGTTCCAGCAGCGAACCAGGAAACGAAGCAGGTTATCCTGAGATCTGAGGATATAATTCTCCAAAAACTTGAGAAGGCCCCATTGTGCTAGGAGCCCCTATGCATTGGAAACTTGTGCCACAAAAATGCACAATTTAGGCCAATCACACTCATGCCACAACATCTTGTCACCAAACACAACCAAATCAATGACCCAAAAAACCAAAAAAATCATCAAAAAATTTAAGAAAAATTTCGCTTGCCTCATTATTGCGCATGTTTTATACATAGCCGTGATGTTCACGCATCTATATCAACAACATACGCATGATTCTTTGTGTAAAGACTCATCCATGTGAAAAAATCCCACGGAAAATTTTATTTCCGTGCGAGGTCCGCGCGCCTGTCCCTTGATCGTCCGCACGATCAAGGCTAAAAATAGGTAGGTATCCATACAAACCTAATTTGTATAGACCCCCCCCCCCCACAAGATAAAATTGAAAAAAAAATTGAATTACTAGACGTTTAGGGCCCTACCTGGAATTGACGACTCGAATCCTGGGCACAGAGGCTGACTGCAACGACAAGAAAGGCTCGGCAGCAAGGGCTCATATCTGACCTCACAGCTCTCAAACAACAAAAATGAACTGAAATAAGCCATATTGACCCATATATCACCCTTTTTGACATATTCAACAGACCATAACAGGAGCTCAGATCGCCTAATTACAAAACCAAAAGCAACACAGTGATCAACACTTCATCATGTCCTTAGTAGGCTTCACACATCCATGCCTCAAAAAAAAAAAAAAAATTTCCAGTTTCACCAGGTATGCCCTCTCTTATCACTTTTTATTAAATGTTATTTTCAATATATTTTAATAAAAAATATGCTTTCACTTGGGGTATTGGTTTCAGGTGTTACAAGCACGACAAATCTCTTTTTTCCCCAACCACTGAAGGTACAAGAGCAGGTATCATTCTACCCCCATCATGATAGGCTCCCCAAAGAATCTTTGCATATCCTGACATCATTTCTCCACAACCATCACCCATAGGTTCCAGTCACCCGACCATGTTTATCATCACCCCACCTTGCACATGATAAATATCCTTGTCGGTCGGTAGAGCCTCACCCTCCATGGCATCCATCACTCAAGTAGACCATACATCAAGAACAAGGTGCCATGCCCATAACATCCAAGTCCGGGAAGCACTTCATGTTCATTCATCCATCATCTTCATGTTCATTCATCCATCATACTTCAAGTCAAGTTTTACCATATCATGATAAGACCCCTTTCTTGGACTGCCATTCTCATAAGCAAATCTAATACACACAACCGCGTCTCGTATTTGGCCTACCTCACCCCCATCATCATAGCCCATCTACGACACTCTCCATCCACTTCGTCACCCTCGCATTGATACCAGTCAATGGGGCCCCCACCCTCAGCAAAACATACCCTCCTCACATCATCAGTGAGTGATCATTTTCATGTTTATTGGGGCACCCATCTCCATTCTTGTACATCCAAACCCATTCTATATTATTTTGGCAAGTGTACAAAGATTTTTTAGGAGAAAAATCCCACCCACCCATCCACATTTCCTACCTAGCAGTAGTCCCTAATCACCCTTGGTTAGAGCTTCGCATTCTTTACCCAACCACCCATGACACTCATAACAACCACATACCCACCCTGGATGTCCTACCGACCCTAGGGTTTTCCTCACCAGAAATTGTTATGATTGCCCCCACTTGCATTTACAAGCTTCAACCTTGGACCACTGAACTCCCATAAAAAGTTACAACCATTTCTCATCATCATTCCTAGGTTAACCTATCATACCCCACCTGCTACATCAGAGACCCTGGTCCCTTGCATCATTACTTCTCTCGGTTGGTTGAGGCTTCCTTCTTGTCGACTTCAACAACCATTTTCCAAGAAGGAGAAGGTACCTTGGATGGATCCTCACCTCAATAGGAGCATTCTTGGATGACACTATGGGAGTCATAATTTCCCATTGATTTCATTGATCCTCCTGTCATTCGACTACAATGTAATCTTTCATGTCAAGATGGTATCGTACTTCACAACTATTTCACTTTGTCACAATTTTTCGAAGACTCGTGCCATCATAAGCATCTCTTTCAGCAATGCTTACACGGGAAGGTCCCCAGTCATAGACCCATGCATATGATGAGAATTTACTCTAAAAAACATGCCATACCAAGATTATGCATATGGGCACTACATTCAACCTACTATCAAAGAAAAATGCCCCTGAGGGTGTCAGCAACCGTTGTCATCAACCAAACAACAGGTCACTACCACACAAGTGGCATAGACAGAACCTCTATCTTTTTTATAATATTTAACTAGCCAAACAATCACGAGCATGGGACATGCTCTCCTCATAGAAATATTGTATTTATTTGATCTCTTGTAGGTTTCCAACAGAACATGGTCCCTCTCTTACTCATGGCAATGGGTCTCCAACCTCAGGTTTCAAGGAAGTTACTCTCTCTCTCTATCAAACAGATTATATAGAAAATAAACTATAATGTATTTCAGTTATACAGTTCTTCCTAGACCTCATACATTAGGGGGAGAATGTTATCACTGGAAAATCATATAATAAAAATACATTAGGAAATGTCAAGCAGAAGGATTTACAGGGAAGAAAGACATTACAAAATCTGAAAATTTTAACTTTTCCTAAGGTCAAGCAGGAAAATTTATCAAATAGTGCACAGAAAGCACTGACCCTAAAGGATCAAAGAGAACTTTTCTTCGATAATAGAAAAGATCTTTGCAGCTATTCCTCATATATCTGCGTGATCCTAAGTATGGAGGAAGGTCACCATCTGGGACCACTTGGCACACTTGAAGAAGAAGATTCCCCACTCAAGCCAGCCAAGTATAGCCGCCTTGGAGCCACCTCGAGGCCTCAAGTGTAGCACAAAATGGAATCAACCTACTACTCTTGTGTAAACATTCACATTGTGCCAACAGAGGGAGGGAAATTTGAAATTTTCCTATAAAACACCACCATGGGAAGAATAATAGAGTACACATTGTTATGTTGGCCAAATTGCTTGAGAGAAAACCAACATTGTGTTGTCCAAGAAACAAGGAGTGGAAGGATTCAGTTGTTGGCCATCCAACACCTCAATCCAAGAGAAGAAGTTCACCAAGTGTATGTTATTCTACCATCCGTCGAGGAGAGAGAGAGGATTACAAGAAGCCTAAAGGGAAGAGCCCCCCTTGCCTTGAATACTAAAGCTCCATAGCTCTAAGGATTCATTGCAAGTGATTTAGCATCCTATTCTCTTACACCATCAGCAACTAATAAAAGGGAAAGAGTATTCTGTTTGGATTATTAGTGTTTTTGACTCAATTGAGCTTGTTATTGTATATGTATATTTTGATTTTTGTATCTCCTCTATTGTAGCATGCTATTTTATTTACTTATTTTACTACATGTTATGTTGCTCCACTAAAAAACTAACAAACCAATTGACCTATTACTTGCTTGTAGGAAATCAACCTCCCCTACCAAGCACAATGCATTTCGTTCGCCCATGCGTCAAATGAACTACAACATACAACACCATATGTATATAGCACCATATTTACATCACACATGCAACACCATATGTACATAGCACCATACATACACAACACCACATATCTAACATGCGTACAACATCCTATGCACACAACACCACATATCCAACATGTGCACAGTATGGTATGTACACAACATCGCACATCCAACATGCACACAGTACAATATGTACACAACACTGCATATCTCACATGTATATAGCACCATCTATACCCAGCACTACATATGCAATATACACAGAATACCATCTATACAATAGTCATACACCATCGATGTACACAATACTACATATACAACATTACACATCACCATAGGTTCAATCATTTAATATAGAACATGCACAACGTATACACAACAATAGTGTTGCACATCCACGGACCACACACTGACCCCACAAACAACCTTGCTTCTAGTGTATTTCCACTCAACAATAGTGTTGCACATCCATAGACCACACACTGACCCCACAAACAACCTTGCTTCTAGTGTATTTCCACTATCCATGATTATCCTAGCATGTCGCAGATCTCACTACTTTCACTTCGTTGATGTACCCCTCAATATTACCTGTCCATAACATAAACATAGGCATAGTAAAAGCATATAATATCTATTCATGTCCATATGATACCGACCTCATAAATTTGTTAGGGCTACTCTTCCCACTTAATTCCTCATAAGGCCAAGAACCTCTTCATTCCATTCACTAGCATAAGAAATCATTCCTCCACAAGATCTTTGAAAACCATGTCATACAGTGACATAAACACACACACACACACACATACATATATAATCATTAGCATAAAACAATCACGATCCTGTCAGACAATGTCATACATACATACATATATACACATAAACCATCAACATTAAACAATCATGATCCATGACGACCTTGTTAGACACGACATACATACATACATATGTGTATGCATATATAAACATCAACATAATCATGATCACAACACATTTGTTAGATATCATAAGGTCTAGGTTAAGATAACTTCCTTTATGCATGCACAACATGCACAACTTTGCGAACAACAGTTCCCAACATATCCAAGGCATCTAACACATCAGATCCATTCAATTTACCTTTTCATGTTATCTTGCTCATGATCGTTCTTCCATTATCCATTTATCTCAATGGACCAAACCAGTCCAACCAGATGTCATATTCTTATCTTGCGATGTGCTTACTCATGCACTGAGCTTCATTAACTTTCATATTTCCCAAAAAATTCCCAAGACTCTCAAACATAAAATGCAAGAATCAAGAAACAAACGAGAAGAAAACCATGAAACAACCAAAAGAATTGAAACACTGCAACAAAGTGGTATGGCCATACACTAGATGTAATCAAGACCGCAAATCAAGCGCAAACAAATAAAAAAGACCAAAAGCACAAGACTAGCAACAATCACCATGTCTCAACCCTATGGTTCCCAATACTTCCAAAGGAAAGCTCAGCCTAAGCCTTCTTCAATATTTCATGGCAATCTCTCTTGCCATGCAATCCCCTGCATCATACTGCCATAAATACATAACTGTCAATGCATAAAAAGGTATAACAATACACCAGTTATCTTACCTTGTTGTGCCAAGCACGCACACGTGTCAGCCATATGTATCAACATCAAGACAACATATCTATCAATTCGAATTCAAATTTTACCAATACTAACAACCATGTCATCAATGCAAAAAAAACAGTCTAGTTAGAATATGAATTAAACGAAATGATACTAAGAATTTTGTGAGGTGGAGGCCTCGACCCTAGGTCACGAGCACGAGCTGATGAGCTTCAGGCCTCGGCCCTAGGTCTCTTGACCCTGGCACATCATTGATTACCGCGACAGATCAATGTCAGTATCTGTACTCGGCACCACAAATGTCATACGTTTCTCTGGCCCCGAGGTCTCTGTGGTGAGGTTGGTACTCGGGCCAATAGTTTTACAACCGCATGATGGGGTTAATCCTTTTTTACCGACATTGTTTACTGCAAAGGGTTTTGACGACTAGGGTTTTGGGGCGGTCGCAGTTTTTTCGCTGTGCCGGTTTAAGATTGATTGGGCGAGGCAGAGATGGGGTTTCATAGCGAATTTCTTGAGCTTGAGCCTACGCTAGAGGATCTTTTGACGTGTTGGGGACACGAGGTCTCTTCAAAGAACCTTGACTTGTTCTTCCCAAAGAATGTAAATCTCCAGGGTCCTAGCAAGGAGGCGATTGTGGGAGGTTCATAGTATGGAGTAAGCCGACGAGACGAGAATTTCCAGAGTTCCTGGAACGGTGTTTGGCGGGCGGGTTTTACTCCTGTGGAGAACCAAGAGCAGTTGCGGGCAGTCGAAGACCGGGCAAAATTTTTGAAGCAGCCCTCTCACATTATCTCTTCGAATGAGGACCAAGGTAACACTTTCCACCCTGAGCTTTCTGGTGGCTTGTAATATATCGTTGGAAGCTATGGTTTGCAAGGCTTTTCAGGTTTTAAATTTATAGGAGAAGGGGTTCTTGATGGTGGAGTCTCGCAAGGTCAAGCTTTCCCCTGGCATGGTTTTCCCATGCCTTTCGCACCCCAGGGTCAGGAAGCCTCACAAGGTGACGGAGGGCCTTCCTTAAGTTCCCTTCAGGCTGCTGCTTGTATAAATCGACAGCCCTGGGCCACATCTTGTGGGGTGGTTGGCAGAAACCCTAGGGTCTCGACTTCTAACTTGATTCCTCAGGGTGTTGCTTGCTCAAAAAAGTTTGGGACCGCTGAAGGAAACCAGCAGAGTGGGCCGGACGGAGTAGAAGTCCCTTCTGTGCCTGAAGGAGGGGGTCAAGGGTCGCCTGTTTCGGTTGCGCCGGATGCTTCTGTTCCAAATGTTGTGGGAGAGGAGGGGGACTTCAAGGAAGTCGTGGGGGCAAAGAGAAAGAAACCGAAGTTCATCAAGAAGAAAGAGCTTCGGCCGAGCTGTCTATTGGGGGTAGATATCAGCATAGAACAAACAATGGATGCATTTGAGACTATTCTTGTTGGCCGCGTAAGAGGAAGGAAGTAATCCGTCGAATACATAGCGGACTGGGTCCAATCTGAGTGGAAGGAAGCCCCAAGCCAGCCATCAGAGATTATTGTTTTGGAAAGGGGTTGGTTTAGTATTCATTTCGACAGCAAAACTCATGCAGACTGGGTCTTTGAACGGAATTGGTGTTTTGGGAAGCGTCCCATTATTTTTCGCAGATGGACTCCATTATTTGATGCGCAGAAGGAGAAATTGGCAGAGTCCCCTGTCTAGGTAAAGCTCCCTGGACTCCCCTTACAATTCTGGACGAAATCTGTTTTTGTCTCTATTGGAAATACTCTGGGAAAATTTCTGGAGTATGATAACTCTTACATCAAAACTAAGGACAAGAGTATGGCTCGAGTGCTCGTAAGCCTAAATCCAAGGGAGGGATTGGCGGATGCGATGACGTTAAAATACAGGGACCTTGAATTCCTTCAAACCTTGGACTATGAAAACCTCCCTTTCCGTTGTCTTCAGTGTCACAAGTATGGTCATCTTGTGAAGGAATGTCCCTTGGGATATCGTCGTCGTCGCTGTCAGATGAAACCCTTTCGACCGCAGGGGGTTCCTGCTCATGAAGCTGGGGGGGCATAGCAGAAGGTCTCAATGCAATCTGTAGACCAGTCGAGGGCTCCAGAGATAGTCGATCTTATGGAGCAGGATCAACTCTTGGATGGTAAAACTGTACCTGCCTCTCAGATTAATCCGCCAGCCACCCTGGCTCCCTTACCTGATGAGCTTGCTGGGGCGTCCATGGCAGGTACGTCTCCTCTTCCTCCTTTTTCCTTTTGTTCTTCTGCATGCACTTTGCAGTCTCTCTCAGAAAGGCTTGGTCCCTACAGGCAGATTTTAAATGATTTCTCTACGCTGAATTTATCTAAAGCCTCCTCTGATAGTATTATTATCTCGGTCTCTCTTCCTTCTGATGTTGTTTTACCTACCTCTGAGATTGATATTACTTCTGCGGAATCCTGTGTTCATACCTTGGATAACCCACCTTATAATCTTCACCCTTTGGCCAATAGAAAGGGTAAGGGACAGGCAGTAGGAGGCATTGCCTTGGACCCAGTGATAATTGGGCCAAGGAAGTCAAGGGGAAGAAAATCTTTACTCTCAAAACCCCAGTTTAAAGCTGTCATTGACATCGCCGACGGGAAGTAGAAAAATTTTGCTGGGGTGCTTAGAGCGGAGCCACCACCCCCCCCTGTTCCCTGATGATCCTCCTTTCTTTCAATTGCAAAGGCTTAGCTAGCCAGCCGAAAAAGCTAGCCTTCAAAAACCTTGTTCACTCCTATAACCCTGATGTTATTCTCCTCCAAGAAACAATGGGGAAAGGGGATGATGTTATCTGTACTCTTCAAAAAAAATTGCCTGGGTGGGCCTTCTCAGCTCTCGATGTTGCTGGCAGGTTGGGGGGTGTAGTTACAGGTTACAATATGAGGAAGCTCAAGGAAGTCTCATCTTGGGGTTCTTAAAACTGTTTGGCAATGGAACTCTATTCAGGAGAGTTGTGCATCTCCTTCCTTATTCTGAATATCTATGGGCCCTATTTGGAGAGGGAACGTTTCTGGAACCCCTTCTTCAGCCTCTCTTGCCTCTCCCACCCTTACCTCATCATTGGAGGAGACCTGAACTTCTCTTTGGGGGATTCAGAATCTTGGGGTGCCATTGCCCACTCGGACCCCCTCTCTGTTTATTTCATGAATAAAATTGCTTCCTCCCACCTGGTGGATGCCCCTTTGATCAAGTTGCGCCCAACCTGGAGAAACAGACGCCTTGGAGTCGATTGGGTGGGCAAAAGACTAGACCGCTTCCTTCTCTGTGAGAATCTGGTGGATTTTCTATCAGTTTTCAGACACTGGGTTGTGGAAGGGGCTCACTCTAATCATTTCCCTGTCCTCCTGGAATTAAAAGGAGATGCAAAGAAACCAGGAACCCCTTTTAAATTCAACTCATCTTGGCTGAAGGATGAATCCTTCGAAGCTCTTTTCCATGATACATGGAGAAAGGACAATCATAATGAAGAGGGAAGTAGAAGCGCCCACTTTTCGAACAATCTTAAGAGAATGAAGCAAGCGACAAAAGAATGGGCGCATCAGAAGAAATTGAAGGAAGAAGAGGAGCTCAAAAGTATAAAATCTGAATTAGACCTGTTGGAAAATTCGGGTGGAACTGGTTATGAGTCCTTGGATTCAAGAAACAGAATTAAAGAATTGGAAGCATCTCGGCGAAAAATTCTCCAGTTAAGAGAAGAAAGCTGGAGATTGAAAAGTAGAGCCATTTGGCTGCAAGCGGGAGACGAAAACTCTAAGTTTTTCCAGAATTATGCAAAGGGCCGAAAGATTGCTAATACAATTTGGGAATTGAAAAAGGAGGACGGGGAAATGGAAAAATCCTTTGAAGAATTGGCTTCTCTAGGAGTAAACCACTTCAAGAATATTTTCAAAGTCCCGAAGGAAGTATCCATAGCGGAGGTCATCAGAGTTGCACAATTCTTTCCAAGATATGTTGTGGAAGAAGACAATGACTCTATCATGGAAGCTGTCTCAAAACAGGAAGTGGAGGACATTCTCAAGGATATGCAGAAGGACAAAAGTCTTGGGCCTGATGGGTGGACAGTGGAATTTTTCCTTCATTTCTTTGAATTCCTGGGGGATGATTTGGTTGCGGTTGTGGATGAATTGAGATCCTCTGGATCTATCTATCAACCCTTCAATTCAACCTTTCTGGCTCTAATCCCCAAATCTGATCAGCCAGCCTCTTTTGATGACTTTCGGCCTATTTCTCTATGCACCTGTGTCTATAAAATTATTGCTAAAATCATTGCTTCCAAGTTAAAACCCTTCTTATCTAGGCACATCTCTCCAGAGCAGTTTGGTTTCTTGGATGGAAGACAGATTCATGAAGCAGTGGGAATTGCTCAAGAAACCTTGCATAGCTTAAAGAGGAATGGTAAGAAAGGGGCAATTGTTAAAATTGATTTTTCAAAGGCCTATGACAGAATAAGCTGGATGTACTTGCGCCTTCTGCTGACTCGCCTTGGTTTCAGATTCGATTTTGTAAGATGGGTTATGAGTTGCATTACTTCATCCTCTATTTATTTATTAATCAATGGGGCAGCTTCTAATTTTTTCAATCCAGAGAGAGGGCTGAGACAAGGATGCCCTTTGTCCCCCCTTCTTTTCTTGTTGGTTGCAGAGGGGATTAGTCTAATGATTAGTAGGGCAAAAAGACAAGGAGAGCTCAGAGGAATTGAAGTGGCAGTTAATTTGTGGGTAACCCATCTGATTTTTGTAGATGACATTATTTTATTCAGCAATGGAAGTGTGGAGGACTGTAGAGCTCTAAAGAGCATTCTGGACCTTTTTCTTAAAGCTACAGGTCTTAAAATTAATGAGCAGAAATCGACCCTTACAATATCGGGTATGTCTTTGGAGGAGAGTGGCAGAGTGGGGGCTTTTCTTCCATTCGAAATCAAAATTCTGCAGGAAAGATTTAAATACTTGGGCTTCTTGTTGAAACCTGATACTTACCGGGTACAGGATTGGAAATGGCTCCTGATAAAAATAGAAAAGAAACTCAATTTGTGGAGTCATAAATGGTTGTCTCGAGCAGGGAGGCTGGTCTTGATAAAGTCAGTTCTGATGGCAATTCCTGTTTACTGGGCCAGTCTCATGTGGGTACCTAAAGGTATATTAGCCTCTATAGACAAACTGTGTAGAAGATTCTTATGGGCCGGATCTAAAGTAGAACACGTGACTCCCTGGGTTGCATGGGATAAGATTTCGAAACCGAAAGAATGGGGAGGATGAGGAATTAAGCATTTGTTTTTTTTTTCAAAATCCTTAGCAGCCAAGCTGGCATGGAGATTTATATCGACCGATTCTCTATGGTCTACTGTTACAAAAAGAAAGTATATAGATCCGGCCACTGTTATTGAATGGGTCCGCAATCCTGTGAAGTCTTCCAAAAACGCCTCGGTGGTCTGGAAGGCAGTAGTTGCTTCGGATCACACAATCGAACAAGGTCTTGCATGGAAAGTGGGGGATGGTACTCGGGTGAGGGTTGGATGTGATCCCTGGGTTGGGTGCTCGGAAAGATATGCCTTATCACACGATCTGAAATTATTTTTAACTGAACGGGGATATCTTTTTCTGAATCAGGTGGCCAATCCGAGGACTACTACCATCTGGAAGCAAGGGTGGTTGACAGAAGCTGATCTTCATTTGGAGGAGAGATGGAGGGAGGAATGGAGCCTCTTTGTGTTGGACCTTCAAAACTCCTCTGTCCGGATTTCAGAAGCAAGGGATGAGCTAGTTTGGGTCCATGCGCAGACAGGAAGCTACTCACCTAAGATGGGCTATAAATGGTTGATGTCCCAACAAGGTTGGGAAGACCCTGCATGGTGGTCAAAACTTATCTGGAAGTTAAAATGCCCTGCAAAAACTAGAATTTTCTTCTGGTGCATCCTTCAGAAAAAAGTGCCAACATGGGATTTCTTGCAGAAAAGGGGGAAAATAGGCCCAGGATGGTGCTCTCTTTGCAAAGCAAATGAGGAATCAACAATGCATATATTTCTCACATGCCCTTTCAATGTCAACCTTTGGGCTGAATCCTTAAGACTCATTAATTATCCTCTCAGGTGGGAAGGAGATAGTATCCAGCAAGCATGGTTCTGGTGGTGGCAGGAGGCCTCTGATGACAAAGTCCGCTCCATCCCTCTCCTGATAGCCTGGGGCACTTGGCTAGCAAGGAACCAAGTAATTTTCAAATATCTTCCCTTCTCTATTGGAAAATTGGCTGTGGAAGGGGCAGCAATTTATGACAACATTCCATCCTCATCTGGACTTTCGATCCCCCGCTCTATTCAGCCTGAATTTATTAGGGAATATGTTCCGTGGGCCTGCTTTAATGGGGCTGCAGACATAAATGGACGGTGCGGAGTAGGTTTGGTCATTCATGTTACTCCTGAAAAATCTTTTCGAGCCTCAATTGGCCTTGGGCAGGGGACTAATAATTTTGCTGAGCTCAAGGCCTTACATCACCTTCTATGCTGGCTATCCTTGAAACAGTTGAGACAGGTTCAGATTTTAGGTGACTCAAAAAATGTTGTGAATTGGTTCAACAGGACTCAACATTGCAGAAATTATATTTTGCTTCCTTTGCTTAATGAGATTTTACGTATCAAAAGTTTTTTTAATGAAATCACTCTTTGCCACATTTACAGGGAAAGAAACCACGAGGCAGATAACTTATCTAAAATAGGTGTACAACAAGATTTGGGGACTTGGTCAGTAACAGAGATGGACAGTGGGGTGATCAATCCTATTGACCAGCCAGTCTTTGGATGACATTTTGTCCGCTTTGCTGTTCTACTTAATATCATGCTGCAACTGTTATTTTAATTTTATTTTGAACTACTTATAAACTGTTATGTCTCTCTACAAAAACTACGGACCATACCTTTTATTTTTTACTTTTATGTGGGTTGTTTTCCTCATATGAGGAGGCCTGTTGACACAGTTTTCACAAAAAATAGATTCTGTCTTGATTATAATTGACAATGAGTCCGGAATAGTGCCTACTGCCGGTATCTACAGGTATATTTTTTGATATGTCTGATGATTTTTTCAGATGATGAAGGCATCTTTCCTTCTCTTTTCTTATCTCTGTTTCGGTGATAAGCCGGGAGATATGAAAGAACGGAAGTGCCCTCTTTTTGAGAAAAAGATTTTTTGATTTGGCAGCCTTAGGGATACTTGTGGGTACCCAAGGAAGCCGAGACTGCTTTTCTCCCTCACCTGAAGGAGATCTGGAGTTGATATGGAATGCAATGCATATGCTATGAGACTCTCTAATATAAATAGAAAGTCCGATTTTTTTCTGTGGAAAAAAAAAACAACCGTGTCATAATCGAAAATCAACTCCCATTCACCGGTCATAATACATAATGGTACAACTATCACCTACTTACACTCAAGTACATATAAATTATCTCAATGCATACGTGTTATGATGTAGGAGTATTAGGCTCATAAATTTCTTTGTATTTTAATATACATAGGGGTCTTGTGTTTTATAGAAAGATGGTTTCCTATTAATACAATTTTAAATATTTTGAGTGATTTAAGTGAGACATTTAGAATATAAATTAATTAATAATTGTGAGTCATTTTGTAAATGTTCCTGAATTAGGAGAACAAGAGAGAATTAGGATAATTGAGGGATTGAGCAATTTGGGACTTTATTGAAGATCTTAAATTGGGAATTAGTTCACGATTTATGGAATTAAGAGGATCCTTAGGGATAAAAGAGAGATTTAGGGAATTAATGAGGACTTAGAAAAATTAGGGATTTGTTGAGTAAATTAGGGATCTAAACCAGAATTGGTTTTAGAGCCATTTGTATAAAACTATAATCCTCAAAAGCAGATAGGGGGATTCAGATTTTAGATAGACAAGGGTTTGTTGTTGTAAGTCTATGGGCAAATTAGAGGAAAGGCCACTGATTAGAATATCAAGCCAGAGAGAAGAAATCTTTGTAATTATTTCGTGATATATACGGAGAAATTCAATCCTGAATTGGGTGAGTATGCATTGATTGATGGAATTATGATTTGTATGTGAATCATAGGATTGGCACTATCTTTATATGTATGTAGGTGAAATTGGGAAAAATCAAATCAGAAGATAGCAGTGAGGGATTGATCTGGCTCATACCAGTCCTGTGTAATCTGAATTGGAAAATAACTACAATTTGTGTTATTAACATGAATTTCTGTCATTATATATCTAAGTTATAATTATCATGAAATTGTGAAAGTGTGTATTTCAAAGAAATCAAACACTCAATTTGTGTTGAAGAAGTTGAATTCGATATGGATTTATAGATTCAAAGATCAACCATCGATCACAGAATGGATCAATGGTGACCCATTAGAAAAATCATGTCCCATTAAATGGAACATCATGCAGAAAAGGGTGGATACCAGGTTAAAGAAAATCCAATTGAATAGTAAACTTATGGAAAAAATGATAGAAGATGAGTTCAGGAGATTTCATGCTTTTAAGAGGTCGAAGGTTCATGTTATAACTTAATTTCTGCGTGGATTGCGTTGTCAAGGTCTGGTCATCGATCACAATATACATCGATGCCATAAAACAAAGAAATTGGGCCTTTAAATTGTTGTCAATACCCATTGCATAGAGGATTTGAAGAACATATGGAGATCAGATGTCATATAACATTAAATGCTGAGAAGAAACCACGTTAAGGAACTTTACGACATCATGGATTTGGAATTACATCATTCTCAATCCACAAACAGAAAATATGCAGAGGGTCGTATGGATCTGTGATAATGATAAGTTTCTATTCACACAGAAGTAGAAATAAAGGTTAGGTGTTGAACCGAGGGTCAACGACACAAAAGAATGGTGGATAGTTTTGAAAACCAGCGAGTGGTTTTTTCGTGTGGCATAAAACTAGTAAGCAGTAAATGTTGAAGAAGTGTAATAGTGGTCAGATGGTGACACGTCGCACTTAGAAACTGCCCATTTCCATAAGTTTAAAAACTTTAAATATCGGACATATTAATTTATGAATGTCGTGAGATCAACTGGTATGGAGAGATCATCGGGAAAACGTCCATTAGTGATAGGCGTGGGCCCAATGTATATATATGTTGGCACTTGGTTTGAAATCAAAGTCGAAAGCTTTGAGTTTACTCATAAATGCGGTAAGTGACAATTTGATTAATAAAAATTCAAGTCATAAATGTGAATTATATAAAGTGGATATTAAATATGGTTTATAACCATAATCCTAAAAAGGGGAACAACTTCCGTGTGAAATGTTACTATTGTTTGGATATATATTGATGTGATCATGCATAATTAATTTTATATGCATTATTGTGGGTATACGCAGCAATTGGTTGCGTCAAAGTGGTATCAGAGCTAGAAAAAGCTCTTTTGAGGGTTCAATTTTTTTTAAAATTAAATTAGCATTGTAAAGAATGCATGTGTGATGAAGGAAGTAAGAGTAGATCAGATTTTAAATTTGATTCGCAGCAGAATGGATAAAGTATGCAGTGGAAGCATGGTAGTCTAAGACTATGAGAAATTCAGATTTGCAGAATCTGAATAAAAAAAAGAAGAAGCAAATGTGCTTTGAGGATTAAGAGAATTATGTTTTGAAAGGTGTGTATACAGGTACAACGATGATGACGAAAAAGAGATCAGATTTGAATCTGATAGAGAGCATTCACTTAGAAATAAAGTGTAGCAAAATATTGGAAGAATTTGCAGAAGCAAGGTAATAGAGAGTAATCCATTCAAAATGCAAATGAGCGGTGAAACAAGGTAACACAGAGATCTTGAAGGTGAGGCGTTATATGTTATTTTAAATCTGGTTTGAAGATTATATTTGCAGAATTCAGGTTGCAGACAGTTGAAGAAAATCTCAGCAAAAGAAGATCACAATCCTAAGAGTAGTGATGAAGGAAGCTGGTAATAGTTTCTGAGTGAAAGAAAAGTGTGGAACAGAACCTTAAAGAATTCCAACAGAGGTTGGATAAAAAATACAGTTGTGTTCTGAAAAGTGTAGATGAGTTGAAGCCTGGAAGGAGCAGAGGAAAGCTCAAGGAGGTTCCAGAGATAGAGAACCATACTTGCCAAAAGTCCAAGTCCAGAGGAAACTCAATGAGGTAAGTGGAAACAGGAAGGACTTGTTGTTGTAGAGGCTTAAACAACTCATAGCGAAAGAGTGAGTGATGAACTCATAGAAATGGAAAGAAGAGGATGACTACTGATAGTTGTAGCAGGGGTTCTGAGCAAGACCACAACAAATTAAAGGAGTGGAAAGTTGGCACAAGATTGCAGCAGTGAGACTGTAGGAAGAAATTTTGGAAGTTCTTAGAAATTGTAGCAGGACCTTATTCCAGCCAATGCTCGGAATAGACAGGGACAATGGTGTCTTTAAATGAAGTGAGTGCAGCAACTAGAGAAGAGAGCAAGATTGCTCAATACAAGTTCTGAGAAGGAGAGAACTCGAATACCAGGCAGAGGAAAAGCTTGGTGAGAAGATTAACTCAGTAGGGGTTGGCTGGTTGTAGGTTCAGAAGCTCACACAGAAGAAAGGATGACTATGGAAAGTCATGTGCAAGGCTCAAAAGAAAACTACAAGATGAAGAAGGGTGTTAAAGAAATCTGCAAGAAACAGATGAATCAAGAGGAACGTGACAAAGAGATTGCTAAGATAAGAGAACAATTTAATAAATTAAATATGATGATAGAATAAAACCAAAGACAAGGTTGGGTATTGAGGAAAAAGACAGTGAAGTGGCATAAATTACAAAGAAAGCTACAACAAAGGCAAGTGAAGTGGTTGGAGGAAAAACACAGAGAAACAGAGTTTGAAATGGAAGTTTCCATTTGTAGACCAGAACAGGGTGAAATTATGGGTGAAAATGAAAACTGGAGATCTATGAAAGATCTTATGAATTATTGTGAGGATTTAAGACAACAAGAAGTTTACCTTGCTGAAGAAGGAATTATTAATGATTTCCTGAACTGTTGGGCAAGTTCAGATCAGTAGGAGGATGTAAAGTCTTGTATTTTTTAATCTAATAATTTTGATGTGATTACAGATTTGGCAGAGGATGATAAATCTTTTGAAACTGTCAAAAGTATGGAAGAATATCTTATAGTAGATAAATACTCTGAAGCAGAGAGTAATGATGAATAATTTCTCTTGAATGAGAAAAGTAGTGACTTGTTGCAGCAGACAGAATTTAATAATGCATTGTTATTTGAAGCTGTTCCAACACAAGAACACTTTCTTGTGAAAGAAGGAGATGAAATTCAAACTGAAGAGTTGATATGTGAAGCAATAGTTAAGACTGTTGAACCATGTAATTTTCAAACTGACAATGTGTGTAACAATGCAGAGATTGTAAGTAATGATGAAGTACTTAAGAAATTTCAAAAAGAAATTGCATTGCTGGAGTATTTGCTGGAAAACCCAGAGTATGACAGAGAGATTGTAGAAGACAGATTTCACTACAGTGGACAAGAACAGAGAGACATCATGGAAGCAGATGGTGTGGAACTGAGACTTACTCACAGTCTCGAGAGTCCTTTAGAGAATTCTTTAGGGAGAATGAATCAACATACTGATGTGTTGATAAACGAGGGAATTTCAGAGAAACATACTGGAATGTTGCCAGAGGAAAAAGAGGCACCAAGGCCTTATGTTTTTCATTTTAATAATTGTTTTGTGAATGCAGGTTTTGTTGCAAATGCTGGAGAAATTTTGGAAGAAATTTCTGTGGAAATACTTAATCCATGGAACAAAGAGATTAGATTGCTGGAAAATATGTTGGAGAATCGGGATTCAATACAAGAAGAGAAAGAACTTGAGGAAGTGCAAAATGTGAAGATGCAAGAGTCAGAGGACAGTAACAACAAACTAAAGAAAAGAGAAGGAGATAATAGTAAATGGCAGACTATGTATCAGTCCAAGAAATTGCTGAAGAGAGAAGACAAAGAAATTGTCATAAGTGACAATCAGGAAGAAGTTACCAGTTGCAATAAACAAGAGGGTAAGGATGAAAGGGCGGCAGTAAGAATAAAATTTCAACAATCAAGAGGTGAAAGTAATCAGCAAACAAAAGATATATTAGACAAAGAAATTGAATTGATAAGAAGGATAATGATGAAAGTGTCTTAGAAGAAGACAACATCAGGAAAGCAGAAAAGCAGCAGTAAGAGGAAGACAGTAGCAAACTGTAAAAGCATAGCTAGTGCAACAAAGTAGCATAAAGTGTGGAGACCTGGAGAAAACCAAAAAACAAAAGCAGCAACAAACGACAAATTATAGAACAAGGTATGGGATCCACAAAGACAAATATTAAAAGCACATGATCAGGAGATCATGATTATTTTAACCTTGGGAGTCTGATGCAGGAGCATTAGGCTCACAAACTTCTTTGTATGTTAATAGACATAGGGGTCTTGTCTTTTACAGAAAGATGGTTTCCTATTAATGTAATTTTAAATATTTTGAGTGATTTAAGTGAGACATTTAGAATATAAATTAATTAATAATTGTGAGTCATTTTGTAAATGTTCCTGAATATTGGAGAACATGAGAGAATTAGGATAATTGAGGGATTGAGCAATTTGGGAATTAATTGAAGATCTTAAATTAGGAATTAGTTCATGATTTATGGAATTGAGAGGATCCTTAGAGATAAAATAGAGATTTATGGAATTAATGAGGACTTAGAAAAATCAGGGATTTGTTGAGTAAATTAGGGATCTAAACCAGAATTGGTTTTATAGCCATTTGTATAAAATTAAAATCCTTAAAAGTATATAGGGGGATTCAGGTTTTAGACAGACAAGGGTTTGTTGTTGTAAGCCTATGGGCAAATTAGAGGAAAGGCCACTGATTAGAATACCAGGCTAGAGAGAAGAAATCTTTGTAATTGTTTCGTGATATATACGAAGAAATTCGATCCTAAATTGGGTGAGTATGCATTGATTGATGTAATTATGATTTTTATGTGAATTAGAGGATTGGAACTATATTTATATGTATGCAGGTGAAATTGGGAAAAATCAAATCAGAAGATAGCAGTGAGGGATTGATCTGGCTCATACCAGTCCATGTAATATGAATTCGAAAATAACTGCAATTTGTGTTATTAACATGAATTTCTGTCATTATATATTTGATTTATAATTATCATGAAATTGTGAAAGTGTGTATTTCAAAGAAATCGAACACTCAATTTGTGTTGAAGAAGTTGAATTCAATATGGATTTACGGATTCAAAGATCAACCATCGATCACAGAATGGATCGATGGTGACCCATTAGAAAAATCATGTACCATTAAATGGAACATCGTGCAGAAAAGGGTGGATACCAGGTTAAAGAAAATCCAATTGAAGAGTAAACTTATGGAAAGAATGACAGAAGATGAGTTCAGGAGATTTCATGCTTTTAAGAGGTTGAAGATTCATGTTATAACTTAATTTCTACGTGGATTTCATTGTCAAGGTCTGGTCATCGATCACAATATACATCGATGCCATAAAAAAAAGAAATTGGGCCTTTAAAATGTTGTCAATACGCATTGTGTAGAGGATTTGAAGAACAAATGGAGATCGGATGTCATATAAAATTAAACGCTGAGAATAAACCACGTTAAGGAGCTTTAAGACATCATGGATTTGGAATTACATCATTCTCAATTCACAAACATAAAATATGCAGAGGGTCGAATGGATTTGCGATAATGATAAGTTGTTATTCACGCAGAAGGAGAAATAAAGATTAGGCGTTGAACCGAGAGTCAACGACACAAAAGAACGGTGGACGATTTTGAAAACTAGCGAGTGGTTTTTTTTTTTTTTGCGTGGCATAAAAATAGTAAGAGGTAAATGTTGAAGAAGTGCGATAACGATTAGATGGTGACACGTCGCACTTAAAAACTGCCCATTTCGCATGAGTTTAAAAACTTTAAATATCGGGCATATTAATTTGGGAATGCCGTGAGATCAACTGGTATGGAGAGATCATCGGGCAAACATGCATTGGTGATAGGCGTGGGCCCAATGTATATATATGTTAGCACTTGGTTTAAAATCAAAGTCGAAAGCTTTGAGTTTACTCATAAATGTGGTAAGTTATAATTTGATTAATAAAAATTCAAATCATAAATGCGAATTATATAAAGTGGATATTAAATATGGTTTATAACCATAATCCTAAAAAGGGGAACAACTTCCGCGTGAAAGGTTACTATTGTTTGGATATATATTGATGCGATTATGCATAAATAATTTTTATATGCATTATTATGGGTATACACAGTAACAGGCTGCGTCATGTTAGTGCAATTGTCTTAAATCGAGATCATTTCTTCATGAAATCCTACATACACATACTGATATCATGTGATTAGTCAAACATTCAAACAACTATAAACGTACCATGCTAGATAAATCAGCTAGATGACACAATGAAAACCAAACACTCCACACCAAATAGATGATATAATCCAACAATCAAGAATCAAGTACACGACATAAGAAAACTCATACCTTAATGTATCTTAGGGGAGGCTATCTTGTCTACACAATCAATCTAGATTAGCACAATATAACTTCACAACACCTCAACTCAACATAAATAAGATCAGGATATCCATAAAAGTAACTAACTAACATGCTCACATCATAAACTCATAAACAATTGTTATTCATGCATAACAAACACATATGCACAGTCAACCTAGATTAATACAATACAATATCACAAATATATCGACTCATACATGAACGTAATAATCCAACCATTTTCATAAGCCAATACAAAGCAATTCGATACATATAACATCAAGATCTTAATGAAATAACTCTAATCATCAAGTTGCTAGCATATAACAACAATAAGCTATATATCATGCTCACCAACAACATGTAACATAATCATCAAGCTAACTATCATACAAAAATAACAAGTTAACCTATATCATACTCATCAACAACATATAACATAACTAACATAAAACAACAATAACAATGCCTACCACCATAGGTTGCTATCATTCACGACTATCTGACACATGTACATATAACCACACTAATCAAATAACATCTATAATGTATGTAACCATAACATCAATAGAATGAAAGGAATACTTATAACCATAATGCATTTAACAATCCTTAACCTACATACCTGAATGCCCAACATCCAAATCTGTATGACGACATGCTCTTTCCTCGAGGTCTAATGCTACAACTTCACTTTGATGGTCTACATCTCCTACTCTATCTCAGGGAACACATTAGCATCATAACATACCAAAACATCATGATGACCTAATATGCATATAATGATCTCATACGCAACAACCTTCACCAACCCAATGTAAACTTGACCATATGCACCCACTTGACATGTATAACCAATCATGAATGACCAATGCATGTTCAACATATAAAAACACATAAGCAAGCATACATGGACACTATACAAGCATGACCAATATGTAACCCTAGAATAAGCAAGAAATGCATGTACAATATGTAAGCAAGCGTGCACAAACAATACACAAGCATGAGAAACACTTAACCAGACATACACTCATGACATCAACACCATCAACCCTTCCATGGCGAAAATACTGCCACCATGGCCAACACAACATAGATGCAACAAGAAAATATAGACCACAATCATACTAAACACATATGCGATAAACATAAATGCATGACAAACACACTTCCCATCCAGTGTGAGGGTTGAACCATGCTCTGATACCACTTTATAACACCCTCTTCCCACATCTACCCACGTAATCGGCCAACCAGGGTAAAATGTGACGATAAGCTAATGATATGAGATTCAACCTCCTAGATGACATTAAGGAAGTGGAACTGAAGGAAACACGACAAGCACACCTAATACAACATCAACAACACCTCCAAGAGGTAAACCACCCTCCCAGACCCTTGAAAATTGAAGGGGGGCTGGCTTTTGACCCTCTTGAACCTTAACCATGGGCATATAAGGGAAAGGGAGCAACTAGCAACCTATAGCCATGGGAATGCCTTAGAAAGGCCGCGACCAAGACCCTAAAAGGTCAATTATGTGACTGCAACTACGGGATTTGTGCCACATGTTTAGCCCCTGAGCCCAGGTCATTGCCCATAACTTCCTATAACTTTAGGAGAGGATAAATAACATTAAAACAAATACACGGAATGAATCACATCATCAAGAACTCAATCGACCCCACCCAACCATAACAGAAATTTCGTCAAACATGTCACAAACATTGCATCTACATGTGTAAACAACCGAATTAAACATGGGATCTAATACTTATCTAAGAATCACTAAGAAGCATTGATACCTTACATCATAAGCTGCAATACAACCAGCATAAATATATCCATACATCATCACTGATAAAATAAATGCTTATAACCAACATAATAACAACAAAAATACAATGGATATAACACCAATGAAATCCACATAATAACCAGTACATTTTCATACCAAATACGAAAGGAATGAGCTTATCATTAATCAGTGTAAAAACCAACCTGAGATGGACTTCCACGTTCCACCTGACCATAGATTGGCTGAGCCATATCTCTCTTCAGCCAATCACCCCCGTGCCATATTCCAAGCATGAATGTGGGACTCATAACCAATCGAAGTACCAAACAAGTATGGATTCTACCAGAGTTCTATGACTACACCGTGAGGAATTTGAGTGCCTCCTAGTCTCTCAGGATTTACCGTAACCCACAGTTCGGTCCAAGGGTCACTAGGCCCTACAAAGAGACCATCTCTCCAGGATTTACCGTACATCTCGTCCCGAGACTACTAGGCCCAATGGAGAGAAATCCACCTCTTGGCTTTACCATATATCCTGCCATTCATTGACAAGGATTCCTAGGCCCACTGAGGGACACAATTTGGCTTTACTACAACCCACAATATGACTCAGGGGTTACTAGGCCAGTGGCAATACCGTGATCCATAGTTCGGTTCAGGGACCATTAGGCCATGTGTTTGTCATTTCGGAGATCCACCCCACTCAGCTTCAAATCCATCTGGCAATCCAGCTCAACTAAAGTATGCAAACCAATCTTATTAAAGCTATACGAAAATGGCAAGGCTATGTTGAAAATCACTGTCACACTTGACAAAACCCATGCCAAGACATCAAGAAACCACATGCAATACCATGCATGTTAGATCTAGCAAGGAAATCACATGCAAATCGATACCTGCAAAGAATCCCGCTGTAGCTGCTTGATCTTGCTCTTCCTTGCTTGCTTTTCCTTTCTTGCTCCAATGCCCAAGTGCTCCAAGAAAATTCTAAGTATCAAAGATATATATATATATATATATATATATATATATATATATATATATATAGAGAGAGAGAGAGAGAGAGAGAGAGAGAGATAGAGAGAGAGAGAGAGATAGAGCTCCAAAAAATGTACTGACAAAAACTTACTAACTGATCTTCAAAAGAATTTTTATTAACGAGGCCTCTATTTTCTTCATTTTCCATTATTTTCCTTCATTTTCCCCCTCACATGCAACATGTGACCTTTCACCTCCCTTTTCTCCTATTTTCCATTATTTTCACAAATAAAATGCCAATTGATGTCTCATGCCTTTCGAAAGCCTTTGCCAATTTCCTTTAGCCATAATAATTGAAATGAACACCCGCTAGAATGTTTTGCCCACCATTTAGGTTCGAATACGTGTCCCATCAACTGTGGTTATTATTTTCACATGGATTTTTAACTAAGGCTGTTACATCCTTAATGGGTCCACACCAATTTAATTAAGCCTCTTAGTTCAAGCTATTGGGTTTCATATTTTTCTCTTACTAGGTGGTAACAATCAATGCATTTTTCTCTTATGAGGTAATAATGTCTTTACAAAATTGGCTTTACTTTTATGGGTGACCTTTGTAAGGGCATGAGCATTATAGAGTGTTTGTATATGGTATTATTAGTATAGTGCCATATTCATTAAACTTGGGAACTCAATTTCAGTCCTCTAGGAGTATATCATGTAAGAATTAAAACCTAAATTTAAAGAGGTGATAGGTTACCAAGGTAAGGCCAAATTGACCTGAGAAGGATCAAGATGGATTGAAAAATAGATCAACTAAAGTTGCAAAAGTTGTAGATAATGTGGCATTAAGATAGAGCTATCCAAATTTATGTTAATTTGCATTGGAACTTCCAACACTAAAAGGAGAGCACATTGGAATTTAGGTCAAAGACCCCTCTCCACTTAAAATGGTTTTTGCTTATGTTTTCATTTATTTTTGTTCAAGAGTAGTGGATATGCCCTAAAAAGAGTATTATGATAAACGCTTCATATAACTTTTGGTGAAGTTTTCATTTTGGGAACAATATATCTTGATTAGCATTGCCCATCTAATTTGTATGAAAACTTTAATTACTCATAAATTGAATTAAACATTTTTAATACACCCAAATAATATTTTCATTTATTTATTTATTATTATATATATACACCCAAATAATATATATATATATATATATAATTTTTTGTTTTTCAACTAAAAAAATCTTATCAATGTGAAGATTTTTGTCTCTAATCTTACTAAACTACTAATTTAAGGTGTATAATGATAGTTGGAAATGAACATGGGAATGAAAACAAACAAAACAAGGAGAGTTGCGGAGCAACTAGTCCCTGCCGAAGAACATGATAAGAAAGTCTCATTCACGGTGGCAATGCTCAGTCTGAAATGCAGGTTAGGATTTCTCTGAACGGAAAATTCGCAGAAAGTCAGAAAAACTTATAAACAAATATTTTCATTTAAAAAAACAAGCCAGATTTTTCCATTTTAATTGCGGAAAAAATGCATATGTTTCCATATGCATATCATTTCCCTTCTAAGAAAAAAAACAATGCAGATGTTTCTATAAAATGTATGGCGACATGTGAATTGGATATGAATGAAACGATAAAATATTTTGTACTGTGAAAAACGACCCATAGACATTTTGTACTGCGAGGATATTTTGGATCCTCATGTTATAGACATTGGACAGTCACTCACCATTCCTCTGCCTTGCAGTTGCTTCAATGGGACTGATAATGGGCTTGTGGCTATTTACTTGTCATATGTTGTGATGCCTGGGAATACAATGGCTACCCTTGGGGCCAGTCTGGGCAATAATCATAAAAAGAATAAAATGAATTAGGACAGGATTTGTATATATAATTTGCTAATTGACATTTACCCTGCAATGCAACATGACCTCAATATAGATCTGCAATATGTGTTTGCTTCGTGATTTTTATTGTAAAGTAATGTTATTCAAAATAAATGTGTAATGCGAATTTTTTAATGATAAAATTTATGGTATGGGTCATTTTCTAGACATGAAATGTATCGGAAGAAATATTGAGCAAATAAATGATGCGATCACAATGATATATGTTCTCAGCTCTTTGAATACAATGCTTTATTTTTTTTCCATGGTTTGGAGTATAACGATAGATAGTCTCAGCTATTTGAAGACAATTAATGCTTTATTCTCTTTGTCAGTGGTTTGGAGTATTCAAATTCAATTTCTGTTTTTTGGAGTATTCAATTTCTGTTTGTTGTGATCATATATTTTTGCTCTGCATTTTTAAGGTATCACGGTAGCAACAGCTTCACGCATATAACCTTCCCGATAAAACACCTTTCTAGAAATATGTAGTTTTATATTTACATTGGAAGCTTTTATATTTACATTAATAAAAGTAAGTTTTTTATTGACGTTTGACGTTTGTTTTTCCTTGCCATCCAGAAAAAGCACCTGGACACGTCGCATGGGAGCCACTTGACATTCATTTCTTCCTTGCTATTCAGAAAAGGCAGTCTTTGCAGTCGAACATAATGCATGGTTGTCACTTGTTTCTTTCTGGACAAAGGCTTCTAAATACTGTTCAGAATAGCCGCCATGTAAACTCGACCTGGCACTTCGGAATTTCCATGTAAATACTGTTCAATGCAATTTCGTTCCCTAGCCTATTAGGGTTTAATTGGTTGTATTTTTTGTGCAGGGAGATCCGGATGGTTTAGCAGATTTCGAGTGAGAGGTAGATGGTCTTGATCATTTTGTTTTGTTCGAGCAACAGCAAGAACAAGAGGAAGCTCTGGCCTGTAGTAAGGCGTTCATCCTTTGAGGCATGGTAGATTGCACTGTATTTTTCTTTAAAAAAGCAACGATTATAACTACTATATCAGTGAAGCATGGTAGATTGCAGTGTATTTTTCTTAAAAAAGCAATGGGTACTACTATATCAGTGAAGGTCTACCTTAGCAGTTTAATCATCTCTGATCCATGATCAAGTAGCCCTGTGAAGCACAACAAAATGAACGTGGTAGGAGAATTCGGACAAAGGTATCCTGCAAAGCACAACAAAATGAAGGTATCCCAATGTAGGTGGCCTGCAGTGGCCTGCAAAGCACAACAATTGTGAAAGTGAACCCTCAGACACGATTTTGATTGATAGCCCCTCCGTCCAGATACTTTCCTACCAGGCTTAGACCCAGTCCTACTTGCTGGAGAAGGCGGTTGAAAAGTTCGAGAAGAAGGTGGATTTGAACTGTGAGACAGAGGTAACTCCATTTATGCTTTAAGGGACAAGAATCATCTGGATATAATTAAAAAAGCATTTCTAATGTAACTATAAACATATGCTTTACAAAGGATGACAACATTAAGAAAATAATTTTACTTGTCTGCAAAACGTTAGCAAAACGTTAGCAAATCTCTGTGTTTGTATCGTGTCCAATTAACCCTTAGTCCGATATCATTACAGCCGTGATGAATGAAATAAATTGGAAAACATAACTGCAATCTGATTTCATTGCAGCCTTCACCATGGTCCTGTCAGTGTCCTCTTTAGTGCTCTTGTTTTAGTTTCCAAACACTGAGATATTGAGGGAGTCATCGTCTCCATAATTTGAAAGAAATTTGACAACAACAAAAGTTTAAGGCCATGTTACAGCCCCCTCGAAACTGCTAAAAAAGGCAGAAAAAGGCAGAACATAATCTAGAGTATTGTATCATGATATGAAAAATATTATTATTCCCCGCATTCAAATGGTGTGCATAGATAGATATTCATCTAAGTAGAGATGGCAAAGCCAAATTTATGGGTTTGTATACCTATTTTTTTAGCAGTGCAGCCATTTCTGCCTGTTTTTTAAGACAAGAAGAGCCATTGATAATTACATATATTTTATGATAATAAAAGTACCAATAGCCTGAAGAAAGTAATATATCATGTGGAAATTCGTATCAATTATAGGTTTATCCACAGTACCAGTTTTTTTCGCAAATCCTGGTTCTCTTCTTTGAGTTCTGTTACTTCAGCTTCCAACTCAACTGTATATGCCTGCAAACAAGGAAATTTTTAAGGGATTAATGTTCTTAGATAAAATTTTAGCAGCAAATACATGGTTTGTCATACTGAGGGTTCTGTCAGAATGTTTGCCCAAACATAGTTGGGTCATTAAAATAGGGACAAGCATCACAAAACTGATATCAATCAGCAAAACATAACAGTTATAGCAAAATCCTTCGCGACGTTTCATTCAGTACAAGTAAACCAATCATATTAGCTTACATATCTTGTGTGTTTGCATGTTAACATAGGTAAACCAAAGGATCTGTCCTTTCAGCAAGTGTCCAGGCCTGTGAATGCTATATGGAAGCCTGTTTTGTGGAGTATATAATCCTGTATGGAGCAATATAATGTCTCAAATATTGCAGGGAATTGGTATTTGAAACGAAGCTATGGATATCAGAAGAGTTGATTGTGAACGAAGGAGAAGGAGAAATTGAGAATTTTGACAGAATCAAGAAATTTAAACGAGAATCGTATGAGAATAAACGCTTACTGATTCCGCTCGCTATTGATAAATGACAGCTGAAAGGCCGTTGGAACAACATCTTGCTCGTTGTTATGGCCAACTTCAGCAGACAACCGAAGAGCGAAGACTTCATCTTGGAACCTGCAAGTTAGAAGCAATGAATGAGATTAAGATCCTGGATGAGATTTTGATTGCCTTACTGCTCCCTTTTGGTGTTATTCTAGCACGTATTGATCCGGTATTAGCACATATTGATGAGGTATGGTCAAGGAAACACGGAAAACTCTGCATACTAGGAATTATAGAAATTACTAGAATTATAGAAATTACCAGAATTGAAACGACTAAACCTGGTACACATTCGTAAATTGCAGAGATAGCTCAAAAAATAGCTGATGCTCCTGACAAAAGCGGTGCTCGTCAGGTATTTCTTATCCTGACGAAAGTTGTGGTCTGCAGGTATCGAAGACCATGTGCAGGTATGGAAGACTTATTTACGCAGGAATTGAAGACTTACTAGCCCAGATGTCAAAAAACACGGGCGGTGGAAAACATGTGTCAGCGGAAAAACATGTGATGTGTCAGCAAAGCTTACGAGTGGATATGACTATTTTATATCACTATTCCTATAAGGGTGGCATGATGAAATATATAGACACTATAACATTTGTTGCTATCGAACTAATGCTAGCATTAGTTCGATTAGTTCGATTTTTGAAATGCAAAATGAAATGAAGTATAAGTTTTTTGCCTTATTTGCCTCGGCAAGAGGCCAAATAAGACCTCAAAAGTTTTTATTCGCTAAAATATCGGCCGGAACAATCTCATACGCTGACCAAATGGTGCACTATATGAAACATTGGGTTACAAGAACTAATATACTTCGGTTTCCGTGAACACACTAATAAAACTATCTTTTTCGATTGCAAGAGTCCCTTCCATGCCGCAGGCGGCAGGGACTAATAAGGAAGATGGAGGATAAATGAAACCCAAAGATTATAAGTTGAACCAAAAGTAGAGTTTCCCTATGCTACAATGATGTCGAAAAATAAAAAGGAAGATAAAGGTTCTCGAAAAAGAAACATATAAAGACAAAGCAAGCAAATTGAGAGATCATAGGTTTAATATCTTGTAAAATAAAATAAAAGATTTAACAATATCCTAGTGGAATCATCGATTTAAAGTATTGACATAATTTTTATCACAAACTCGCAATAGGACAAATATCGTGTAAGTTTAAGGTGATAGAATGTAAGATAAACGATGGGGAAAAACAACAAAGCAACAAAAACAATTATAAATAAATTTGTACCATTATTAAGCTTGGATCACATCACAATATTGTTCAATTTAAGTATAGGGGATTAGGTTGTTTCGTGAATAGTAAGGTTACCATATGTGTAAAAGTCCCTCAAGTGGGGCCATCACTTCTTATTTTCACACTTTTATCAAACTCTTTACCATTGTATTTTTATAAATGACCATACATTATTTGATATGAATGAAAGAAATTAATTTGAATATCTACGAGACTAAAATATAAAGCTTTGTAGATGGAGGAAATTTCCTAACCAAAATTTCCATATTGAAATGTATAAATTTAATTTTATTTATAATTAAAAAATATATATTTAATTTTATTTAAAATTAAAAAGTTAACTTTTCTAAATATAAAACAAACTATACAATTGAAAATGCAAAATGCTGCTTCATTATTCTTAATCATGTTATAAATTACTAACCCATCCATGGAATGTGGGGCTACCTCAACCATCAAAGTTAAGACATTCATAAATTATTAAAGTTAAGTTATTCATAAATGAAAAAGTCATGTTCCATAATTCCCTTCTGCTCACTCATGATATATTCACATTTGAAATAAACTCCAACCCTAAAACTTACTACGCTGAAAGAAAAAAAATAAATTTTCAAATTTAATATTTATATACATGTTAATTTTTTTTTTTTTTACAAATAAAAAAATTAAAATTCAATTTAAAATGTAACTATGATGTAATTTCAAATAACATAATTATGATTTTATTGTAATGTTTAATAATTATACTAAATTATATTACATAAAAATAAAGTAAAATAAAATTTACTAAATTAAATTAAATAAAAAAATTATAATAATGCAATATAAATATTTGAACTTTGTTAAAATAAAATAAAAAATAAAAATAATTTTATAAAAATAAAATAATAATAAAAATAAAAATGATTTATAATATTGGAAATTCATGATATTGACTCATGGTATTAATGTGAAATGTAATCTATTTAAAATAAAAAATTAAACCAATTTAAATGAAAATAAAATAAAAATAAAATAAAATCTAAAAAATATAAATTAAATAAAAATATTATTATACTACAATGCAAACATTTTAACTTTGTCAAAATAAAATAAAAATAAAAATAAATCTATAAAAATTAAATAATAAAAATGACCCATTGTATTTACCTCTGGTATTGAGAACCTAGGTATTAGTCCATGGTATTCATGTGGAATGTAGCTTATTTAAAGAGAGAAATTAAACCAACCTAGATCCATCTTAACTTTGGATCTACCAAGCCTTAAGAAGGATGACATATCTTTTCACTCTAAAACAAGTTTGCATATCAACAGATGTGATCCCTCTGGACGCTTAGTAGATCAAGAGTTAAAATGAATCTAAAGTGGCATCTTAAAATACACAAATATACTCACTTAAAAAATTACAAAATTTATCAATTAATTGGCAAAATTTAACCCATAAATTATTATTATTGAACCCAGAGGCTCAATAATACAACCTGGTATGAAGGGATGTGTAAATTGGATCTAAACTAGTATTTACAAAATTTATCAATTAACTCACAAAATTGATAGTAACCTATTAACTTTACCCATAAACTATTATTATTGAGTGACAAAAATGACAGTAACCAATTAACTTAACCCATAAGCTATTATTATTGAGTCGAGAGGCTCATTCTACAACCCAGAATGAGAAAATGTGTAAGTTTGTTATTTCGTCCTTTCCTTTAATATAAAAATAACTAGCAATTGCACCACGTGTTGCAAAGGAAACGATGTAAGGTTGTGGTATAGGAAAGAATAGCATATAAGAAAGAAGAGGTAGTAGGAGCTTTCTAGGCTCCAACTGATCCTCCAAAATAAGGGGTGGAGAATTATGTTTACTAGACCTCAAATCAAAATATCCATATTAGGTAATTGATGTGGAACAATCATATTTCCATAATCCCTCTTTGAACTACCAATATTCCACTTCTTTGGAACTTTTCACCTCAGTCAGAATAACAAACATTATGAAGACCCAAAAGTAAGAAGAAAAAATCAGCTCATAATCAGGGAATCTATGTAGCGACTTCTTTAAGGATCATTATTCAAGACTTTAGTGCCTTTATTTTCCCATCAAATAAAAAGCAACAATCAAATTTTGTAGTGACAAGAATAGGAACAAATTTTAAATGTAATAACTCCCTTCCCTAGTGATAGTACATTTTTGTTTTGAAATGAAATTAGTTTCCCCATCTTTTAAATAATAGATTCCTCCCCAAGTGACCCTTTAGAGATACCTTTTTTTCAACTGATTGCAATAGGTAAGTGTCTTTTGTCTAGTATTTTTTGAGTCATCCTTAAAATTGGAATGTTTCTCTTCCCATAACTCTATCTCAAATTATAATTCTAGCTTTCTCTTGTTTATGAATAAATTGTTTCTATATCACTATTGTTTGTCTCTTTTTGAGCGTTTTCTTGAAACAGTGAGATAATGTAGCTCATCTGGGTTCCAAAATCCTTGAGTAACCCATTTTCTAAAGAGTCCTCTTCTGTTTTTTAATTCTGCTATTTGGTCCTCCATAGCCTTGTCAACGCCTTTTCCTTCTAAAGAATCATACATTCTAGATAAGTATCCATTGTCCTGCTTTTCTTCTTCCATATACTTTAGATCTAATGAATGGAACATGAGATAAGCTTCGTGACATTTTCCAAATTCCAAGATTTTTCATTGCACTTCTCATGTGTATCAGAGAAAATGGATTCCATACATTCAACGTTATGCCTTTTTAGGGCTTGTTGTAACGTTGGAAGCTTCTCTTAACCATGTCTCCTTTCTTCTGTATCCTTGACTTTGATACAAGCAATTGTTACCCACCCCTTTAAAGGTAAATTTAGTGTTATTTAAGAAATGAGAATTATGAACATTCATCATTATTGCTCAAGATAAATCATGTCCTCTGAAATAATTTGGAAAGATAAAAAAGATCACATATTTTTAAAAATTTCATTAAATAATATATAATAAAAAAACCATGTATTTTTGGAATAATAAAATAGTTGTATTTTTTTTATTCATTAAACTAATTTATGTTAAATCTAGTTTTATTTTAAAATATATAAATTTGGATGTATGAAAATTTAGATACATTTTATTAAATAAAATTTTAAAAGAATAATGGTTATAAACATTTAAAAATAATTTTATTAAATAATTAGTTTAAATCCAGAGTTAAGATTTATTTAGGCCATCTTAATTCCTCCTATAAAGAAACTACATTCCACATGAATACCATGGGTCAATACCATGAGTTGTATTTATAGTTTATCATTATTTTATTTTATTATTTTTATTTTTTATTGTATTTTGACCTAGTTAAAATGTTCACTACATTATGTCAATCTTTTTATTTAATTTACTTTTATTTTTTATTTTGTGTAATTTGACATAGTCAAAATGTTAAACATGACATTACAACATTTATATCTTAATTCCCTCGTAAAAAAACTACATTCCACATGAATACCATGGGTCAATACCATAGGCTGTAGTTATAGTTTATCATTATTTTATTTTATTATTTTTATTTTTTTATTGTATTTTGACTTAGTTTAAATGTTCATTACATATATAAAAATATTTACTTGATTTAAAGGAATAAAATATTTCAATCGTCTAACATTTGATCCAATGGCTTAAACATGGACACAATAACAATTACAAGAGTTGTTTTCAAATAATAACGCCTTACGGCGTAAAAATAGAAAAATAATGTAAAATATAATAAAAAAACTAAACTTGTAAAATAATTAAAAATAATATATAATAAAAATTAAAATATATATATATATATATATATATATATATATATATATATATATATATATATATAATTAAAAATAATATATATATATATATATATATATATATATATATATATATATATATATTAAAAATTATATTTTTATAGTTAAAATATTTATTTAGTTATCACATCTTTCGGTGAAAATCACAATAGAGAATTTTGTGTCGACGCGTTTCGAACCAGCCAGTGTGGTTCATCATCAGGACAAGATACGAAATCCGATCAAGGACGCAGCTTAAATAGAAAAAGAAGCTCCATATAGCCGTTGTACAACAACGGCTAGTTTGACCATAAAAAAAAAAAATAAAAATATTAAAATTAAAATTATCACAAATATATAAAATAAAATAAAATATAAACAATACCAATAACATTAGTTGTAACAAAAAATAAATCATTAAATAAATTAAAGCTGAAACCAAAACAAAACAAAATAGAAAAAATTATCTTAAATATAAAAAGCTCCAAATGCTTGGTTATCTGATAATAGCTAATTCTCATAAAAATTAATGGCACAAAAATAAATCAAAATACAAAGCTTCCCAAATAGAAAAAAGCGAGGAGCTAAATGAAAAAGCCAACTAGTGAAGTGCACTATGTGACTGGGTTCAATGGGTTGAATCCTAAACAATAAAAATAAAACTTCCCAAATATAAAAATAAAAATAAAATATAATATATAAAAATAAAACATAAAATAAATTAATTAAAAAATACAAATAAAAATAAATACATAAATAAATAAATAAAATAATAAAAATAAAATCAATAAATAAATAAATAAAAATACAAATAAAAATAAATAAATGAATAGATAACCATATCAGCTAGTTTAACCAAAAAATAAATAAAAATCAAATAAAATTAAAATTAAAAGGAAAAATAAATCAATACAAATAAACAATAATTTCTTCCTTTATATTTTTATTTTATTTATTTATTTATTCATTTATTTTTTGTTTTTTATTAAAAAAAAAAAATAAAAATAAAATAAAATAATGAATAGATATTAAAATGAACATTAATAAATGAAAATGTTAAAAAATAAATTAATTAATTAATAAAATCAATAAAATTTTTACATGAAATAATTTTATTTTATTTTATTTTATTTTATTTTTATTTTTATTTTTATTTTTTTTATTTTTATTTTTTAAAACTAAATTAGTTCCTTTATTTTTACATATATATATATACATATATTTTATTATTCATTTTATTTTATTTTATTTATTTATTTATTTTTTAATTAATTAACAAATTTAATTTATTTCTATATATAAGCCATAAATTAGTAAAAATTAGATTATAAACAAATAATGAACCAGACTATGCTAAAAAATAAATCAAATATATATATATAATAAAAAATAAATAAAATAAAATAAAAATAACAATAAAAATAAAAATAAAAAAGTAACTAAATAAATAAATAAATATAAAGGAGAAAAACAAACCAGGATAAGAAGGGAGACAACGACGATCTTTAGACAAAATTATTTCATGTAAAAATTTTATTGATTTTATTAATTAATTAATTTATTTTTTAACATTTTCATTTATTAATGTTCATTTTAATATCTATTCATTTTTTTTTTTTTTTTTTTAATAAAAAACAAAAAATAAATGAATAAATAAATAAATAAAATAAAAATAAAAATAAAAATATAAAGGAAGAAATTATTGTTTATTTATTGTTGATTTATTTTCCTTTTAATTTAATTTTATTTGATTTTTATTTATTTTAGTTAAATAGCTGATATGGATTTATTTATTTTTATTTGTATTTTTATTTATTTATTTATTGATTTTATTTTTATTATTTTATTTATTTATTTATTTATGTATTTATTTTTATTTGTATTTTTTAATTAATTTATTTTATGTTTTATTTTTATATATTATATTTTATTTTTATTTTTATATTTGGGAAGTTTTATTTTTATTGTTTAGGATCAAACTAGCCGTTAGTGTACAACGGCTAGTTGGAGTTTCTTTTTCTATTTAGCTCTGCTTTTTCTATTTGAAGCTTTTTATTTGATTTATTTAGTTATTAATTTTTATGGTGAAACTAGCCATTATTGTATAACGACTATTTGGAGCTTTTTATATTTGGAGCTAATTTTTCTGTTTCAAGCTTTGTTTTTATTTCTATTTTGATTTATTTAATGATTTATTTTTTTGGTTACAACTAGCTGTTATTGGTATTGTTTATATTTTATTTTATTTTATTTTATATATTTGTGATAATTTTAATTTTAATATTTTTAATTTTTTATTTTAGTGTCAAACTAGCCGTTATTGTACAACGGCTATATGGAGCTTCTTTTTCTATTTAAGCTGCGTCCTTGATCGGATTTCGTATCTTGTCCTGATGATGAACCACACTGGCTGGTTCGAAACTCGTCGACACAAAATTCTCTATTGTGATTTTCACCGAAAGATGTGATAATTAATTTATGGATCACAGAAATCATATTCCTAATATTTATTTAGTCTTATAT